>JACDJE010000152.1:1194675-1632413 GCA_016647715.1 Pavo muticus
CCCCCCCAGCTTTCCCCATGGTGCAGCTGTCCTCCAGCCTGCAGTGCTGTCAGGGAAAAGAGGACTTTGGTCACAAGTTTTTCTGGGTGTTTGGCACTGCACAAAGAAAATTGCAAGGTCTGACTTGAGATGCTGGTGCCTGTCAGCACCCTCTGTGTCAAAGTACCCTTCGTAGAATCATTATGGTTGGAAAGACCACTAACATCATCTAGTCCAGCCATCAACCTATCACCATCATTTACTTGTCCTTCTGGCTCATAGCAATCTGTAGCTTGTCCTACAGACGCACTTACAACTTGTGCAGTTGGGAAAGGTTCCAACAAATCCCTTTTCATCAGAACGTGCTGATTCACTCAGATCAAAATGTATATCAGGAATGTTTCCACATCTGTTGGTCGTGATGAGAGCTGGGCAAGGCTCCACAGACATCTGCGTGGTAGCTCACGTCCCCAGTAGCCTGGGAGACCTGGGGAGCAATGGGAAGCATAAAAATCTGTGGGCTTTTGGCAGCCTCATCTCCTGTGACTTCGTGTTCCTGGCAGGGGACATTAGCCACCATCCAGCTCAGGTGCAAGATCTGCTTTCTTTTGCAACAGTTTTGGAGGGTTTGTTTTTTCTTTGGGCAGAATGGTGTCAGGAATTTTAGCACTGAAAGGCTCTGTGAAGTGTGGTTCTCTTTCTTTGGCAGTTTCTTAGACCCTCTGAAATGCTGAAGAAGGAGTGATTTAGATCTAAACATTCAATAATCCTTTATAAACTATAAATGAGTCTTCATTTCATGGATGACTCACATAATTGAGTGCTTTCTTGAGAATGGGTTTGTATCCTTTTATTTTCAGATTCTTGTAATGCCTCCTTTTGCCTCATTTATTTATATATAAAATGTATAAAATCCTTGTGTTTACAGTTCTACTGGAGTTGTACTTTGTTTTAATTTAGTCTATCTTATTTTCCTGGCCTGTCACATTTATTTCTATGTATTATGCATTTTTTTTCTGTTTTGAAAGGAAAAAGTATAGGACATCTCTATAAGCATGTGGATTTTTGACTTGTTTGCAGTGGCACAGGCAGTGTTGTAGTAGCATTCCCTGTCCATATCAATGAGGTCTTGCCTCTTTGTAGTTAGACAGTGTTAACATGTAGGAAGGCAATTCTCCGTGGGTCAGTGGACAGTGTATAAATCATCATGGTGAGGAGATACTACTGCCAGCACATGGCAAAATAATTTATGACTTTTCAGGCTGCTGATTTGCAAGCACTGTAATTATGAGTGACAGCAGAGAGACTGGGAAGAGAACATGGAGCCCAGTCTGGCAAGTTCCAGAGGGAGGACTTGCATTTGTCTCCATCCTTCGAGGCAAGGACACCAACACACAAGGCGGGTCCCAGGGATGTACTGCAGTGCAGTTCTGGGCCTTGACTCCCCCCCACCTGAGAAGAGCCTCAGACTCTCTGTGTGCATCCTCTGTGATCATGCACTGTATTTAAAATGTCTTTATAAATGATGGGTAGTTCTCCCTTCTTGCTTCTCTAGATTCATATAGAAGGCTGTATAGGTTTCAAACCTGCAAAAAATTTGAGTACAAGCTCAATGTTCAACATTAGGCCGATATCAGAGAAGTTACATTGAAGAAAGGTTATTGTAACATCCCTAGTTCTGGCTGAGCATTTTTTATCTGTAAATTTTTAGGAGTTCTCAGTTGTTGTCTTGGTTTTATAGATGAGAAAGCATATTGAATTGTTCAGTTGTTTTCTAAACTGGGAACTTGAGACATGCATGGTGTATGTGTGTGAGTCATCCTGTAATTAAACCAAGAACTGAGTGAGGAGTGAGGAGTATAAAGCATGGACAAAAAACAGATTCTGAGTTATTGTTCGGCGAACCAAGAAAATAATTTGTAATAAATGGCTTATTTAAATATATGAATGGGGTGAGAAGGTTCTCACTGCTTCAGAGTTTTTCAGCATTCACAGTCACTTGGCAAAAGCCTTTCAAAAGCATTATGCACTGAGGTTGCAGACTTCTCCTCTCTCGGGGTAGGGTGCTGGTGTTTCAAGCATGACTCCTTCAGAAAGGGTATTAAAACTCTGCTTCTTCTGAATATACTGTGGTAAAATTTGCTTTCTGTAAAATGTACTGAACAGAGTGTAGCCATTTGAATAGAGGAAAGCAGATGATTGTTGTGGATGGTGTCACAGCAGATCTGATACACGAGTAATTCTTCACTGAATTATTTTGGCTCTGTGGTGCTTTGGAATATACAAAGAGGCAATAGTCCTCTCTGCTGTTCTTGATGTAATATATGATATTTCAGGTAAATTTAACTTTGATAACTGCACTCCTTCCTCCCTCAAGGGATGATACATGTTGTGGGGAGCCTCAACACGGACTGTCCCCATTTGCCTGACTTACAAGCACGCTTTGTGTGCACATGCAGGAGTCAGGTACCAGATCGCAATTCTGTCTTCATGCCCTCAGTCTCCATGCAGAAACAGCCAACTGGAAGCACAGTACAAGTGTGAGCTGCAGTTCATGCATCTTGGTAGCCTTGGTGGAACTACAAAGTTGGCCCTTCTGAGCTGACTTTGCTTAAAGCAGCTTCTTGTAGGGAGGAATTTTTGTATTATGGACCTCAGCAGACTCTTCTGATCTTGTCCCTCGCCATTCCAAGCTATTACTCTTCCAGGGGTGCTGAGAGTCCCAGGTGAGCTAATCTTGGACGTTACAGTGTTGGGCAGTTTAGTCTGCAGGGTTCTCTTTCCTTTTTGGCCTATATATCTGGTGAGGTGATGGTAAAAAGAGGATGTAGCAGGATTTCAAGTATTTCCATGTTTTCTGCTTTAAGGATGGGACCACTGTGATGCCTGATGTCCCAGAAACCAGTAATAAGCACTCAGTGAAACTATGGTTTTCTCTTCCACTATCTATGTACTCACCCGAATCTATGGCATAGATCTGTATATAGGGTGAGTGCTGTGATGTTAATGACTTTGCATATACAATAAGCCTATTTGATATAATCATTATATTGTTATGTTTATTTATTTGAACAAAACCACATTTCTTCCTTTTCTTCCCTCCCAGAGTGACCGACTACTCATTAAAGGTGGAAGAATTATCAATGATGACCACTCCTTCTATGCGGACCTATACCTGGAAGATGGACTTATAAAGTTGGTTTTTTAAATACTGAACTTTTTTTGCATGCCTGTTAGTATAGACTAATGTGATTTCTTGATGGCACTGACCTCATTCCTTGCAGCTAACACCTTGGTTACCTCCTGATGTGGAGTCATTTTAGAAGAGTGCTAAATAATGAAATTCTGCCATTTAATCTATTGCTAGTATTAGATAGGTAGAAAATTCTTTGGCTGTAAAGGGAAAATTTTTGATCTTTGAACACTTCATTTCTAGCTTTGTCCAAAATAGCCAAAGCAAGGCAGGCAGGTAGAATCTCTCAAAGCAAGAAGTAACTATATACAATGAATATTTTTTGAGTGCATGTATAGCAGGAGGCTTATTACAGCTTCACCCTCACACCATCTGATCATGGCAAATGTAGCCATGCTGTACAGGATCGTGTAACACAGAAATATCTCCATGGCCTGCTATACAGTCTAAGGGGGGGGGGGGAGGGAGGAGGGGCTGGAATTGATGATCTTTAAGGTCTTTTCCAACCTGAGCAATTCTATGATTCTGTTGTGTGTTCTGTTTGTACAATGGTGTTACACATTGCTCATATGTCCCTTTTCTTGCTTAGGAAAGGTATCTAGTCTTCAATTTTCATGCAGTTAGAAAATCCTACTGATTTATTGACTATATAACATAGGAACTGGGAAAGTATTCTGTAGATGAATAAGAAATATGTATTACTGAAAGTCCAGTAAAGAATAACAGAGATGTCATGTGGCTCTACTGGTCAAACTTAGACCGTGGAGATGAGAGTTTGTAGTTTTGATGAATTATGTGTGTGTGTAAGCACTATAATGTACACAAGGATCAAATATTTTTCTCAACTGCTAAACATTTTCTTTCATGACCTAACAAGTTTGGTCTCCAGAGGCCACAATTTAATGCACAGAAACATAATTATGGTTATATGGTAAATAATTAATTGCCTACTTGTTTTCAGAGTTCCTTTTCTAAAGAAGATATAATTAAAAGTCTGCTTCTTTATATATCTATGCCTATGTACATTATTCATGACTTAGGTTATTGCAACTGAAAAAAATCTAAACTTATTTTTAATATCTTAAATTTTAAAATGCCTTCATCTTTGCCAAAGGAGGGGAGCTTGCTATTGAACAACCTGAGTTGTGACTGGTGTTCTGAGTTAGATGACTTGAGATTTTTCTGTGCTCTGAATTAACTTGGTAGTTAATTTGCAAGTGCAGTCTGGTGTGAATTGGGCTTGAGTTCTAACTGTGTTCTGATGGTAAATTCTGCAGTTCAGAAAGCGCTGTGTTTTCTGGGATTGACCTTTATTTTCTCTGGCTGAAACTGCTCAGTGTGTCTAAGTATGTAACATAGTTGTTAGGTGTTGCTCAAGATCCCTTGGAGTTGAATCTCGAACCTCAATCAGCCACGTTTTAATTGATACCCTAACTCTTCAGCTCTAGATCCGGCTGATAATACAGAATTCTTTCCACAGAATGGAATGGACACTAAACCACCCTCCTAGAATAGGCAATAGTGTGATGGCTTTGCCAGGATATAAAGATCAGGGATCATTTTCCTACTCTGCAGTGGAAACTGATTAGAAAATAGAGGTTGAGTTTCCCTTGCAGACTAATGAAATGAAGTAGGGTCCACTAAGACCTACGTATCTGCAGATTGTTCTGCAGAGAGGAATGCACATATGATGAATACATGGAATACATTTGAAGATTATCTTTAGTTTGGAAGATGGTAAGGGTTTTTTCCTACCTATCTGGGCTCAAACTGGCCCACTATGTACAAGGGAGCATGGACTTTTTTTCCAGCTGAAACTCAAGCTGTGCATGATGAAATGGGAGCTGAGAGGCTGCTCTTTGTTATCTAAATAGTAATTAAGATATTTAGTAATTTAAATTGCTATCAGTACATAAATAATACATTTTAAGTACATCTTTTCTGTATTTGTTACCCACATGAAGAAACAAACCCTGGTCTTGGTGCCAAGCAGTAGGTCACACTGTCTGCTGCTTACTGTCCTCTGCTCCAGCCCTACCAAAGGAAGGTGTGGGTTCACTCCTGGTGTAGGGAACCAAGTGTGCAGGATGGGTCATTGGAGACCGGAGCTGAGCCAGCAACAAGCCAAGGTAGAGGGAGCCTGAGATGTCTAAAAGAGATCTGGTCTAGTTAGTGCCTGATATAAGTTAATTGAGTTCTGGGGGAGTTTTCCAGCTTTCTCAAGTTAAGCTTACAAAGAGTCAAAGACTAATGTGCTTCCACTGTTATTCCTTTAATCAGCTTGCATGTGACAGAATGTGTCAGCTTTCTCAACTGAGAACCGTAGTGTGCATCAACTTTCTATGAGTATAATTTTTCTAGTTTACTGAGTTGCTGGTGCATTAGAAAAACAGCTCAATCATTTATATTGTGCCTAGGATAGTTACCTGTGCCATTGTATTTTTTCTTCCACAGGTAACTGAACCCCATTCTTATTAACATACATTTAGTATTAACAAGTGAGAAATTCAGGAATCTTGTTACATTATCTCTTTATGTTCAAATCAGTCAGAGTAACCTTGAATGCCTTCTCTCAGCCTTAATCCTTATGCCAGGCAAGAGATGGGACAGGATCCTGACAGGTCGTAGCACAGCGTCATCCACAAAGACCATTTGGTCCTGTATCACTTCAGCATGGATGACTCCAGTGACTGCCAAATAAGCTGTTGCTCAGTAATGAGCAATGAGTCATCAGAAAACTTCAGTACACACTTAGCACTCTTTTACTTCATTTGGATGTGTCTTCTTGAATAGGAAACTAGTAGATACTGATTGTGGAAGAACATGAAAGTGAATTGCTTTTATATTTTTTTGCATAGGTTTTCTTTAGCAATATTATGTGTTGTGGTAGCCCTTGGAGTGCAATTCCACCTTAAGCATATTTAAAATATATAGATGGTAGTAATTTATTTATTTTTATTTCCAAGCCATGCTATACAAGCTTGACGATTGTTCAGTTAAAATTTTGGGAATGGATTCAACTAACAAAAATCAGTGCAGCACATTATTATCCATGGGGCTACCTAACTTTCTCTATGCTCTCAATCTGCTTGTGGGCTGGAGTGCCGTATGGTGTGCCTTTGCAATTCAAATTTTAACAGCAGAGAATCTTCTTGAACTGTGTTTGTGCTATTTGATGTGCTGGGTTGCTTTTGCATATCAGTTCCATGTTTGTCATGGCACCATTAGCATTCCCCACCACTGCAGACAGGTTATGACATGCTCCCAGTGCTATATGTGTTAATGAATATTAGACATCAGATACGGAACTGCGTGTCTTCAAGCTGTGATATTATCAAGTCTCACGAGCTAAGCACTTTTGGATTTGTTCAGCACCGAGGTGAGGCTGCAGCTTGGGCTGCTCAGGGGTGTGTGCTCACGGAATGGCTGTGCTTCCCTCCAGCAAAACCCCACAGTGCTGGGGAGCCAAGCTGCTGGAGGTGGCATTTTTGCATAGGGTATGAAGCAAATTCTTGACCTCTTGGGGCTATTTATTAACTCTGGTGGTTTGGCCAAATTCCAGTTTGAATAATTACCCTTGTTTTTTCACTGATTTTAATTAACAGTTTTATTCATTTTCTGTTCTAACTTGTTGTGATTGGCTCTTAATCAGGCACTGTGTTTTGCTCCATAAGTGGGAGTTGCATTTTAATATGGGAGAAACAGATGCAGCAGCTCAGATGTCTGGGGTGTTTGTTTAGCTGTGGGTAAATGTTATTTTATCCCAGACAAAAGGAAATTAAGGCAGGGACTGACTGTGAATCAGAAATATGAGATCAACGAAATGAACTTAAACTGCATTATGATTGTCTCTAAGCCCAGATAGATGAAGGGGTAACAGTACAGAGAGACAGCTCCCACACTTTTCCTGCTTGACATAGTGCAAAACAGACTATAAAAATGTAATGTGGCTTTAAAATGTAAAGGTTAATTTACTCAGTTATGTCTGTGAACACTCAAAGTATTTTGATTGTAGGTATCTGGAGTTCACTTGATATCAGCATGGGGGACAGATTAATATTTTTAGTAGTGAAAACAATCCTGTTTTGGAGATCTGTAAGGGGAAAGATAGCAACAGCATTTAAAATCATTTCTACTCAGTTGTGTGGAATGTTCCACTAAGCTTTAATTGCAGGAGGGGGATGAAGAATATGTGACGTGGTAGGCTAGATTTGTTTGAGTCTCAAGTACGTATTTCTGTATCTTAGCATATTTATATTTCCTTTTAAGGATAAATTCACACTGCTTGATTACAAAGTAATTATAGCTCCTTTCTGCTGTCCATTTTGCCTCTGCCATATATTTGCAATTCTAGCTTACTGTCATATTTTATCTATGTTTTTTTGTCTTCTGATAGAAATTAATTTAAAATACTGGAACTCCTAAGGGACCGTTAACTCTAGATATTTGTAATTGTTTAAAGATAGGATGCTTAAGTCTCATCTTCAGTCATATTAAAAAAAAACAGTTTTTAATGTTAGCACATTATGACTTTTTTATTGGCCACAAGAGCAATGCAGTGCAGTGAGAGCATGTGGCCCAGCTAACAGACTCGTGGATGCTTTGTTCTGCCAGTGCTGTGCAGAACAGCCAGAGCAGGTGGTTGAGTTTCTCCCTTCTTTTAGGTCTCAGTTTTTTCTGCCTTTTGTATGGTCCCTAGTTTTCTCTTCCTTGTGCGCCCCAGATAAGTTCTGTCCCCTTCGCTTCACTGTTTAAGTAAAGTAATATTGCCTTTCCTTGCTGCCTAGGCAAATAGGAGAGAATCTGATTGTTCCTGGAGGAGTGAAGACCATAGAGGCTAATGGGCGTATGGTTATCCCTGGGGGAATAGATGTCAACACTTACCTACAAAAGCCCTACCAAGGAATGACTACTGTTGATGACTTCTATCAAGGCACAAAAGCAGCAGTAGCAGGGGGCACCACCATGATCAGTGAGTATTGGCAGAACTACCTCTTCCCATCCCAAGTCAAAGCCCAGGTACTGTAGGTGGAGACAGCTACAGGAGGCTCTGTACTGATATTCTGAGATTTTCTCCAATTAATACTCAAATTTCTGGATGCTGTTTTGGAGATCCCAGGGTTCTCCTGAAAGTGAACCCACCCTCAGAAAAAAAAACACAAATTATTTCTTGGATTTCCCTCTGAAATACAAAGCAAGCATAAGGAGTAATATACTTACTTTTGGGATTCTTAAAAAGCAATGTAGTTAGAGCTATAATTATATGACACAGGCCATCTGGCAAAGATCTCTTGGTCCTACTTAGTGATATTTCAGAGACTTTGGGAATAACAAGATGCTTATTTATGAACTTGGATTTGGCGTGAAGAATGGAGGAAGTTCTCACTGGAGATGTCCTGGAATCCTTGGTAGATGGGAGAAGTGTTTCTAGTTGTTACACTGTGTACTATAGGGCAGGACAAGACTCATCTTCATCTCTCTCATACAAGAGGTTTAGAGCTGCCCAATGGCATTCTCTCTGAATTGGGATGTGGCTACATTTGCTGAGTAGTGTTGCCTATTACCTATGTTCAGAAGCAAATATCAGCTGAAAGGATGTCTGGCAATAAGCAAAAAGTACGCTGCTGTTCATTACTTTTGTTTTTTCAATGTATATTCTTCAGTTGAAGCTTCCTGTAAAACATTTTGTTTGCATATGCCATCAGTAAGTCCATCTTACTTTGTTTCCATAATATCATGTGATGTAGGTCAGCAAAATGATAACTGTACATGTGTAAGTTATGTTGTATGACTTAGTGGCGTTATCACATGCTGAAAACCTTAAGACAGCCAAGATGTGTAATTCCAGCACACGCAATCTGCCATGTAGTATAGCCAAATGTTTGTGCTCTGCAGCCTCTCTGTTCAAACACTTGGCCATATTCCCAATTCTGGCTGTTGAGAAAGCAATCAGCATCTTCACTGATACATTAGTAAGGCAGAGTGAGCCAATTCAGGGACTAGGAGGCATTGGTTAATAGTAATGCTGTGAAATACATAGAAATGGACGCATGAGATAGTAAATATAACTAAGTCCAGAAATTAGTTCTTCTCTTAGAAAACAGTTAATGGAAAGTTAAATATCTCCTAAACCATGAGATATTCAGGTCTCTTGCTGCACATCTGTTGTTGCTGTACCAAGCAGCTTGCCAGACTCACCTTTAGCATACGCTGTCCACAAAGTCTGTTGTGCCTGAGACAGCAGGATCTGGCTAACATCCTGAAGTTACTGTCTGCACAGAAACCGCCCTGAAGGCTTCTGTTTCGGCTGAAATGCCAGAAGGCTAGTTACAGGGACTGAGGAAATCCAAATAGTGTGTAGTCTGAGTAAGAGACACTGATTCTCTCTTTCAGTTGACCATGTGCTTCCAGAACCTGGATCAAGTTTACTGACATCCTTTGAGAAGTGGCACGAGGCAGCCGACACCAAATCTTGTTGTGATTACTCTCTCCACGTGGACATCACTAGCTGGTATGATGGGATTCGAGAAGAGCTGGAAGTACTGGTGCAAGACAAAGGTTAGTGAGTGTAAATAAGCACCATTTTTGTATTTATTAAATGTCATATGGAGGTAAAATTTGGTAGTAGTTTAAACAATGCATGATCCAGAAAAGGAATGCACAGGTGCTGGGTATGCTTCCCAAGGTTGTACATTACTTTAAACTTTTGTATTTCCTTGCTGCTTTGTAAGTGGACTTTGAGGCTTGTGCATTAGAGCACATTTGACTGCCTCAAATTAAGCCCAAATATGAAGGGCCAGCTTATCACGTATCTGAGAAACTCTCATCACAGGCTGTTGCAAATTTCTCAGCAGTTTCTTAAGATAATTTGCTTGTCAGAAATTATTATAGAAAATGCCTATATTTTTAAAATAGCTTCAAGTTACTAGAGAAAAGAGAGCTTAAAGTTAGGTACCTAATAATGAAAAAGTGTCCTGATTTTTACAAGTTCTTGGTCTCCTGTGGCTTTCCCTAAAGTTACTAGAAGATGTTTTGTATGAGGAGTCAGAAAAACTAGGTCAATTATTTAGGAGTCTGTTTAAGAACTCAGGAGCTTGATTCAGTTCAATTAACAAGTCATGTGACATACTGTAGGTTACCCTACCTGACCTCCAGCTACCATTCAGGAATAGGACAGATAAAATGTCTAATAAATCCTCTTCCACACCTGCTGCTTCAGCATAGGACAGTCATATATGGCAGGGCATCTTGGTAGCATTGCATACCTACGTGCCTTCAGAAGACAAATTGTGATCTAGTTCCTGTCTGACAGCCTGGGTTTTCTGTCCAGAAACACGTTTTTTCAAGTGTTTTTCATTTGATACATTCTTCTAATATTAATTAGGGGGAATATTTTCTGAAACAGTATTAAATACCATGAAAATCAGAACGACCCTTTGGTTGGAAAGTCTTGAGTAGTACGTTAATGCATCATTCTTTAAAAGATGTAGTGCTAGTGTTGACTGAGATTTGAAAAATTCTCTTTAGGTCACAATATATATCAAAGTAGAAACATGAAGCAAAATCCCGTATTTTTAGTGAGTAGTTGTTCACTGAGTTACTGTGGAGGTGCTCTTGTAGGGGAATTCATCTTGTACTGAAGCATGTTAGAGGTACATTTGCTGTATAACCAGGTTTTAGGGGAAAAAAAACATTTCAATTAGCAAGATGGCATATAATTTAGACAAACTGCTGCTGGCCTTCATTTGGATTCTTTTTTACAAGGTGATGACATCTGTCAATACTGATGGTGCTATTCCTCTGTTATCAGTGATAACATGGACACACTGAAGAGCCTTAGCTGAATACCAGACAAGAGTGCTGTGCTTTGTTTCAAAGGTTAGATGTTATTTTCCAGAGCTCCTGGATCACATGTGGCTCAGCACTTCCAAACGTGCCTGGTGCTTACATTAAGAGCCCAGTGCTCAGTTGGATTAACAGTTTTCTCTAGCTATAGAAATGTGAGTTATCACTCTTCAGGGGAAGGCAAGAAGCTGTTCATCCATTTCTGGCCCTTGGTGGTGTCTTTGGTCGCAGCAGCGCTAAGAGGTCACTTTTGTTCTTCTGGATGCTGCAGGGTCTCAGTCAGTGAGAATTACTTTTGTGTGTGGGGAGACACAAGGAATGGATGAGTATGAAAGCACAAGCAGAATAGGAAATATTTCAGTGTGGTAAGGACTTTCGAATTAATGGGTAATATCTGCTGATAATTGGAAACATTTGAGCCAGCTGGTGCAAATACACTTGATATGAATGGAGTGACACTGGTTTTCATCATCTGAGAATCTGGATTGAATTTAATCTCAGCTGATTGTTTGGTGGGAGAGTTAGGCAAGGAGCAGGGCTCAGTTAATGGCGTTTCAGTGCCTACTAAAATCTTGGTGTGAGTAACGGGAGCTCAGAGAGCTGCTGCTGCTGTGCCTTGTCACGAGGTGTAATTGAATAATTAATCAGTTTTAAATCAACACAAAGCTAGTTTAAGGAAACAGGATTTGGATGGGCCTGGAGATTTTGTAGAACCAAATGTCAATGGCAGAGACTCGGGCTTTTAGCTTTATAGCAACTGATTTGTCATTGTGATTTTCCAGTGTATATAAAGGTACAAAAGCCTGAACTGTGTTGACAGAGGCCTTGATGATTCCTTTAACTATTGTACTTTGTTAAAAATTTGTTTGAAATTTGGAGAGGATTCTGGAGCAAGAATGAAAACCCACCCATGACTTGAAAAAGGCTTAAGTATATAATAAATGTTAAACATGAACTTAAATATGCAATGGACCAGGGCTTTTGAAAAGCCACATATTCCCTGTGAGATAATTGAGGCACCAGACCTAAGTAATTAGTCAAAGAATGTAGAGTTGAATATCTGTATGTGTAATCTGGTGTTATTTTATCTTGGTATCTTGTCAAGGTAGTTCCTTTGCAAAGTAGGATGGCTTGAACCATCTTTGTGTTAGCTGTAAAGGCTAATTGTGAAGTGCCCTTCCATACTGTGTGTGCCTGATGTGGTTTTCTGTCTACATCTGTAATCTCACCTTCTGCACTTACTGTCAGTAAGGGAGCAGGATCATGTCCCATAGCAGAGTCTCTTCTGAGATGCCTTTTACACCCGTGGACTTCAGAGCTAACATTAACTTGAGTGGGAGCAAAACTCATAGCCAAGTTGCCAAAGTCAGAAAGGGGCCTAAAAGAAAAGGGAAGAGATTTTGTGATGCTTGGGTAATGCTTGTCTTCCAACTATAATGCCTTGATAGGACGAGAGGACATGGTTTTAAATTAAAGGAGGGGAGATTTAGATTAGATGTCAGGGGGAAGTTTTTCACAGAGAGGGTGGTGAGATGCTGGCAGGGTAGATGGGACTGCAGATACGAGTCTGTAATTGTTGGCACCAAGTAAAGCAGTCAAAGGTTTTTAAAACAGGGATATACTGAGTGTGCTGAAAACATGTAATATGAACGGGTTGAGGGATTACAGCTGCTTGAGTCTATGTGTATTTTTTGGGGATCCTGAAAAATAGAAAATAAGGTAGAATGGCTGGCTGAGGTGGCTCCATGGTTCAGGCTGGATTTGCTCAGCTTGGAAGGCAGTGAGGAGGGACCAGTTCCCCTGTCATATTTCTTCCTGAGCTGCCTGGCCTTAGCAGAAAGACATAATACCAGGGATCATTTCAAGGTTTTATCCTCCATGTATCCCAGAGTGTTTTAGCCTTGTAATTGTGAATAAACAAATTCTCTGCATGAGCACGAACCTAACCTTCTGCTTGAGGATACATCTGCATGCCTAGATGCATGAAGTATTTGTAATCAGGGAGCAATATTCATTCAACACAGCCAACATATATAACATGCACAACTCTCCTTCTTTTTCCTCCTACCACAGGAAGCCCAGTTTTCTCAGCAGCTATTTTGAAATGCAGCTTACGTGGCTTAGCTTAGAATTGACTTTTCTTTTAGGCTGGAGAAGTGTGAGATCAGTCCCTGTGCCAAACTGGGGATATTGTCAGTAGACTAAAGAGTAAAGCAAATTTATAAACTAATATAAATTTATATGTACAGAAAATATAAACAGAAGATGTCTGGAATTCCCATTCCCTATTAGAATATGAAGCTGTATAATCCCTCTGAGGAAATTTCTGAAACATGTAGTGGAATACAGTTGATACTTGGCCACCAACACTCAACACTAGTATTTCTTACTGATTTCTAAAATTTGGAGCTGTCATCTTTCATGGTTCTGTATCACTGCCAGCATAAATCCTTCCAGCTTTGGAAGGTGAAGGGAGAGGTATGGCAAACTGCCCTCGTAGCTAATTTCAGGCTTTAATTCTGTGTCTGCCATCAGCTCAGCTGGGTGCTTTGGACAGCAGGATCAAGAGAAAGCAAGTCGGCTTGCCAGTTCAGACACACAATTTCTGCAGCTTTTTAGCATTTTGGGGAAGCATAACTGGAAGTTTATCTATTTAAAAGGATAGTTCCAGCTCAAACTAAAATGTTTTCCTGGTTTGTTAAAGAAACCTAAAAAGTGATGTATAGAACCATGCAAGTTTTTTAACGTTTTGTGAACTTTATATACTTGTTTAAGCCACTGTCACTTGTCTGTGATTTGGCTCCAAGCAACCTCATCTGCAGTAATGGCTGTGTTGCTCCAGGGCTGAACACAGCAATCCACAGAGTCCAGCAAATTCCCTCTGAAAAGAGGGGATTTAGGCTCCTAGTCATAGTGTCCATAATATAGCTGTGGAGTCTTGCTTTATTTCTGGCATTCATTGGTAAAGCTGAAGATGTGATCTGTTTTTCCTGTTTGATTTTATTTGAATATGATTTAGGAATCCACTTAACATGGCAACGCCTTTGCATTTTGTCTTGGAACAGGTGTTAACTCTTTTCAAGTCTACATGGCCTACAAGGATCTCTACCAAATGTCTGACAGCCAGGTACTTCTCTGAATGTTTTTCACTGCTATGATCTGTCCTTTCTTCTGTGGTCTCCCTACTGGCAGCTGAAGAGTTGCTAAGGTTGAATCCCAGAGCAACATTCCCACTGATCTGAGTAGCACTGGGGGGGTTTGCACCCAAGGAGTATTTTTCTCTGAAGGATCAGTGCTGAGGGGCTGATAAGATCTGCATGTGTTCTTTGGACTGTATGACATTCAACTTCTGCAGGGACTATCTAATGTCCCCAACAATGCAGCTGCTCAGCACTGCTCAGGAGTTTGCTCTTCACTTTACTTTGCTGTTACCTTTCAAGAACTCTGTGTCAGAAAAGGAGAAAACAATGAAGCACATGAGGCAGTGACAGTTCTGAGATTTGAAGAGTTTCTCTGTTGCTGCAAACAGTTTAATAGTGTTGCTGACGGGAGTAGGTGGCCTTTTCTCATTAGGGCTGGAGATAACAATGAGCTTGTTTGTCCAGTGCTCATTACAGATTCCACACTCTTCAGCTTTCCCATTCATGAGTATCAGGTCATTGTAAATGGACAATGACATCTGTGAGTAATGATAATGTTTGCTTATTCAGTTGAGAAAATGTTTCATTTGTACTTATTCCCAGAGCTGTAGCTCTCAGTCTCTTAAATAACTGTTGCTATACCTCCAGTACATGTGGTTTTAATTTTAGACAAAATAACATTTAAATATTCTCTTGGAGGCAATGAGTGCCAAATTCAACTCACTGTTGGAATTATCAGAAGTAAGACAGCTGAATATTAAATGTGGCTGGACTAATGCCTTTTACTTTGTTTAAGGCAAAAGTAGGCAGTGAAGAAAGCATATCTTCAGGATTTGATCTGTGTTTGAAAAATGGGTTCCAATGCTGCTGAAGTCTGGCTTATAAAAGAATCGTATTAGCTCAATACCTGTTGGAAAGAGAACTAGAATTTCAGTAGTGTAGTAATTCAGTTATCTCAGAAATCCTCACTTAAATACAATAGGACCAACAATTTTCATTTTGTGTGGATGGGTTTAGCAATCTTAGCAATAAACAAAAGAATGCTCTAGAGAAAATATGAATATTTTTAATCATAGAACAAAAAGTACTGGTGAAAACTTGACACTATTTGCTCTAAAGGGTGATGCAGACTGCCTGCACTTCAGAAAGGCTGTGTTTTGGCTGTACTAGAAGTGTCTGTAGTCCACTGATTATTCCCATTCCATCTGAGTGCGTCTTATTGGATCCATTTTATTTTATTTTTTTTGTTGTTTAGGCAGGAAAGAGACCTTTGTTACTTGTCTACTGTGTTTGCTAAAACTTGGGAAAAGAGATTACTCACTCAGCCTAGGCCTGTGTGGAAGGCATGGGGAATAGAAGGAGCTTGTGGAACCACCGTGTCTGAGGGAGATGTGGCACCACATGGGACCTGACTCTGTATCAATGCAGAAAGGCACAAGCTTGTCCTGGGCAGGGATGGTGTATGAGAGGTGGGCCAGGTGATGCCTAGCAGTGTAGCTCTGGGTATATGTCAAAAGTGGATTGTGGAAAAGGGAGATAATATGCTATTCACATAGAGAATTACCAACATAGAAGGAGCAAAACAGAGATGAGCAGAGTTGTCTAAGTGTTAATATATTTTCCTTATTCATCAGCATTTCCTTCTTTGTACTACCTGCAGCTTTATGAAGCCTTTACCTTTCTAAAAAGCCTTGGGGCTGTCATCCTGGTGCATGCTGAAAATGGAGACTTGATAGCTCAGGTGAGTGAACTGTGATTTTTGCTTCACTTTGTGAGGTATCCCAAGGACTGCAGTCAATAGCAAACCTTCCACTGATCTTTCCGAGGGAGGATTCACCTGTAGAACAGAATGGGGAGTTCTGAGTGGGTATTGTTATGATCACATATATCTGTGGCAGATGAATATTTTAAGGCTGTTGTAGGGATATCTCAATCCTCAGATCCCTTGTCTGTGTGCAGAGCACATCAGAGGTCTGTGAAGCTCTGAGTGAGCTGACTGGTTTATCAGCTGGCTTACCTAAGGACTAAACTACGGAGCTGACAGGGAAATGACAGTAGCTAAAAACAAGTTGTCTTTGAGCTCTACGTTAGGGAAGCCATATTGCTGCCTGCTTAAATAAGACTCAAACAAATATTTGAATGATTGTGGAGTGTGTAAGCACTCTTGCCCTTACGGGTTTATTTTGTTGTTTTTCCCTTAATGGAATTTTTGTCCTTTGTCTACCTGATAAGAATTTACTGCCTTTGAGAGCCTCCTTTCCCTAAATCAAGTTGGCCAAGCAACCACTGATCTTGAAAGAGGGTAGAGAGGAGTCAGCAGGCACATGCAGCACAGTAGTGTCCTTCTCCCACTGAAACCAGGTGAAAACCATCAGGAGAGATTCAGGAGAGAAAAACTGCTGATTTTTCATGAAGATTAGCATGATTTAAAACTACCGGAATATATAATTCATAGTGTTAGCATGACACAAAATGTCCAGTAGAATGAAAATCAATACATAAGTCAATATTACTGTAGGAATGGCAAAATGAAACAAATCAAATGGCATCTGTGATGTTTTGATTTGTGCCCCATTAAAATCGATGTACACTTGTGGAATTGCATTTCTGATAGAAATCTGTTTCAGTTACATTTTTCATTGTTCAGCTTTAATATACAACAATGGAATATGAGCATACAAGAAAAAAATTATTAGGAAAAGAAGTAGTTGTAAAGAAATGTGAATTATGTTATACAGGAAAATATTTCCCCAGCATTGCCATGTCTTAGGAAATCAATCAGTTCCTTTTATTTAGAAGGATCATTTGAATGGCAAAAACAAAACTGGGTGCATGGATATTTTGCAAGACTATTCTATGTGAAAATTCAAATTTGATCTTATCAAATATTTGATGTTGTTAGCCCTATCAAATCCTCCTACGTTAGTAATTATATCATGTGATCTGATTTTATGACTTCCTTCAGGATATAAATGCATCCTATTGTAAGTGTTGACATTCTGTGCTGTCTTGCTATTTTTTGATTTATGGATGCAACTGTTTATTTTTTATTGTATTTTAATTATCTGAAGTGTTTATTTTGCAGGGTTCAGAGCTGTTGCAGTAATGATTTAGAACATCCGTTTTTAAGAATACCTATGAAACATTATGATTTTCTAACCAAAATAATCTTCATTACACAGTCAGATTAATGCATTTCCGTTAAATGGTTGTTCAGCCTTGATTGATTGCAGCAAAGGCAAAAGTGTGTGTGGACGTTAACTTACTCAGATTTTGATGGAGTAATTGGTAATGTGTGAGCTTTGCACTCTGGGGGACCTGGGATCAAATATTTACTAGATGACATAGTAAAATATGTTAAGTAACTCCATCCTGGTCTCTCAGGGACATTTGTCTGTATTGGAGACATTACAATTGTTGAACTCTGCTCCTTAGAGACCTGAGGGCATGACAGGCTGGGCTTTGAAGTACATTAGCTGCTGTGTTCCCACGTTGGGTCTGTTGGTAGACCAGTACCAAACTCAAGTTGGAAGTGGTTGAATTAGCAATTACTATGATGAGGGAGCTTTATTCCAACACCATTGCTTGGCCTTACATTGAAAGATGAGTGAAGCTTCTTGTCTATTTAAAAAAAAAAATTGATCACCCTGCTGCGAAGCTTGATAGCACAGTTTTTTTGTGACAAACCTCCATTGGTCCCTAGTAGGGCTTTTTGCTTTCATAAAAAGATAATTTTAGTGATTCACTCTAGGGAAAAAGCTGTACAGAAATGCAACGCTTAAAGTTTAATGAAGATAACAACACTTTGTAGGCTGCAGAAACAGAGGAAGTTCTGTGACTAAAGAAAGAATTGCATGATGGGAATATCCATAATTACTACTTAAAATGTTGGTTGAAACCTGTTCTTCAGGCTGGTGTTTGGTCAAATAGAACTTCTAGGCCAGTGGAGACTTCAGCAGGCTTACAGAGCTACATTTGTACACACAAGAAAAGGACGATCAGAAAACATGGCTGTTAGTCTACTGGGAACTGGTTCAAGAATCTCATCCTGGAGTGGTTGTCACATTTATCTGTTATGTTCCAGGAACAAAAGCGCATCCTGGAGATGGGAATCACGGGACCGGAGGGACATGCCCTGAGCAGGCCTGAGGAGGTAAGAGGTTTTTCTTATCTTGTCATTCATGGAAATACTTTGTCTAGCATGCAGTACTGCAGCTTGGCCTCTGTACATGCAGATGACAGATGTGTGCATGGAGGGAGGCAACGTTCTGTTTGTCCTATGGCCACTTCCAGAGTTACTCTCTTTCTTTCTGTTTCTGAACCCTGTGCTCTGACTCTAGGGTTTGGTCAAGGTGTAGCAGGCTGAGCACCAACAGTACTGCTTGTGGGTTAGACTTCTAGGTTACTGGATTGATTAAAATGCCTTGGACTAAACCTCCTATTAGATACTTGTGTATATTCCATGCATGTATGTGTGCCAACATACGAATCTATGTTTATGTCAGCAGATACATTTGTAGTAGTACTGCAAACAGTAGAAATGCAAATATATGAGAATGGAAAGATGCTGCAAGGCAGCTCTATGTGATTCTCTTGTAATAAAACTAGACGTTGCAAGGATCATCTCAGGCATCTGGAAATGGTTTTCCTAATGAGAAGGAATGGATGGAGATGTGTCAGTGTCTCTTAATGTAGACAGTTCAGGCTGCTAATGGCATAATGGGGGTAGTGGGAAGTGACTGCTTTCCTTGAAGATTAAAGAGACAAGTCCCTGGGGATTTGAGGCTAAACTTGAAGAGATTGTTGTGGTTTGCAGATCTTTATATAATCTTTCCCCAAGGCAAGAGGAATAAACTTAATTGGTCACATTCTATTCAGCTGTTTATGTATTTTTTTCATTTTCCTGTTTAACTTCCACCTAAATTATTCTGAAATAATTGAGGCGTTTCCTTTTAATGAGAGTAAGGGCCTAAGGAAAATCTACATTTGCAATTTCCAGGAAGGAATTTCTGACTCTGCCATCTGATGGTCTCAGACTCAGTGGTGATGCACAGAGGCCCTGTGTTCCTTCCTCAGACTTCTGTGGGTGTCTTTGGGGATTTGAGAGCAAATGTTGGCATAAAAGTCGTTTGAGAACCTGAAGATACAGTCTGATTTTAAGAAAAAAAATGTTTTACAAAACTGTGAAGAAGTAAGGAGTATGGTTTTGGCAGGCTAAATTGTTCATCTTTTTCTAGCACAGCTTTGGAGAGAACTTACTGCACTGTTAAGTCAGTATGTTTAGTTTCAACAGATTATTAGGTATTAAAATGTTGATATGGTGAGTCTATGTAGGATGAAGGTGTAAAACTGATGACTGGGTAGTGGAGCCTCAGAGTCACTGGCAAGCAGTGAACCTCCACCTGAAGATGACTGCTTTGTGCCTGTGTCCCAAATGGCTCTCTGGTAGGAGGTTGCATTGATGCTTACAGGGAGATGTTTCAAAGGCTTTTATGGACTGTGGGCTAAATTCAGTCCATAATGCTGATGTTGTTCTTTGAGAATACTTTATGTTCACTGTCCTTTTATCCTTACATAAAGATTGCAGAGGGTAAGCTGCCAGGGAGAGCTCTGAGCTGAGGCACTGTTCCCTTGCTTTGTTCTTCCAACTGCAGAGTAGAGGGAGAGATCTGAAGACTTGAGAGGGAGGTAAGGAGGAGCCCTGTTAGCCACTTGGATGTGACCTTTCCTCAGGGGTAGGGAGCTGTATTTGCACCAGACCAACTGTACCCCTTTAACAAGTACAGCTAAGTACAGTGGTTACTCCTAGCAAGAAGTGCATGACGTTGGGTTAGCTTCTGCTTTCCAGCACTGCATATCCCACTGTGAAAAAAACAATCAGTTCCTGAAGAGTTGTTGCTAAACAATGAGAAATATGGCTCAGTCCTCCAATTCATTTTTTCTTGTCTGCTTTTTCAGTTAAATTCTTCTTCCTTTTCCCCTCAGCTTGAAGCAGAAGCAGTTTTCCGTGCCATCACCATTGCCAGTAGAATAAATTGCCCAGTGTACATCACCAAGGTGATGAGTAAGAGTGCAGCTGATATCATTGCACAGGCCAGAAAGAGAGGTAAGAGACTTCCTTTTCTGCCCTCAAACTTGGATTTTGTGTTGAATAGAAGCTCGGTGGAAAAAAATGTTACTGGCATACTGATCTGTACACCTTGACACCAGTCACAGACACTAAGTATTTAGGACTGGTTAAACTGAAAAGAGATCCTTCTTATTTTTACAAAGAGAATTTCTCCCCATAAACTCTTAAGCACCCCAATCCTCTTCAGGATTGCGTTGTAACTCTTTGTTTTGGTTTCCTTTCACCTTTAACTTACACCTTTAAATTTTCACCTTCTTACAAGACCTGGCACATCTTCTGTGTCTTTTATTTCAGGTTGTTACCTTGTGAGGGGTTAATTCCAGGTTGCAGTGGCTTGGGCAGTGGATGTACTGTATGAGGTGCCTGGTCCTCACTCTCATCCTTGCTGTTGGAGGCTGACCCCCAGTAAAATGCACTGGGGATGTCTGTGGTCAGCCTTGCTCATTGGCCATGTAAGGATCCAGGTTAAAAAACACCCAAAAGGGACTTCTGAGCTGGATGCAGCCCCTTTTGAAGCTGCCTTTACTTGCTGAAACCTGTGCCATACTGGGAGACTCAGCTCTTCTTCAAAGGCAGTGGGACAAGGTGCAGCTCAGCATGGGGACAATGGAGAGATTCACTCCCTTTTGTGTTGAAAAGTTTTGTTCTTTCACAGTTAATCATTCTTCTGTAATCCTCATTCTCTGCCACAAATGACACCTTATTAATAATTTCTCTTTTCTGCTGAATTGTCACTGTTTTTCCATGCTTTTCCTTCCTGTTCTTTTTGCTTTTCTTCTCTTGCTTGTTTTCTGGCTCCTTCGTTTTTCGGACTATTTCCACAGTGCCTCTGTTCTTCCTCCTGCCCTTGTTTACAGAGATGATGAGAACAAAGGTTAAACCAAATAAGAGCTGATTCACACTTTTCCATCTTTTTCTCAAAGTTAGTTTTCCATCCATTTCACTTGAGAATGGAGAAGACAGGCAGGGGAGTCAGCTCTGTTCTGCTGGTTGGTGTATGAGCAATGTGGGGAAGCCAAAGAGCTAAACATTATCTTGGTATTTATGTTCCCGGAGTCTTGGAGTTTGCTGGTGGGACCATATGCTGCTATCTGCTGGTGCCATGCCCAACCTGAGAGTGGTAGAAAGGCATCTGTCAGCTGGAGCCCATCCTCCACCTAAATTCACTCTGAAGCACAGCAACGGAGAGAACATGGCTGTGATTAAAATAGTACAAATTAAAACCAGGTCTGAACTGTCTCCTTCTGGATTAGAAAGAAAGCTTTGTAAATATCCTGATCAAAAGCATGTGTAGCTCAGAAAGCCTCCTGATTAATTTTTTATCATACAGACAAAGCCAAGGCTGCTTTATTTTCTGGGGGCTACACTGACCATGTAGCAATGCATAAATTATACATGGCTGCATGGAGCAAGCTCTATAATGTGCTGGAAAGACAGTAGATTGTAATCAGTTCCTGTATATCCTTGCTTTCCCCAAGGTCCCCTTGTTTTTGGAGAGCCGATCACTGCCAGCCTGGGGACAGATGGGACGCATTACTGGAGCAAAAACTGGGCCAAGGCTGCAGCTTTTGTGACCTCACCACCTCTGAGTCCTGATCCTACCACTCCAGATCACTTGAATTCGCTTTTAGCATGGTAAGACCTTCATTTTTTTTAACTGGCTGGTAGCCAAGCAAGTGCAAATGCCACATGGAATAAAGCATCCAAGGATGAGCTCAGTTTCCTTAAAACCAGTGCCATACATGACACAGCAGAGAAGGGATGGTGAAAAACCATCTGTGAACCTGTGCTGGGGCTGTTGGACTGGTGGACAGACCCTCCAGTTTCTGGGTTGCATATTTGAGATAAGACGTCTGGTTATTCAGGAATTCTTTTTCTTTCTGCTTTTTAAGTGATTCCTAGTTGGACAGCTAAACAAACAGTATAGCATGCCTTATGTTTTTATAAGTTCCAGAGTCCTCAGGCTGGAAGTTAAGTGATATGTATAGAGAATGTATGTCAGGCATGAGAATATGACCAGAATGGTTTACAAAGGAGACTGTCAGGGATTCAGGTGGAGACAGGCTTGTGACTGAAGGCATCACGTGAGACAACAGGGCTATGGATTGGCTGTCTTCAGGTTGGCAAGGGGATAATTATCACTAGGGAGGGGAAAGCAATGTGGACAGTGGAGAGACAAGTGTCTTCCTCATATAGAGGACATCAGCAAGGTCTTGCCAGCAACACAGACTGTAAATCCATCCTTGAAAGTGCTGCCTGTAGCCAACTGTGAGTCTTCTTAGAAGTCATAAGGAAGTTCAGCTGTAGTTCCACCAGGGCAGATTGCTGGTGCTGGAGTGAGGAGCTCAGCCACTGAAACCCTTATTTCCCATGTGGTGACACTTGTCTCACCTGCTGCCTCCCCTTCCTAAGAATCTCTCTGCTTTACACAGCACAATACAATTTTAACCCTAAATGTGGCCTATTGGTCTTCAGAAAACATTTCCTCCTTAGATTAGTTTTCAACATGACTAACTGGCTGTATGGAGCAATGGCAGTGGGGACAGCGATACAAAGCGCCCGTGGTGTGTAACTCAGGTGTGAGCAGAGCTTTGCTTCAGGTGGTGGGATGTTTCTTTCCTTGCATACATCTTTGCTTGCACACTGCAGGTCAGACTGTGTGCTCGACAAATCTAGATTTCAGCTCAGCTACTATAATGGTGCTGCATTCACTACACTGTTAATGAATGTGCAGTCGAGCTCTGAGTTACATGCATTTCTGGTAGGAATGTGCAGGCATTTGTTCTGCTCTGAAGGCCTTGTGGCCTGATTTTCCATTATTGAGCTTTCTGTTCCGTAAAATAAGGAGAAGAAGGAAAAATGGCTTTTCTTGTCTGACTTGTCACTAACATCAGTGTAAGGAGTGAAGATCATTGTGTGAGGGTAAAGCTCTTAGCAAGCATATGTGTACATGTGTATCAGAATGTTTGGTCCTTTATTCTGTCAGATACAGCTATGCATTTACAAAAAGGAGAGTCCCCAAATAATATGTGGGTCAAAACAGATCAGCTGAAATAGCAAGAGAATTTTTAGACCTGGAATCCAAATAATGACATTAACCCTAATATCAGAAAGACAAATGGAGGAGGCAGAGAAGTTTTCATTATCCTCCAAGCATGCAAAATGCCTTTTTTTTTCTTACAGGCTTAGAGTCCTAGGTCTTAAATGACAGCAGCTTAGCCTGCTTTTGGCTTTAATACTTTAAATCTATGCTATGAAACTAAAAAAAGAGCTGTGTATATTATCCCTCTGCTCTGCGTTTGTGGGGAATTTTATGCAAGGATGATGGTAATAATAATATTTCACATTTCTATTTCACTGTTCATCAGGAGACCAATATTTTACATCCATTAAAGGATGCTCACAATATTCTTCTGCAAGTACACCTACTGCTCACACTGTTTACCACAGAATCTGTTGACTTTTTTACTAAAAAAATGGAAGTACAAAAATTTAGGGTGTGTCTCATAGGGTTTGCAGATTTGGTCCTTTTTTCATCTATGGCCCCATGCACCTCAGGTAGCTTTCATCTTCCATGGTGTACTGCTGCATTATTGCTGCCTTGATAGGCCCATCTCTTCTCAAGCTAGAGATGTGAGATCTCAGTACTACACTGAAGATGTCATCTGCCCTAAAAACCTTGCTTACAGTGAAGAAAAATGTCATAAAATATTGGTGTGGTGTTTAAAGAGACACTGATGTTGGCTGTTAATTCCCACCACTTTTTGAGATGTTTTCTTTGGTGATTCCTTCAGCTCAGTTGTTCAGCTGATTAGATGCTCACCCCCGCACCCTGTGCTTGATAGTGGTGTAACCTAAGCAGTGGGAGTGTAACAAGAAAGAAGAAATGGCGTACAATCTTAAGTCTTTATTGCTGTGTTAGAATAAATTAATGTTTTACTGATGGATTTGGCTTAATCCTATGGATTATTACTCATTAATACATTCCTACGGATTAAAATTCATTAATATACTCATTAATAGTTAGGAATAGCTAAAACATCGCTATTTCACCATGAAAAAAAAGGTTGGGCTTATAACAAAAAAATGAATGGCTGGATCTGAGCATGGTGAAGAACCAGAACAGAGGCCAAAGGGTCTTCTCCAACTGTCAGCAATCATTAGGGCTGGCAGCCCAGAAAATTGCACTAGAGTTACTGATGTGTGACTTTTTTCTTCTGTACTTGGTTACGTGTTAGCTTGCAGATACCTAAAGTTGTGGACCAGAATCGTTCAGATGTTTCAGAGCTGGAATTTATCAATTAAAAAAGAACGACAGGCTGCTGGGGACATCACCCTTCTGCAGTGATAGGAGAAATTACAGTTTGTTTTAACGTGCTTGACTGCTGTAAGCTTTCCTGTGGATACTAAAGAGCCTATTTTTTTTTTTCCTATTTTTGCAAAATACTGTATATTAATTATGCTCTTCCTCCTTATTCTCCAAAGTGGCAGTGTTCCAATTTTGGTCTGTGCAACAAATTTTTTCTAAGGTGAAAAAATATATTCAAATACAATCATTTTTTTGGTAGCTCTTTCTCTGTTTCACTCCCTGCCTTTCTCTGTGTGAGGCCTATAAGTTAGGTAAATCCAGAGTACATTTCACTTGCACTATCCCCTTTTTTGTTTAATTAGAAGACAATGTGGTTAAAAAATATTCCTCCTTTTTATTTTCATTGTCCTGTTTTGGAAGGCCATTCAAGGAACATTTGTTTAAAAATTACAATAAAGTGTATGTGCTGGGGAGAAATGCAGGGAATTAGTTTGCGCTGCAAAATGTACTGTTATTTCTGAACATGGTTATGAATTTGAGTACGGCAGACATTTCATAGGAGCTCCTGATCATTTCCTTAATCTTAACAGTAATCCTTTATCTGGGTTTGTGTTTGTGCCTTATCTCTGTTGATAGCAGCCCTAAACCCAAGGAGGCTGTAATCTGCAGGAACTCGGTGTGTTTCAGGGAGACATGGAGATGTCAAAACTGCTGTTGGCTCTTCAGCGATCTGTAGCCAACATGGAAAGGCTGCTGATACGACTTAGAGCCTATACCTCCACTGTGTAGCCTTGAAAGGTCCATTTGAGCTAGACCGAGACCAAGGTAACCTTGGTGACTGGTGTGTGTTAACTTTGCAGTGGGGACCTGCAGGTGACGGGAAGTGGACATTGCCCTTACAGCACTGCCCAGAAAGCCATTGGAAAGGACAACTTTACTATGATTCCTGAAGGGGTCAATGGAATTGAGGAGAGAATGACTGTTGTCTGGGACAAGGCTGTAGTAAGTAATTACTTTTATGACAAGAAATTGACTGTTGGCTGAATTTTGCAAGCCAGGAGACTCCTCATCGGTATTTCAGTGACTTTCTAGTATATTAGTGGGAATTCCCAGAGAGAAAGCTACTATGAGATGAATTGCTTGTTTCAAAAATCTTCTCCAGTTTTATAAACTCAGGGCTGTGTATCACTTCTGACAGTGCAGTGCCATAGAGTTTTATTCGACCTGAGGCTTCACAGACTGCATTTGTGTAATTTTTTCAGTTGTGTCAGAGTGGATGCTTCTCATAGATGTATGATCACATGACACATAGAACAGTTCAATGATTGTGAAGTAGACCTCATGTAAATGAAATGAATGGAATGTTTGAATTTGGGAAGTGTCTCATCGTTTTTCAGAAATTACAACTGGATGGCAGCAGAGCCTGAGGCTAAACCATAAAGTGCTTTGAAGGAGAAAGTTGCATGTAATTCATACTGGCATATTTTGCTGTGGGGTGCTGGTGTATGTTAGCATTTTTTTGATGGTTCCATGGAACCTAATAAGTAATGAAATTCTCCCTCCATTGTCCGTCTTCACTTCCACACCCAGTCACGCACGGGCTTATTACTTTGCACTGCATTGCACTTGGATGCGTATTACAAACTGCAAACTGCTGGTATTTACAATGCTCTTGTGAGCACTTCACCCAGATGGTATTTAATAACCACTGTCTTCAGGGACCACAATTGCAAGCACAGAAGCAGCTTCAGATATCTTCATATATAAAGAAGCAAGTAAAATGCAACCAGCCAGTGATATTTTCATTTTGTTACTCCTACAGTGGGAAAGAGCTGCCACAGGGGTTGCAAGATGAGGCTTACAGGTGGCGATATTCTTTCCTGTACCACTAAGTAGCTTATATTTTGGGAATCTTATGATTTATCAGGCAGTAAATACATGTTTATTTAACATTTAAAAGTTTGGCTGTCTTATTTTTCCTTGAAACATTGTTCTTGTTTATTGCCAGGGAAGACCTCAGAATACTCTACTGAAAACTCAAAAAAAGCTGCAGTGTGCAGCTGCTATTAAGCCAAAACTGACAGTATAAAAAGTTCAATGGGTGGTGACATGTCACCAGGCAAGAGCTTTATAATTGGAGTTGTATTGCTTTGATTTGCAGATTTGGGAATACACATAGGAGAATAGAATTAATTTGCAAGAAATGTTTCTAAAGGAATCTGATCATATTTTAGACTTGATCTTTTAGTTACTCTTGTAATACTTATATATATCTCAGTTCTACATTTATTAAAATGCTTAAATGGAAATTACTAGGACTTGTAAAAAAGTACACAGGCATCAGTGTGTAGGGAAGGGACCTTGGATAGCTGAGAAACTTGATGGTATCCACTGCATCAGAATGTTGTTGACTTTTCTTCTTTTTTTCCATTCAGCACTCTGAATACTCAGTCTCTATCTTATAAATGCTTTGCTCAAGTCACGTTGTTTTTAGGCCACAGGTAAGATGGATGAAAGCCAATTTGTAGCTGTCACCAGCACCAATGCTGCCAAAATCTTCAACCTGTATCCAAGAAAAGGCCGGATTGCTGTAGGATCAGATGCTGATGTTGTTATTTGGGACCCTGATAAGGTGAAGACTATAACAGCTAAAAGCCATAAATCGGTAAGCTGAAAAAGGCAGCAAACAACAAAAAAGAAATGTCTCTGTCACTTTTCAAATGTTGATCCAATTTCATGTGAAGAAACACATAAAATGAGAGGAGTGGGGCAGCTGCCTACTCCTTATCTGAAATGTGTAGTTCTGAAAACTAAGGTAATGAATCTTGCATTGGAAGCACGGGGATCAGGAGGGATTTATTTTCTCTCTGCATATACAGTTACACTATTTTTTCATATTGTGCTTGATCTATAAATCTGTGTGAAGTAGCAGATCTGCAGCTGAGGTTAATAAAGCTGTGATTCTAAGTTTGAAATCAGCTCACTTTTTTGCTTACACGAGAAGCATCTGGTATTGTGAAATGCACATTTAAATCAACAATACCTTAGTGTATTATAGATGATGAAATACTTTGATAATACAGCTCTGATCAGTTTCCTGGCTCATTTAATTGCAAAGCTTTGATGTGTACTTTGCTGTCTTTAGCACAGGGTACAACAGTGACTCACCGTCACTTTGATTTTGGCTGAGGCAGATCTTCTGTGTTTATCTCAAATTTGTATCTTCAGTGCTACGGTCTTTTGCATTGGAAAATTCTTATATAAATTTTGCTGTAAATGCAGCGATGTGGTTTATATTAAAAAGGCATAAACCTTTGAAAACCTTTAAAAAGTAAATGCAGGTGATTCTGTTTTTATTTCTCTCTCTTAAGATATCTCAGTATTTTTGAAAAAATAATGTTTAGCTTCAAGCTTTCCTGGTCCCTTCTGGGTTTTTTTCAGACAGAAATACATGCGCTGGCTCTGAAATCTCACTGCTTTCTGCAAGTCTGAAGCTTTCTCTGCAGAGCCTCTGAAATTGCAGTCACAACACATACGTGGTGGGACCACGTCTTGTGGGTATCTGGCAGCTGAGCCAGAATTTTCCTTCTTAGTGAGGTTATTGCATTTCTAGAGGTTCTAGATCAACACAGAAAGTCCTCAAAAAATAGAAGATAAAGTCCTGATGGAAAGTAAGCAACATATCCAGGAGAGGTGGATCAGATAGATGCTTTTAAATCATTTCATATGGAAATGCATTGCTTTTCCTTCAAACAAAGCAATTTTATATGCCTGTTAATGTCAGTTGCTTAAAAATATGACTACAAATGTGGTTTATTAGTTACTAACTGAAGGAGATCTTGTACCAAACTTGCAGTGAACATATTGTTCATCCTCAGGCTGTTGAGTACAACATCTTTGAAGGAATGGAGTGCCATGGTGCCCCGCTAGTAGTCATAAGCCAAGGGAAGATTGTGTATGAAGATGGGAACCTGCACGTAAATAAAGGAATGGGCCGTTTCATCCCTCGCAAACCCTTCCCTGAATATCTTTACCAGCGCATCAAAATCAGGAATAAGGTAATGTCAGATATTATTTAATCTTCTTCCAAGCCATATCCTCTTGGAATCACATTAGCAGTTTTAAAATTATTATTATATTGTGCTAAGTATGAGCCCATATCAGATGGAGTATGCGTGACTTGTTCAAAACATGACCAAAAAGCTGGCTCCTCTGCAACTGGTACCACTTAACACTGTGCTCTTCACTGAGTAGAGCACGTAAAGGCCTGTTGGGTAACTGTCTTATGCCCAGCTGTGCAGTCTTCTGAAGGGAGGCAAAATAGTGATACAATTTACTTCTAGATGGATGTCAGCAAAGAGATAATGATTCTTTGGGAGAAGAGGTAGCCAGAAGAAAATAAGAATTTAAAATTGATATTAAGCTTTGCATAATGTACAGCCACATTGCAGAGAAGAAAAGTCAGAGATCCTCTTCATATTTGGCATCTGTGAACTGCTGTTGATGCATTTCCTGAACTGAGTTTTAGCAGTATTCACAGCTCAGAAAGCTTTTCTCTTGTGTTTAAATAAAAGCTTGGGAAATGACTAAGATTAAGACTAGGGCTTGGCCTGGCTTGGCAGTATTTAGGGGTTCTTTGGAATGTGATGCCAAATTTTGCCATTGGGTGATAAAATTACTTTGAGAGAACAGGTAACAAAGAAAAAATACTAAAAGATTCATTTTCTTCAACTAAGCATATGCCATTCCCTGCAAGGATAGCCGCTGTTGAAACTAAACCTACAAGTGGGTTGATAGTCTTTCAACATTTTTATACAAATTCTGTCAAGCTATGAAAGGCAGGAAGTCTGCTCTTCTGAGGAGAAAAGACACCGTAAAAATGAAATGCATTTGCATAAGAGTTTTGCAAAATACCAAGTGGTTAATTTTCTTTTTTCCGTTATTGAGTTAGATGATGTGGGCCTTCTCTTCATGTTTGCCTTTCAAGGGTTTAGCACATAGGAGTGCAATGTAGAATGACAATGTTATTTTATTTAAATAGTGAAAACTACACTTCCAAAACAAGTATCGTAGTGAGGTGTCTCATAGCAGAGATTTGCACAAAGTAACTGGTCCAAGTAACTTGCAGCTAGCAATGGGACTGGATTTGGGAAAGACCTTTGATTATAGGTACATTAGGAAGGGTATGCGGAGGAACCAAGTGAGGCACTGACATTTTTGCACTTCCAGCTCCCTCTGCTGCCTGCGGAGAGGAAGTGAGAGCAAGCCCATACCTGTGTTTCTTTTCCCACTACCAAATTTTATTAATTGAAAACATTTTGAAAAACTCAGTGATGGTCGTATCAGCCGCCATAAGCTTCTGCGGCACAACAGAAGGTAGATGAACACATTGCACAAGGGCCTGCAGAGCTCTAACTGGCACGGGGAAGACCTCCTGGAATAGGGATAGCAGTATAAATCCCTGCCTTTGTGGAGCCCTGGAAAGTAGATTCACTGCTGTGAGCAGCTGCTTCCTTCTGGGCTTTTGTGTTGGCTCAGCTTGCAAGGTTCTTCTGAGCCTGATGTTGAATCTCTCAAAACAAGGAAAAAGCATTGATTTCTGTAAGAGCTAGATCAGACTCCTGTGAATAGCGTGGCTTTCCTACATGGCATTTGAATTCCACTATTAACCCACTGGGGAAATGGTTCTGAAACAATAATCATGTAAGCCTTAGATTTCTAATCCTTTGGATGAACTTTGGATTCTGAAATCCAGTGGCTAGAGACTCTTCCTGAAAATTGGAGCTGTTTTCTTAAACATACATTTCCTAGATTTCTGTCTTTGTAAGGCCAGTGAAACTTACGATTCTCTTTTCTCATATTCCTCATAGGAACCATAGGTCAAGATACAGAGACCACACTGTGGCCATTGGCCTCTGTATATCAGTAGGAGTGTCATTAGGGAGCATTATCAAAGCGTTCAGTGTCTGGTTTTATTCTGCTCCTGCTTTAGGTGGGAGGACTGCAAGGAGTATCCAGAGGAATGTATGATGGGCCTGTGTATGAAATCCCTGCTACGCCAAAATATGCAACTCCTGCACCCTCAACTAAATCCTCCCCTGCCAAAAACCAGCCCCCACCAATCAGAAACCTCCATCAGTCTAATTTTAGCTTATCAGGTAAGTCAACTCAACTCATTAGAAATGCCTTTAAAGCCTTGAGTATGGATTATTGGTGATAAATTTCAATTACAATTATTGCCTCTTTAATGCAATATGAAAAAAAAATACATATACGTACATAGGAACATATATAAAGAAATATGTTCATATGCATTCTTTCCTTAGGAATATTTCACAAATTACCAAATATTCAGAATGTTTATAATTTAAAATACTTTTCTGCTTGCAGTCTGTTAGTATTATTTACCTGACACCATGCAGTTAGCAGAGGTCTGTGGTCGATACGAGTGTGGCCCATTGGTGGCCAATGGCACCTGAGTGGGCCTGGTGTGACTCACATGGCTCAGATGTGGGAACCTCAGCCGTCCTTGCCCCCAGTCTCCAAACCACGTGCAGTATCTATTAATATGCAGATTATACTTTTTCATGTCTCTTTACTCTTGGTGCCCAAAATATTTTCCATGGTGCTTAAGAAATAGACTGGAAAATCATCCTTTGGGGTACTTGGAAATAATTCTTGTCATTTGAAGATAATTACAAGCATGTAAAATTGCTATCCTTCAAAAGTCTGCAGCCCAATTGGTAAATAAGTGGCTCTTTATGATGTTGTTAGGAAAGTCACAGGATTTTCTCCCCCACTGGGAGAGATGGTGGCATTTTCATCCGTGATAAATCCTCTCTTTAGAAACTAAAACTTGTAGAAGAAAGCCTAAGGAGAGCAAGTATTTTAAAAACCCTTCTGGTGAGTTGGAATGTATTTTTCCCTGTACACTTGGGCCCATGGTGAGCATACAGAAATATGTATACACAATATATATGTAAATATACATATATATTTATATGTATAAAGAAAAAAAAAAAAGCTTAAAAGTTTGACCTGTAACAATAATAAATAATAGGAGGATTTTTGAAAAGCATGTGAAGCTCTGGTTTCTGAGTCTGCTGCTGGACCTGTGTATTACCATGGTACATAGTGATGCAAGTTTGATCCCCATCAGGCACCTCACGTGTGACTGAACCAGAGACTTTAATAGCATTTAAAATGATCTGACACTTTTTTGGTAGTCTTATTTTGCCTTTAAGAAGTTGAATGTGTTCACACAATATTTAGCCTGGCAGAAAGCTTGCTGTCATAAACTTAACCTTCCAACATTTTAAAATGCAGTCTGCAGTGGGAATGAGTTTACATCAGATCAATGCTCCCTTTCATGTGCATTTATGATCACTAACATCAGATTTACTCTGCTGTTAACCCATGGACCCTGTGGGGACAGGTATTTTAAATGAATGAGGCAGGTATGAAAAAGCCATTCTGCACATTCATGATTTTCTTTCCTAGTAAAAGAGCAATATTTTCTGTCAGGGTCTGATCTCGTGAAGGGAATCCAGGTGGTCATCCTGCCTGGACTCTTTCTCAGATCAGTGGAAGACAATTTCCCATAGAACGAGCATCTGTGATCAGTCTGATCCCAGACATTTATGCCTGCTTATTGAAGATGACTGGAGCTGGGCACGGGCACCTTTGAAGGTCTCTTTAGCACTTCAGGCAAGGGCCTGGCTCAGGAGAAATCAGTTGATGGTGATGTGAGGGAAGCATAGCTGGAATGTCAGGTAAAACATCACCACTGATTTGATTTTGCCCTTTTCATAGCCTTATTTTCTGTGTTCTTCTTGTTGCAGGAGCTCAGATAGATGACAACAACCCCCGCCGCACTGGACATCGCATCGTGGCACCTCCTGGTGGTCGTTCTAATATTACCAGTCTTGGCTGAAAAATGATGATGGACAGAAACACGAGGAGGAAGGATCATGGGAATAATGTACATTCCCTTCAATATCTGTGTTACTGAACCCACAGTTTTACTTGGTACTAATGGAAATAAGAAACAAAATGTCCTTTTTTTTCTTTTCTTCTTTTTTTTAATTTGTATAGAAAGAGGTGATAATAGTGTGGTGTGTTTGCTTGGAACTACTTGCCTCACAATTGTGCTTTCATGCCATAGTCACCTTAAAGCATGGTGCTTCCATTGCCCCTTTAGTGACCACAGGTTTTAGCTTTGTCTCGTAACTGAATGATGGTTCCTTTGCACCCTTTCGCTGTATTAGAATAGTTAATGCATGATACTGAGTTATTTATGCAAATTGCATTCTGTGAGTGAGTCCCTATAGAACACGTTGCCAACAATTGACTAGACGCAATGCCAAGATTAATGTCTGTATTTGATAACCACCGCTAAAAACACTTATGAAGGAAGAAAATGGCCATCTTGAAAGTATGCAGTAGAGTAGTATAGGCAGCTTCTGTTTTATCTTTAATTTATTATAAACTCAAGAAGCACTTCTCTCGGACACAGAAAATCATCAGGACAAACAGTGACAAATGGTCTCCGTAGCACCTGTCTGTACCCACTCAGTACGTTCCAAGTCTGTGTCTTCATCATTCCCATTTTAGACAGCGCCATACTTTATACAAACCAATGCCGTTGCCACCCCTGCAGGGATTTCTCCACCTGGGCAGTAGTGCTCTCCTTCTGCATGAGTTTTTTGGTACTTACAGATAATTCAAGTTGCCGTCGGATTTTTAAAGTTTTTTGTACAAAGTTTTTCCTTTGTAATCACATGCATTTTTACTTACTCTACCGTATCAAGATCTACTAGTCGTGGTTCTATTTCTGAATTCAAAGCTTGTGAAATAAAGGAAATTAATTGATGGATAAGCGTCTTCCTCTGCTTTCTGGTGCTGTTGCTCAATGATTGAAAATTTTGGGTGGAGAAACTCATGAGAAATTGTCTTTTAGGTTGGCATCATGTGAAAGAAGGAAACACCTTAGATAACAAGGGACATTTAAGTAAAAGTTTCTGCATATGCATACCAGAGCACGTTCTAATCTGTCTTAATTATATAAGAGTTCACTGTAAAAAATATACTTCACCTTTTATCTTGCAGCTGTCTCAATTTTGGCCAAGGGAGATTTAAATTAGCTTTCTCCCAAGGTCTTTAGTAGTTGATTGCCATCATCTTCATCTGTAGTAGAAAACCAATTAGAAATACTCCAGTTTCACCTAAGCTGTATATGGCTTGGCATTGGTTTTCTTGGTGTGCTCTGTGCTGATCTGAGCTTGGACAGGGCTTAGGTTTGCCATGAACAAGACGTGATACAGAAAAGGTGAGAAAAATGGACTTATATTGCCTCTTTCTGTGAGAGCTATGGAAATGCTTTCGCCCTGTTTCTGGTTCTCTCACAGACTCTGTAAAAGAAACATTTTTTAATCACTTTGTAGTCGTCTGATTGTGTTGCAGACGTGGGAAGTGTGAGCTACAGTGGAGGGTGGGTGCTATGAAAGTGAGCAGGTTGGCAAAGCACCTCCCATTGGCATTGTGCCACTTTGCCCTTTCCTACACTACCAAACTGCGATAGGAGAAGTACAGTGGCAGCACAGTACCACTGGAATGATTTTATCTAGTTGTGATACTTGACCACGTAGTGCTGGTCCATCCTTTCCATGCAGCAATAAGCTGTTGGCACAGGGTGTGTGGTGCATGTCAGGTGCACGTGGGACATGAAAGTTTTGGAATATAGCCTACCTGAAGCCTGTCATTGTATTCTGAAGCCAGCATGCTATCACCGCCAGTATTACCAGGGAACAAATCACTACCCTACAGAACTTTATTTATATCAGCTTGGTCTGAAGCCTGGCATCAGGGCTGGTCTGAATAGCCAGCTACTCTTTTTGCTTTGGCTTTCATCTGAACCACAGTTCAGCCTAAGGTGATCTGAATTGATTCTGTTTCCAAAAATTTCCAAAAAAAAAAAAAAAGCCTTCCATCAACAGCAAATAGAAATATTGTGCTTGTAAAAAGTATTTGACTCTCCACCCCAAGGATTCAAATTCATGTTTCCTATTGCCTGGAGAATACTCTTATCCCTAGGCTTGTGTGTTTACCTGGTGGTCCATATATTTTATATAAAGTGATGTCACCAGAGAAGCCTGAGGATAGACCACTCCGGAATAACCTACAGCCCAGCAGGTCAGCCATTTGTCTGGCAATCTTGAAACACAGGTCTCCACCTCCACTGTCTTCTTTTGTGCAATTTGCTCTAAGCACTGATAGCGCCAGCAGCAGGTCTGGTAGTCTATCCCTGAAACCAGGAGGAAAGCCAGCTTATGAAACTATTGTCTGACAGTGTTAAATTTTGGAAGCGCTGGTTAGAATTTCCTTAGTGATTTTGTTCTGTGTGTGTTTGTGCCAGTAGCAGTGGTTGCTCAGCTCCCAGCAAAAGTATTCAGTCCACAAGTCTACAAGGCTTTTCTTGTTAGAGGTGATAGAAGGAACTGCTGTGAAACTAGTACTGACAGATTCCACTTTTCTACGTGCAAAACATAGTCCTAAACCAAAGAACCCTTTGTGTATAAGGGTCAAACTCCACTGTTGTTAACATGCACTTGTTTCTTCTTGTTAAAGTATCTGTGAATAAATATACCTACGGGTGTTTGAAGCAGTTCATGGATCAGTGGTTCTATGTGAACAACACTGTGCTTGTCAGGCCAGTGTAATTCTGGGATTTCTCCAAGGAGAAATGTGCTAGCGTGCCCATCATGTGCAGAAGCTCCCACAGCCTGGCCACACTCCAGTGCTGCTGCTTAGGGACAGCCTGCATCGAGCCCATGCAGTGCCTGGGTCACTCCACCCTGGATAAGCACTGCTACCTGGATATAATTTAAAGGCATCTTCTTTATTTCTGAGCACAGGGAACTTGCTGCATGGTCCCCTCCTGGTGAGGTGATGGATGCCTTACTCAGTTCCTGCAGTACACCATCAGAGAGCTAGCTACATATGGTGTTCTCCTGGGGGCTTTAAACAAGGTAAGTGGTGCTTCTTTTACCACCCCAAGGCCTATTTCACAGCAATGCCCCATCCCATGTGTTGCTAACCTATCCTTGAAAAAAATAAAACTGTAGCAAATAATAGAAATGAATTCATTTCTGATCCTAAATACAACTGCAGAACAGGAACCTATACTGATCCCTTGCAGAAGCACTGAGCTGGGTGATACTCATGTCTGAGCATGTGGGTGGGAGCAGTTATCTCCTTGCTTTATTCTTGTAGTTTGAAGTTGCTTTCATGCTTTGTGAATTGTCAAACTGCTAAAAATTTGTAGCAGGGCTGTAACTTGTCTTAAAACTATGAATGAGGCTGAGCTGTTTTAATAGCTGTTAGCATTGATGCTAGGGAGAAAAAAGGCGTGCTTTTTCCTTACATTTTTGGCAGCATTTTTGTGCACATCTATAAAACATGGTCAAAGCTCCTTATGAGCCTTTTCTGTATAAACTAAAAGAGCTGTACAGTACAAGACAGGTATTTTGAGCTGTATTTCCATTTTCCCCTGTCTGACATCCATTATGCTGGATAGCTGGGCTGAAGCCAATGGGATGAGGTTTAATAAGACCAAATGTCGGGTCCTACACTTTGGCCACAGCAACCCCAAGCAACGCTACAGGCTTGGGGCGGAGTGGCTAGAAGACTGTGTAGAGGAAATGGACCTGGGGGTGTTGGTTGACACTCGGCTGAACATGAGCCAGCAGTGTGCCTGGGTGGCCAAGAAGGCCAATGGCATCCTGGCTTGTATCAGAAGTAGTGTGACCAGCAGGAGCAGGGAAGTAATTGTCCCCCTGTACTCAGCTCTGGTGAGGCCGCACCTTGAGTACTGTGTCCACTTCTGGGCCCCTCACTGCAAGAAAGACATTGAGGCCCTGGAACGTGTTCAAAGAAGGGCAACAAAGCTGGTGAGGGGTCTGGAGCACAGGCCTTATGAGGAGCGGCTGAGGGAGCTGGGATTGTTCAGTCTGGAGAAGAGGAGGCTCAGGGGAGACCTTATTGCTCTCTATAACTACCTGAAGGGAGGTTGTAGTGAGCTGGGGGTCGGCCTCTTCTCTCGTGTAACTGGTGATAGGACTAGAGGAATGGTTTCAAGCTGTGCCAGGGAAGATTCAGGCTGGATATTAGGAAATACTACTTCTCTGAAAGAGTGGTCAGGCACTGGAATGGGCTGCCCAGAGAGGTGGTGGAGTCACCGACCCTGGAGGTGTTCAAGGAAAGTTTGGATGTTGTGATGAGGGATATGGTTTAGCGAGAACCATTGGTGATAGGTGGATGGTTGGACTAGATGATCTTATAGGTCCTTTCCAACCTTAGTGATTCTGTGATTCTGTGATTCTGTGACTGCTCTCAGCTGGCAGAACTGCTCAGCCATTTCCCACAGACTCTCCAGGCACAATCCCTGGCTCACAAGCTATTTCTACTGCCCCTTAAACACAGGAAAGAAACAAAGTGGAGAAAAAGCACTAAAAAACTCGGTAACAGATCAGTAGGAAGGTACATGAGACTCACATTGAGACTCATGTAGCTGGAGGTCAGCTAGTCCAGCCTATTCCAAGCAGGGCTAACTTCCAACTTACAATGCTTAGGACCTTGTCTAACTGAGTGCTGAAACTCTTCAAGGATGGATATAACAGAATCGCAGACTTGTAGGGATTGGAGGGACCTTTGGAGATCATCTAGTCCAACCCCCTGCTAAAGCTGTTTCCTAAGTAGGTCACATAGGAAAGCGTCCAGGTGGGTTTTGACTGTCTCCAGAGAAGGCAACTCCACAGGCTCTCTGGGCAGCCTCTTTCAGTACGGTCACCCTCAAAGTAAAGAAGTTTTTCTGCATCCTCTTTGAATAACTTGTTGATGGCAAAGATATTTTCCTCCTGACCAGTAATGGCTTTAAGTTGCACCTGGAGAGGTTCCGGTTGGATATTAGGAAAAATTTATTCTCTGAAAGAGTGGTGAGGCATTGGAGCAGGCTGCCCAGAGAGGTGGTGGTGTCACTGTCCCTGGAGGTGTCCAAAAAACATGTAGATATGACACCGAGGGACATGGCTTAGTGGGTATGGTAGTGATGGGTTGATGGTTGGACTAGATGATCTTAATGCTCTTTTCCAACTTCTTTGATTCTATGATTCTATGATCTTCAGTGTCTAGAGACAGCTCTAGACTGTTAACAATGGTTAAAGTTGGAAAATATAATATACAGAGCTTAAACGAACTGTTGTGAGCTCAACTTGGTGTTGCTACACTTGTTTCTCAGCCAAATGAAATTCTCTGTCACAAACTGTGAGACCTGCATGGAACCAGGAGTTCGACTCGATGATCCTTATGAGCCCCTTCCAACTTGGGATATTCTATGATTCTATAATACTCTTTCTTGTTCAATACCTGCATCACTTATGGAGAACTATCATGAGTGCCATGCCATGCATGAAATCTGTACAGGACTTTTACCAAGGCAATGAATCGGTGGTGTAATGCAAAATGACTGAAGTTAGTAACACTTGGGGTTTTTTTGTCATGAAGCAAAGGTGACTTGGTGAGAGAATGGGAGAAAGGGCTGTATGCAGAAAGCTGAGCCCAGAGAAAGGAGGTCAGAAAGCAGGCAGAGACACAGCCCTGGCTGGCTGGGTCTCACCTGCAGGGACTGAGAGAGGAGGTGGGGTGAGGACCTTACTGGGCAAGCAACTGCTGCCCTCCAACAGCAAGGAGAAGAAACCCCACGGGCTGCCCGGGAGAGGGCACTCCTGCCCTTCTTTTGGGATACGACAGAGAGAAAGCCAGGCAAGCCCTGCCTAGTGGAATGAATCACACAGTGCATCCGGGTAGACTGCTGCATTCTGCTTGTGACTGCAGCCTCTGCTACACTGCATGGTTTAAAGCGGTATCTTCACAACATAATCAACTCTATTATTAAAAGCTTCCTTCTTGCTATGTGTATAGAGTGTGCTGAAGAATTACGGTATTCAAACAGAAGGAAACAGGCTGCATCCATTTGAAGATAAATCACACCAAACAGGCAATTAAAATGTCCCCATCGGTAAGGCAGAGAGACCATGGAGAGTGATTGCTGAAACAGCAGAATCTAATGCTTGAAGGAGTATAGTGTGGAGAAAAAGATTTTGATAATGACTGAAGTGAAAATTAACAATTTAACAATTGTGCATACCGTGCCCAGTAAAGGCATTTGTGTGGCGGCACTTTTATCTGAGGTAAACTGCTTTGCTGATGTAGTATTTTACATCAAGTGCCAGAGGACAGCCCTTTAGTTAGGAAAATATATGTTAATTTTAAAAAGACAAAAAACTTCTATTTCACAAAAGCTGTAAGACTGCTTAAGTAGGGCAATTTATTGCAAGATACAGGTGCTCTGTGCAGCCAGGGAGAAAGAGCTGCTTTGCATGACAAGAAAAATTCCCATATGGAATGTAATGAGAGTAACGAAGTACACTGAAAACAAAAGAGTTTACTTAAGGAATTAGAATATGAAGTGAAATATATGAAAATGAAACAGTAGAGGAGCTTTGTCTCAGTCTTTCTAAAAAATAATAATCCGAAATCTGAGATAGACAAAGGGAAATAGATTTACAAAAATCTTTGTATAGATTTCAAAGCATACCTTACCTTGGAAGCATTCAAATATAACAAGGGAAAGACAAATTTAATCTTTCAATTTACCAATAGAACCTTAAGTCTCTTTATGTAGTATTTAAATTGCTATCTATTTCTGTTAGTCCAAAGCAGCGATCACAAATACTGAGACCAAACCCAGCACATTTCGAGCTCAAAAGTAAATGGTACATCAACATTACAATGAAACCTTACTGCGGAGTCCTGACCTCAGCAGTCTAGGGTGGATTGGTTCTGCATTTTCCTCAGGTATATTCCTCATTTAAAACTATCATCTCCCCTTCATGTTTCCCACACCGTCTGGAAGAGCTTAAAGAATTCTTTGTTTCCCCTTGCCAAGGCTAAGTGAGAATGTTAGGATTGATTCTCAGTCTGTAGCTAAAGAAGATTTCTCGGTTATTATTGATGTTCTTCATTGTTCCTCAGTAAACCAGCTCAGTGAGTATTTATAGCTGCTGAGATCTCCCAGAAGAATGCTTTGGTACTCTGTGTTCAGACAGCTCATATAAATACTTCGATTACCTGTTGCCTCTTTTTTTTAGCATCTTTGTGTTTTTCCTTGGTTCAGTCTCCCCTTCGTGTGGCCTCTCTGACCTCTCTCTGAAAGAAATAAACGAGAGAAATAAAACAAAATTGTAGAGCAAGTGTTTCAAAGGCTACTCTCTTAAACTAAATTCATTTCGAGAGCACTTGCTCTATGACTATAACTGCTGCACTCGCTGGTTTCAGCTGCCTCTGTTGAGGCTGCCAAAACAAAGTTGCATAAAGATAAATGTTCCTTTGTTGTGTCCCTGTTCCCTACACGCGTATCCCTTGTTGGCTGTGGGAAAGGAGTGTGTGAAAAGAGTTGATGCCATCGGGGAAAGGAGCCATCTCCTGAAGTCAGTCCCAGGCTGAGGTCACTCAGGGGATAAATACTTTCCCCCAAAGGCCTGTGGCTCCTGAGAACTAACTGTTTGCTTTGCCTGTCAACACAATTTTCTCTGCTCAATATATCAAGCCCCAGCGACCAGCTGGCTGGATTGATCTGCCCGTAGTAATCAGCTGGCATCTTTCAGGTTTGTAGCCATTTCTTCTCCTCTAGTTAGCACCCCAGCATAAGCCAACTGAAACATCTATCAAGAAAATCATTGTTAGAACCGCTACCCTCGTCAGCCAAAGACTGGCGCTTGCCTTTGTTGAAGAAATAAAGTGGTAGTTGAAAGCCTAAATACCACAGACCATATTTTGGTTGCTACAAGTCAACTTTGTTCCATTGGGTTCAATTGTCTGTGCTGATTTATGCTGTCTGTGACTCAGGTTTTTAAAAGCCTAATTGAAGGAAATTTGGAAAGAGTATTTCTCATTTATCTGCTTAAAATCAAAGTTATTGATAAGATCCGTAACAGCACAGAGAAGGAAACTCTGCTGATTTTCCTAATTTAGAAAAGGATATAGGAAAAACAATGGTCAAGTACATGTGAGAAGTGTTAAAGAAGATTAGCTAGCGTAGGTGTTATATTTTGGGTTCTGACTGGCATACCTGCTTACAAAGTAGATGTTGTACTGTTTTGTGTTTTTTCACACTGCATTTTTTTTAAGCCTCTACTGTACCTGCACAAGCTGGAATTCAGTCTGAGGGGCTCTTGAATATTTTCACAAGAATCATCTTTGTCTTCTGATTCTGGAGACTTTAAGGTCCCTCTTTTTGAGTTTGTTTTTTCCCCTGAATTACCAAAGACATATGGATTAATAAATAAATAAATAAATCACAGATATTAGAGCTGTTTTTTGACTATTCTCAAGCAAAAAGCAAAACAAAAACAAAACAACCCAAAACCTAAAAGCAAAACAAAACAAAACAAAAAACCCAAAAAACCTCTACAGTAATTTCTAGCATAGTAACAGTTTACACATATAGCAGTTTACCTGGGGCTAGAATACAGTTTTGACTGTAAACACTCACAGAGTGGACTTCAACTTTCAAATTTGCTGCACACTGATGTAAGTTTCTATGAGGTGCAACCAATGAAAGCGTCTCTTGAATAATGGATTAGTCTAATCTGCTAAAAGTGCAGCAGATTCATATAAATATTTCAAGTTTCCCGATGAAGATTTTACTTTTGATTATGAATGTGGGAAGGCTGATCCTTCCATTCTACCAAGAGAATGAAAGCTGGGTGATTCAGCTCTGCTCTCCTCCCAGAAACGCAGTGAACAAGGTGAACAGAGTCCTTTCTAAAGTACATCATAAAGATGTGGAAAATAATTTGAGTTTGTGCAAGGTAAAGCCTTACCTCCTGGTACCTATTGGTTAAAGGGCAGCTCTGGAGTGGGAACAGACATTTATTTGTAATTCAGCCACCAGCAAGCTGGATGACCATGGAAGCTCACCGTATTTTTTTTCTATATCCCAATTACCTCATCTGATGAAAAAAATCTTTCCCCAAAACTCTACTGTAACATGTTGCACTGTACTGAACAGAATAAGTGGAACTGTGTGTTTTTTAAGACTCCTGGATTGTACCAACCTGCTGGCTTGCTCCTTTTGGACAGCTGCTTCTTCACAGTGACTGGAACTCGAGCCAGTGCAGCCAACTCAGTAACAAAGTCCCACTCTGCTTCCTGCACATGAGGATAAAGCAGCAGTCAGTTAACACAGAATGGTTTGATTCTGGGTTGTGTTATCCTACATGATGTGACAAAAACATTCATGTCATTGCAGGAGCATGGGAAACAATATGGTATGGCTTCCCTTTAACAGCACTTGACACAAACATGCTGAGAGCATCTGATGAAGAGCAGGAGATGTGCTGTGCAGCCTGGCTAGTCACATATACATGGCATTTGGGCCTGATCCTCCTTGTCTTGGCTGTGAACTCAAGCACACTGATGCACTAGTAAGGAAGTTGAATAGACTCCATCTGATTAGACAGAGATGTTCAAGTAACCAAAAAATAACCCTGAACTTGCAACAGACATGATGCAGAACTGTCAACAAGTAAGATAAAGAATATAATGCATCCCTCATTTCCCAGGTTCTCTTTGTAGGAAATGGTTTCAGGCTGTTAACTGCCTGCCTGTGTTACTGGGTCCTGAGCTTCAACGGTGAATCTCTGCACTAATCTCAACCAGGACAGCGAAAAGACCCCTACAACCTGTCAACCAATGAGTGGAACGACAGATGCTTTGTCAGTGACTGATTCAGGTTGGTGAGTCGTGTTATCCTGATTTACCTTCAGCTGATTCTCCATTTCACTTTCTAGGTGATGCAATCCCAGCAGCTTCTGTTTCTGAAACTCCAGACGAATTTGTTGGTGCAGTTCAAACTGAGTCAGAACCTTCTTTTGCTGCAGCACCATCCTGGTAGAGGGAAATTTGAAAGTACCTATGTTGATCAGGATCACAAAATTGTACGTGTTGGAAAAGACCTCTGGAGATCACCTAGTCCAACCCCCTGCTAAAGCAGTTTCCCTCAGTTCAAGAGAGGAATACAACGCTGGTGAAGTGCAATCAGAAGATTTTGTAGAAAGGCTCATTAGCAGTATCATCCAGTTTCTGCTGTGACAAATAATTTTGCTGTAGATTTTTAATGAATTTTCCTTATTTTAACAACCTGCCTTGGGTCACCACAGTACACAAGCTCCTTTCTAAGGATGGAACTGCAGCAGTTCAGTTTGTTCATGCCTGCAGTTCAGCTCTAATTTTGATGTCTTTTTTCAAAACCATTCTATGTTTTCTGCAATGAGTCAAGTCAGTTTTGCTATCTGCATGCCAAAGAGACAAGCTGTTAGAAGATCAGGTGTGAGGATAAGGGATTAAGAATTAGCCATTTCATTCAGAGCTCTTTAGTACCAGGTTGACACTGAGCCAGAAACATGGTAATTAGAAACCTGGTGTTGGGAGCATTGACAACTATATTCTTCGCTTCTTTTATTTTGCTGGTAAAAAATTAATATTAATATAGTAGAATCTGAATGGCTGCAACTTTGCTAAATCTGTAATTCTTCTGTTCTCTTGCCTGGCCTACCTTGAAGCAAAACTGTCAATCACTCATCACATTCCTTGGGGAAGGAGATAACACAAATTGTTTCTGACATCTCCACACAATGCAGTTTCTATTGTAACGGTCAATGCTTACAGAAGATTAGCTTTCAAAATTTGCTCTTTGGACTCACACTCATAACCTTCCAAGGGCAAAAGCAAATAAGAATTTCCACTGAGTATAAAAGGAATTAGATGATGGAAATTCTGCCGTTGATTTAACATACTGAAAGAATTTGGGATTTGACCCTAACAGAAACCATAATAGCAACATGAACCTGAGTTTTGACCAGTAGTTATGAGACCAACTTAGATGCAAAATAGTTACATTTTTAGTACCCTATTTTCTAACTGAATGCAGTCCAATTTAATTGTATTTCATTTTGAACTAGTAGAATAGGTTATGGATGAAAAAACTGAAACAGCTAGAAGGGAATTTACGTGTCAGAACAAATGATGAGCTTGCTAATGAACACCTAACAGATATTTTCTGAAGCCCTTTACTAGATGAATTTATTTCTATACTAATTCAAAGAAGGATAAAAAACAGAAAGCAGCAGAATGTCTAAAAATGAATTAACCACTTTACAATGTCAAAATTGCACATGCAGTGTTACTTTGGATAATGATGAAGAGTAAAGAAATCAATTACAAAATATATATTATGTGCATATCATTTTGCAAGTCCTGCAAACTTATACTTTTATAATATATATCTTTATGACAATTAATTCTTTGGATTTACAGTGCTTTTTGTCCAGTCTGAATTCCATAAAGTCAATAATATATTAAACATGATTTTTATCTGATTAACATCTGAGGCGTTCAAGCCTAAATTTTGTGCAATCTCAATCATCAAAGGCATTCAATGAAATCCTCTTGCCATTTTGAATATTATTCATCCTTCAAAAATGTTATCTTCATTATGGTATATATTTACTCAACAGCAAATTAATATGTACTTTTTATACTTAAAGCAGAAAGGATGGGATATAATGAATTGGACAACAGCAATTCCCATTCCACATTTACATTAAATTTCTTTTAAAATTCGGTGTATGTTTTGGAGTTGCTTGTCATTCTGTCTTTCCAAACTGTCTCAATATAGTTCTTCAGTCTGTAATTAACGAGGATCCAAAGTTCTGTTTAATAAGAAAGTAATTCTTTGAGATCAAATGGTAAAAAATTTGGCAGCAGGTATTTCTTTTCCATTGAAGACAAAATATAAAGCGTAAACTTAAAACATTTATTCAGCTAGACATTGATATAAATCTGCTAAAGTCAAAACATTTAAACAGCTAGCAGTGCTTCTGCTTGCTCTTACCTTTGGTGGACTGTGGATGATACATTCAGGATGCCTTTGGTCTGTTTTTCTTTCAGTGCTTGTTCATTCTCTTCTTTCTTTCTAAGTCTGTACCTTTCACTTCTTTCTGCTGAAATAACATTTTTGTAAAATCTTCTGCTCAAAATTACAAACTCTACTTTGAGTTCTGGCAACCAGACAACCTATGTTTTGCATCAGTACAAATTAATCCCTGTTCTAGGTAGTCTTTCCAAAGTCATCGCTCCTTAAAGATCTCAAGCACTTCTTACACATGCTTGCTCTGCCACTGTGATTTGTTGTACCATCAGACATGAGGTTGTGCATTGTTTAGCTGAGATGGTAATGTCAGTGAATTCCCATTATTATCTGCTTCTCCCACTAGGCTAAGTGATTAACATAGAATTTGAAGGAGAAATTTTATGAAAACATTGCCAGATGAAAAAACCCTCAATTACTCTGAGGCCTGAGGATGCCTAACACTGCACTTCCCTTCATCTGAAGGTGAAGTAATTTCAGTACTTCCGCTGATGCTCACACTCTGTGAGTAACTTCTTTATCTGCTGAGTGGGGTCTTGAGCCTTGCCTTTAAAGTCCTGCCTGGTGGCAATCTGCTGGATAGGACCCCTTTCCTCATACCCACTGTTGTGGACCACTGCATTTTTCTAAAACAAGGAGAGAAATGAATGGGTATACATAACAAGTTAAGGTACTTAACATTCATCTGGGGAGCATCTAACCTTTTCTGAATGCTGAGAGAGGATGGCAGGCACCTCTGAGGCTGACAGTGTATTTGGTGAAGGGAACCACTCTCTCCTTGTGTAGTAATCATGCTGGGAAATCTCCTAACAGAACAGGCCCTTCTAAAAGTAAAGAAACATGTATGTTCTGCCTCCTTGGCTGGCTGACAGGGCTTAGCCCAGGGGCAGAGCTTCCGGCTGTTAAAAATCACAGTGGAAAATTTCAGTGCTTCTGGGGGCAATACAACAACTGAAAAGGGAAAGGCATGGGGCCTGCATCACAAATTTGGACTTAGGTTAAAAAAGGACTTATATGTACTAGAGCATCAAAAGCTCTTACTAGACCTATTTCTCTCTCTTAATATGTGAAGCATCAACAAAGCAGTAGTAGTTACTTGCTGTTACTGAAAAACTGGGCCACGTTAGACCACGCACATGTATCTTTGCAATATTTTTCACTGTATTAGTTCATTTGAGCTTTCAGTTTCAGCTTAGTTTCTCTCAGGCCACCAAAATCTCAAACACGCCTATGTTTATTACCAACATAAATACTCTCATCTTCCCTTGTGCCTGCAGGCTTACATTGCAGGAGAGAGAAATTTATTTTTCTTCAGTTGAAAAGAAAATGTGCTCTTTCAGTAGCTGCTTACACACGTAATTTTCTTTCTCATAGTTCATGGAATGCCAATTCATTGAAACGATATATCCACACAAACACTAGGAGAAAAAATGATATAAACAGTGGTGACCAGAAGGCTCTCTGTGGCTCTAGTGACCAGTATTCCAGGTCTTTCAGACTACTTGGGAGACTAGTTGACAGCAATATGAAAACACCAATGAAACAAAAACAGTCACGTATGTAATGACAGTGGATCATCTCAGCTCACTCACATCAGAGAAGTGATTAGCAGTGGGCTTTAGTTTTAATTCCTGCTTATCACAGAACGGCTTAGGTTGGAGGGGACCTTGAAGATCATGTAGTTCCAACCTCCCTGCCGTGGACTGGTTGCCAAACACTCGATCAGGCTGTGCAGGGCCCCATCCAACCTTGCCTTGAATGCCTCCAGAGATGGGGCACCCACAACCTCTCTGGGCAACCTGTTCCAGTACCTTACTACCCTCTGAATAAAAAATTTCTTCCTAACATCTAACCTAAGTCTACCCTCTCTCAGTTTAAAGCCATTTTCCCTTGTCCTGTTGATATCAGACCATGTAAAAAGTTGGTCCCTCTCCTGCTTGTAAGCTCCCTTCAAGTACTGGAAGACCACAATGAGGTCTCTCCAAAGCCTTCTCTGGGGAGAAGAGCCAAGCTAAACTAGCCCAACTCCCTCAGCCTTTCTTCATAGGGGAGGTGCAACCAACCCAAATCAAAGGAATTTTAGATTCTGTAGTCAGCTAAATCAAGGTCAAAGAGGTCTTTAGAGAGACTTAGTGAGAACATGAATAACTGACTGCCTTGCTGGCTGCCAATGTCTAAAACACAGGTCATCAAAAATCCCTGCACAGATTTTGCCTGTTACTTCAGCTTCCAATTTTAAGGCTTCAAGGTCCCTAACAAGCCACTGCAAAACAGATTCAACCTCCTATAACCAGTGAGCATGGCTAGCTATTAACAGGAGCTCACAAATCCTTCCTACTGAAGTATGTGGATAGGTACGTTCCTATTCAGAAATCCTCCTCTTTGGTTAAATACTCAATCCTACTTAAAATTGTTAACTTAAGTTTTAGAAAACAGATTTAATTCATCCACTCCATATGTCTCAAATACTTAGAAGCTTCTGTCATTCTACTAACTTGCTAACTTCATTTAATAGCAACAGCCTTCATCCAGAGGAGAGAGTTTGCAGAAGAAATCAATAATCACAGCTTGCTTTCTTTCCTGTCCTGAAGGAACTGAACAATTAGAAACAGTTCCAAGAAAAAGTGTCTGTATATCTGTGGGATCCAGGAGTTCATAAACCTCACCAGCAATTTCACAGACTATGAAAGTGTCACAGTTGACAGCAAGAGACAATGCAGTAGCTCATACTCAGAATGGGAAAGTTTGGCTTTTTGCTGTATCCTCTCATGAATCTTCTCTATTTCAGAGACAATAGCATTTTATTGAGTCATAAAAGGAATGAATATAAGAACCTCCTTCTTAAAATTGAAGGCAATCATCTCAGAGAAACCAGACTGTATGCTGGGAACTGCAAACAAAGATCTCATCCCTTCTAAGAGGAAGATCTACTTTGCAGGCTCCAGTCATATACCCTTCTCACTCTCTCTATCAGTATTTGTTAAAAAAACCCAACACAACAGTATCTTATAGCTGTCAATATCATACGTACCTTGTAAGCATTTCAATTGCTGAAGTTTTTTTCCTTCGTAGTCTTCTGTGATTTTTCCAACTTGCTGATAGTAGTTTTCTACCAGTCTATTGATATTATTGCTGGTCCCATATACGCTTTCTACAGCAGCTTCTACCAGTTTCTCCTGTATTACATATTACAAAGAACAATTCATTTTCTAAGTAAAAAACTAGGTGTTTTGATCTGTTTAAAACTGAAGACCAAACTTAATATTGAATACGCATACAAGATTGTAGATTTTGTGCTTTAAAAATGCAACAAACTGATATGCTGGAACATGAAAAATTATAGTGCAGTCTTTCTAATCACAGAATTTCAGGGGTTTGAAGGGATCTCAAGAGACCATTAAGTCCAATTCCCCTTCTAGAGCAGGTTCCCTACAATAGGTTGCACAGGCAGGTCCAGAATAGGTCATCCAGACAGGTCTTGAGTATCTCCATAGAAGACTCCACAACCTCTCTGGGCAAACTGTTCCAGAGCTCCATCACCCTTACCATACAGAAGTTCTTCTGCATGTTTTTATGGAACTTCCTTTGTTCAAATTTTAGGCCATTGCTCCTTGTCCTATCACTACGCACCACTGAGAAGAGCCTGGCCTCATCCTAATGTGCCTCACCTACATGTGAGAAGGGATTATCCTTCTAACTGTTCAATCTTCACAGCCCTCTTTGTCTGTAAACCCACTACCAGCAAAGTAAATCATTTTTTTTGTGTAAATCTAATACAATTTTCCTTTATGCAGAAATTCAAATATTTGCAATGATTTTATTAATCTATGAGTTAAGTTTCATTTTATTAATCTATGAATTAAGCTGTTAAACTGCATACTATTAATTAACTTTAAAATCTTTGTCAATAGATTGTCATCTCCATTTCTTTCTCATTTTTGTGATTTTCTGTCATCAACGGTGTTTTAATGTTCTGGGGTTTGGTTTAGTAAAAACTCTTTTGACTGCTATAGTGAGTCACTAGAAAATATTGTACTTTGACATAGATGTTAATGTTAAGTCTTTAAATAGTTTGCAAGTTATCTTCAGTTTTAAAACAGGTTGTAATGTTGTCCTGCTGATACTTTTAGACATAGGATAATGCTTATATGGAGTTGCCCTCCAATTTATCCAAGCAAAACTCAATTTTTTAAGAAAGCTGCTACTGAACACTTCCATACCTTGAACTCCCGTTCATCATCTGAACTCTCTTTTGCAGCTTCCTGTCTGGCATGCTGCAGCAACGTCCGCCCAATCACTTTCTCCATGTGTTGCTGAAGAAACTGAAGAGCTTCTTGGATTTCTGTTACTAACTGCTGGTGAAATTCTAAATGGGTTTGCTGTGTTTCTTCCTCAAGTTTCTCTTCCTCTTCCAGAATGTGAGACTCCTGGTAATTAGACAAGATGATAGCATGCACTGCCATTCAAGTGTACTCGCAACTTTAGCCAGCATCACTGTAAAAGAAAGTCCTACAGCCACTCAGAATATCACTGTTTTAATCCTTAATCTAATTTCCAGCATAATTTTATATACAGTTACTTAATATATTTGTTTTGGCACCAAGGTTATTGCCTCTGTCATCATAAGTACAATAACAACAGTATCCTGTCCCAGCAGTCATATCCAAGTGATATATTCCAGTTCTCATATTCGTACTGTTGCATTTGGTCTTACTTCTATGCAAAAACTGGAACAGGTTGCCCAAGGAGGTCGTGGAAGCCCCATCCCTGGAGGCATTCAAGGCCAGGCTGGATGTGGCTCTGGGCAGCCTGGTCTAGTGGTTGGCAACCCTGCACATAGCAGGGGGGTTGAAAGTTGATGATCATTGTGGTCCTTTCAACCCAGGCCATTCTATGATTCTGTGATTCTATGATTCTATGAAAAACAGTCAAGCTCAAATATCCTGACTGCAGGAAGGGACATTTGTGGATACCTTGATAAATAGCACAGGAACAAGGCAAGCACCCAGTTATGCTTCTCATGCAATTTTAAGAAAAAATAGGTATATTTGTGCTAAGTACTTAGTAGCAAGAAGAGACCATTGGCACTCTTGGCATCTATAGTATCCTCATGGCGAATTCTGCAGCTTAACAACATATTCTTTCATTTAAAAAAAAATCAAGTGGCTTCAAGTAGGAATCTTGTAGCTTTGCTTGGTGTTCTCTTGTTCTTTTATTAGAAAAAAAGACATCAGAAACTACTGTATGCCAGTTTTAAAACCAGTGATATTCACATTTCTTTTAGGCTGAAGAGTTCTAGTCTCTTTCAACCATCCTTGCCACTATTTTCTATGCTACTTTTCAAATCCTCTAAGCTCTCTTCAGCACACAAGAGGACACACTCACCAGCACAACCTGTTCTTTCCTTCCCGTGTGCATTACAGTCTTCCACAGACTGCCTTCTATTGAGTTGCAGATGTCCCTCTTATACTAATATTCTCATTTAAGAGTAAATAAAATTAAATTATTCTGAGGAATTTAACAGTCCCTGTTTGATTCCCTCTTGTAAATAAAAAATGCAAGTAGGAAAAGAACCTGCTCTACCCACATTCATTTATGGAAAGCAATGACGTCCCTATTAATGCTGGTAATTCTAATGTCTTTATTTAGAGCTCAGACATGTTTTTGACATTTCTAAGACGGTCATAAAGTCATTAAACAGTTTTTCTTTCCTTAAAATAGACCAAAATGTCATGTTATGAAACAAATAGACTGACATAATACCCTCACATTAATTTAAGCATAAGATGAAATTAAATTTAGTTAAAATAACACAGTATGTCTAAAACTCTGGTCGAGTGTCTGCAAACTAACCTCTTCCTTAACTCCTTATATATCAGTTTTAGTTTTGGAGGCTGTTCCTAACATTTGTTTTCTCTCTGACTCCTCAGTTCCACACATAGACTCTACTTCTTTGGCAGCAAGGATATTATATGCATATATTTAAGCATTTCCTTGTGAGATTGGTCATAGCTGGCCTTGGAAAAAGGGTGTAATGGATACAGTCCAAAACAGCAGTAGTACCTGGGGACATTTCATTTTTATTAGGGAGCACAGTGATTGCACCAATTCTTGTCCCTGTGGGATCTAAGTGAGTTGGAACAATGGAAAGAACGTAAATACAGAAATAAGAGGAATGATGTCATATGCATTTATATTTCACTGTATTTTACTTCTTCTAAAGGTTAATGATATTTTGAGATTTTCACACTTAACAGGGACAGAATTTCCTTAATCCTCTCCCAAGTGGAGAATTAGGGTTCATGTCAAGCCAATTAGAATTAGAGGCATGGACAGTATTCTGTCTGTGCTGATTGCACAGTGATGCCACGGAGCACAGAGATACAAAGTATTGGATGGGCTCAACCCAGACCGACAGCAACAATGAGCCCGGCAGGGGTTAATACCGATGCCTGCTGGGAAGGGTCGTCTGATGTTGACTTCAGCAAAGCAGTGTTGTTCTAGTTAAGTACCCACTGTAGGTAAGTGAATAACCAACAAGATCTAGAATTAACCAGAAAGATTAATCCCCGAAACACAGTGACAAACATACATGCAAGTGACTTGTGGGAATATAAAGTATAATAATCCTTTAAACTTTCTTCTGCTACCTCGACCTACAGGAATCTGGAAGGATGTCAGGGGAATGGATACTAAGTATCTCATGGACAGAGGATAAAGAAAACAGAAGAACGAAAAATGACAACAGTACAGAAAAACTTGCTAAGTCTGTTGAAGGAAACAGATAATTTCTTCTGTCATTCAAGAAAGGAATTTTCAAGCCCATATTATGATCTCTAGAAGAGTTAGTAGGAGTTTCTCTTACCGTAAAGCAGTAACTTGTGTAGAGTCCATTATACGCTTTGCACGAAGTATTAGGGAATTTTAAAAGTCTGCCCAAACTAAAAAAGAATACTTTAGTACCTCCTATGTCAAGAGGGGTGCATTTTTGATAGGATTTTTTCTCTCTCTTTGGAACACTAATGTCTTTTATATTTGAGATCTGTGGCTACTTCTAATGCCAGACATCATAGCATTTAAGAACTCTGGACAAAACCCTCCGGGATACTGTACCTACCACTGCCTTCTGTAGCTGCCACTGATCTTCATCTTGACAGGTTGAGGAGCCCTTCTGCAGCATATGTTGCTCTCTCAGCTCCTGGAGCAAGCTCTTCTTTCTGGACATCCTCATGCGGGTCAAAGCTGCCATTCCAATGCTTCGAAGAGTTAACCTTCTCCATAATGAACACAGCAAGAGCCGCTGTTTTTGCAATATGTAGTTAACAGACCTGCAAAAAAGACCATTAAAAATCACTCAGCTAAGCTGCTTGCTGATTTTGCACACCTGTGGTCAGGAAAGTCATTGCTCAAAGATGACAAATACTGTTCACTCCCACAAAGCACGCCTTAGAATGTTTCTCAGATATAGAGAATAGATATTGCTATGATAAACCTCTAATTCTATCATGCTGAAATTAAATTATAATAAAAATAGGAAGAAAAAAGATAAATAATCAATTATAATTACTCTTTTTTCATAGGAGACTTGAAATAAGATGAAAAGAGAATGTAATCAGAACTGCAGGAAAGCTATTTCAAGCTGAAGAAAATGCAGGAAAGCATGCCTTGGATTAGCAAGGAAGCACACTCTGAAGAGATGTTGAAGAAGCTAGTGCTAGCTGGCAGCACAGGCAGGACTAGAACAAGTGAACACACTTTTAACAAGATTCTGAACAAAGTGAGTGACATCTGCTCTGTGCGCACTTGGGACGACACTCTTCAGAGTGGGTTTGTGTCTGTATCTAACTTGTGTACCTTCTGTTCCAGATAGCCAAGTGTTTAAATGCATTGATCTATGGTAATGTGGATACCATGGTGAATGAAGTCATTTGACATCTTAATCAAAACAAGGCAGATAATACAGAATTTCTTTTGAGAAGATGTCTCTTATAGAGACTTTTAGCTGAACAAAAAGATAAGATAAAACTGGAAGTTTCATTAGTGAGTACAGACAGAGAATGCAAGAGAGGAGTCACTTCCATGGTATTCTAATAGCAGAAAGCAAAGATAGAGCTGAATGGTGCCGGACTGAACATTTTATGTTGAAGGATATTACTCCAATGTGACATAGAGACAGCAAAGTGAAGCTAGTTCAAGGTTAGGCATTACTCACAAACATAGGAATAGATACTCAGAATGCATATCAACTGACTAATCAAAGAAGATGTTAGACTTATGAAGAGTCTGTGGTCTTCATTCTTCTAAAAAATTTTTTACTACTCAAGATTAAAACCTACAGTAACTGTCTCTCTGTTTGAGGATGCTTAGAATCCCTCAGCACTGCTTTCTGCAACATAACATACATGGGTGTTTATCTGTGTTTGCAGCACTGCAGCTTTACCGCACTGCTTACTGATAAAATCATACTTACTCATCACTGAGGCAGCCCAGTCTGCTCATGACGCCTTGCATTATCTTTTCTTGTTTCTCAGACAGGTGCTTTTGCATCACAGAAGTGAGAGCATATTCATTTATCCATAGCTAAAAACAGGGAAAAAAAATCACAGTCTTAAGATACTCTCATTTCCATCACTTTGATCACCATATGATGAATCAGGGGTTTATTTTTATTTTTGTTAAAAATAGCAATGCCCTCTTTCCCTGTCTCCTACAGATTTTCCCATTTCAGCAATAGAGGAACAATGAGAAAAGAACAATGTGGCAAAGCATTTTGCATCAGCTCTTATCAGCAAGTTGCAGTGGGCCTTCTGTTTGACTTTTTTCGCTAGTATGGATGTAGTTTTTACTTTAACCTAACAAAATAAAGATAACCATCTTCTGCCGCACTTTTGTGTATATTACACAGTGAAAATAGAAATAAAGATTTTGTGATTAGGTTTTTCAACTGTAAGTTTACAGCTCCTTCGAGGCAATATTTAATCAGAGAATCTTGAAATGGTTTGATGGACTTTTCATTAGACTAAACTTTTGGAGATACAGACTTAGATTTTGTTTACTGTATTGCCAGAATTTAATGAATAATAGGCTGTAAGATGAAATGACTGTAAGGTCCGAATTCCATTACTGTGAGATGTATAGAGTAAGAGTGTATTTCAGGCTACGCTGGCAGCTGAGTGTAAGCAGGTAACTTGCAGACATATGCAGAGCCCTAAATTAAGTATAATACTCAAGCTTTCTGACAGCTTCACTTCAAGTCCTAGCCTCACTCACAACATGAGCGAGTAAATTTTATATATTATTGTAAACAGCAAGATTTCACCAGATCAGTATGTGTAGCAAAAAACTAGGTGTGTAATTGCAGCCCCTCTTAGTGAGAGGAATTAGGAGTGGTCCTGGGCCTTCATATTGGATTAGGTAGTATTTTCCTTGGGAAGCAGCAATCTGTGTAGGAGAAGATTTATCTGTGAACACAGAATTAACTCCCTAGGGAAGTGCAGAACATCAGAAACCACATAATCTCTGGCTTTATAAGAAAAATGTATTTCTTTCCTGGATAGTGCATTCTCTGCGCCATACTCAGCAGTACATACAACTGAACCCTCTCCATGTAGAAAACCTTACCAGAGCACATCCTCCTGTGCAAGAGGCCTGGGAAGGATGGGCTGGCAGTCTGTGTTACAGATGGAAAGAGCATGAGAGACACAGCACAGAAGTCTGCACAGCAGTGCAGAGTGCTCCTGGTTGCTCTCACAAGGAGCTGCAAGATGTGCACTGGCAGTGAGACTTCAGCTAATTTGAGCCTGGGTCACTCTTAAAATCAAAGAGCCTGTTCAAGCAGTGTCATCTCTGACTGCATACTGCAAATGACACATTGAGGTCTACCGTGTCTCCAGGTATCATAATGATAGATAAAAAATATTTCCTTAAAATAATAGATGTAATAATAATAATAATAGCTGTATTAGTATTTCCCTTTAGCAGCTCTGTGGATATAGTTTTCTAGTGCTTCACACTTCTCTGCAGATGTCCACTAAAGTTTTGGTTAACCAAACTGAGTCACTGCACTGTCATTTTATTGTCTCTTTCAGCAGTTAAAAGAGGGCTGAAAAAGACTTCTTAACTTTCTATAGGAGTGTATTCAATAAGAGACCGCCTATGGCTCAGACGTGGCTTCCCATTGTTTTTAGAGACTTACTTATTCATACAGAAGTTGTTCTTGAGGGCCTGTCTTCCCACCTGCTCTCCAACAGTGGACAGAGGTGGGTCTCCAAGTTACAAAAGACAGGAGAGGTTTTCTGGATTTGTAGATGATTATTATTGTAGATGATTATTACAGTCAAGAAACAAAAATTTAACAGCTCTGCTGCTAGTGGTATATCCTATCCAAAAAAGGCATTCAGAATGATAGATAACAAAGACAGGGACTGTAGTAGGAATTGTGAAAGAAATAGAATAGTTCTGCAATGGAGAATGTAGACTTTCTTATAAAGGGAAAGAATGAGTCACCTTCTAACTGAGACTGCATCTAACATTGGCTGTATGCAAAAATTACCAAGTGTGTCTTCACTCCTCTGAGATCAATAGAAAGCCTAGAATACAACAAAAAGTATCCCGTATGCACAATTATTGAACTTAAAGGAAGTGCCTCAGCTATTAAGTAGTCTGAGAACAGATAAATAAGGAAGATTTGAGATTTGAACCAAATACTAAGTCAGTGTTTTGCCTCTAAAGGTCACTAGGAAATTGTTCGCCATGAGCCAGCAGTGTGCACTATATCTAATGGGCAAGAGTCAAGTGGATGGGGCTGGACTCCTTTCAGTGCTGCCCAGTGACAGGACAAGGGACTAGGGGCACAAACTGGAACACAGGAAGTGCCATCTGAACATGAGAAAGAACTTCTTTACTGTGAAGGTGACAGAGCACAGGTTGCTCGGAGAGGTGGTAGAGTCTCCTTCTCTGGAGGTACTGAAAACCCACATGGACACCTACCTGTGTGAGCTACTGTAGGGAACTTGCTTTAGCAGGGGTTTGGACTAGATGATCTCCAGAGGTCCATTCCAACCCCTACGACTTTGTGATTCTGTGACTAGTTGGTGTATTTTTTATTGGAAGTATAGTGTATTTTTTTATTGGAAGTAACACTTCAGCTGCTCAATGGGATGGACCTGGAGGGCTGGGTATTTTCTATCCCCAAAACAGTAAAAAAAATCACACCTGCATGCACACATGCTACACTGAAGATCCCCTGGGAATCTCAATTTGAGGCTGCTGGCTTCTGACCTAAAAGTAGCAAAACAGAGACAACTATTTCATCAAACAAGAAGAAAAGGTGATTTGATGCACTGCACTGCTCTTCCAACACCAGGATAAGTTGCCAAGCAGCCCTTCAAAGCTTTCTTTATCTTTACATCGCTTTGAGACCCAACACTTTTAGACAGGATTCCTGTACCTGAGCTGTCTTTTTTTCCTCTACACCTCTATGTCTTGGTATTGTCAGCACTGAGTGGGGAATCAAAATGGCTCCCAGAAAATCAGCCCGGGCCTGGGCTGACTGTGGCACAAGGCAGCTCTCAGCTCCCCTGACCTGGCATCCCCCACCACTTTCCTTCCCATCCCAGCAATTGTCCACTACAATGTGACTCCAAAATACTGTTAAAGAATGACAGATTAATAAAGAATGGAGAAAATGACCATGCTGCACAGTCAGTGGCTGGAGAACAGCTGGGCTCTCTGATTCCTAAGCTGCATTTAACCAGTAAAACCGAGGCCAAAATCATGTTAAATGGGGAAGTAAAGCTCCACAGAATGTTTGGCTGTTTGAAAAGATAAGCCATTCCTATCACTATGAAATAAATTAGTATCTGAAAAACAAAGACAAAGCAATAAAAAGCACCCCATGTCAAAGCTAATAAGCAGCTGCTGATTGGCCTCTGTGGATGCCAAGCAATGATGTGGGAATGGATGGAAAACTCCTCACCACGTTTTGTCTCTGTAAGTTTCTCAGTGTTTTGTCTCCTGGCAACAAGTCCATTATCAGGCCTTCTGGAGCAGAGCTAACATTAAGCATTACTCTTTGGCAATAAATATGTGGAATATGCCTTTGGTAGGTAATGAAACCCATAAAATACTTTGAGTTAGATCTCAGATACAACAGTAAATTAGATCCAAGTAAGCTCACTTTCTTGTGAAGCGTTCTGACATTTTTAGCACAGATTCTTCAGGAAATCGAAGGAAAGCAATTTCTTTCTAACAGCCTGTAGATGGTGTGTGATGCACGCTGAATGCCAAGCAAGTACGTACCCTACTGCAGCAGCCTGCTCTGAGTAACAGATGGCAGTGCTCTTCCAGGGAAATCATGAGGCAGGAGATACGTGGGAAAATGTTCACATTTTATTTTCGTTAGTCAATTATTTCTGTTTGCCTCGCTCATATTCTCAAGCTTATAAGGTGAAAGTTAAATATGAAACTGAATTTTAATTTTCATGCATAAAAGAGATTCTGTTTCCCCAAAGGTCATCATATTCCAGATATGTATAAATGCATAAAGATAATCTCAAACAAATGTAGCCCAGGCAAACAGGAAAAATGTCTTTTTGAGCCACCTTGGAAAGCTTAAATAATCTGGTGAAAACTCTTCTGGTGCTAAGGCTTCCTAAGGCTGTAAAGACTACGCAGTTCTTTACTGTAGTATATTTGTCAAAAGGCAAATGAGAGACATATTTCTCGCTAGAAAATGCCTGATAAACTAAAAGGCCTGTCAATACAAATACTGATTTAGGGACCTTCAGTCATCAGCAGTGCAACATGTGGAATCTCCCAAGTGTCATAATCACCTATCACAAGTGTCTGATCCCTCCTTTTATAAAGGTGGAAACCAAGTGCTTTTTTCAGTAGGATATGGGTGTCGGCTCACTATTTAAATGTACATGTTGCTGTGTTAATACTAGGAAAGAGTCAAGAAATGCATTTTGCATTTCAGTGTGATATAGTTAATTGTGTGACACATTAGCTTATACAGGAAAATATGCCAGCCTAGCCTTGATGGAGTAGCTGTTTCCCTACATACTCTCTTTAGAGATACAGCAGTCTTTCTTCCAGTTTAGTTCAAACTACTTCTAAAAAAACCGCATGTGTAAGTGAAAAAGACTACCTATTTAAACATTTAAACTCTTCTTGAAGAGTCATACATTTTCCCAGTAGGAGAAACTCTTCTAGAAATGTACTGCACAGAATCACTTATCCTTAGGAAAGCCCTATCTGTTGATCATGCAATTTTTATGTTGAAGAATGCCCAGCTACACAGCTGGTGACCCAGAGAACAATGTGAATGCTATGTACTTACTAAGGTGAATTCCTTTATAGCTCAGTAATTACTGTTAATGATGTCAATAAACTCTCTTGTGTTTTTTTTTCCTTTTTTTCTATTTTTTCTTTTCTAGCCTGGCTAGAAAGCCATCTGCTTTATATTATGAATGCTACAGTACACTGAAAATACAGAAAATCAGCTTTTAAATCCAACTATCCTATGCTTGGCCATTACTGGAACATCTGAATTAAAATATAATTAATTAATCAAACAGTGCTGTCCAGCTGAACTAATCCTTTTAATCTCTTGAGAAACAATGCTAGGGTGTTAGTTCCTCCACTCAGTCTTCATACATACTGTGTCCAATGCTAGTACTGGAGGAATGCATACAGAATCTTTGGAATAAGCTTTAGATTTGAGGTCTACATCGTCTACAGCTAAACTACATCCATCTACTAGTTAAACTACATCCTCTCTGACCCTGAGCAACATCTGACATACAATGGGTCTGTGGAAGGACCAGAGCAGAGGAGCCCTAACACTGATTTATTTCTGTTGCTTTTCTCCTCTAGTCTCAGTGCCCTCTATGTGCTGGGCACAAACAGAATAAAAAATATGGACATGCATTTCTTCACCTCATCAGAGTTAAAAAGAATGTCTTATGTAGAATGTTTATCATATGTTTCTAGTGATTATAGTATTAATACATAGAAATGATTAAGAAGTATGTAGATAAGAAGCAGGTAATGCCTCCTTTCCTGTAAACTGAGGAAGGTATTTTTTTTTAACTGCTTCTGTAGAGTTCAAGAGTTGAGGACACTGTGAAATCAGACAGAAGACTTGCCAAAAAATGTTTATGTGCTGACAAAGCTGTCAAAGACTGTGGACAGATGTTCAGTAATTACTCTGACTCTTCTATGAGAGTCTACACGCACAGCATATATATTCACTCCATACAGCAGCTCAAACTGCCCATCCTGAGTCTGGTTCTGGTCTGCGTATTTATATACAGATTATTTCTTTCCATATCCAGTTTTTAGACCACAATGTCCCAGGATCCTACCTTTTTTTCTTGCAGTAGCTGTTCCTGGAAAAGCTTCCAGCGTTTCTGGCAGTGGCTGTCCCACTTCTCCAGCTGAGGGACCACATTCTCCTGCCAGTCCTCTTTCAGAAGCTCACATTCTCTTACAGAGAGGCCGGTCACAACAGGCAGAGTTTGAAGAAACAGCTCATTCACCAACTCTGCTAAAGCATGGGAAGCTTTAGAATACAGCTCCTACCAGGGGGACAAAAAAGGATAAAGTGAGAGAAGTGAGAAAGCAAACCTCATGGCCCTTTGCAGCTACTTCACTGCAAGATACCAGCGAGGGAATCATGCTTCAGTTAATGTATCGGACTAGAGACACCTAGAGATAAAATCCAATGCCAGTAATGCTTGAGTTAGAGCAGATTCTGTAAATGCAGCCTGTAACAACATAGAGATCTGTTTTCGTTTAAAGTGCACAAGAGTATTTAAAATGCCATAGTAGCATTAGCATGAGATTCTGAATCCTAACTGTTGTCCACCTGCAACTGCAACACAAATACCATGTTCTACTGGCTGTAGTGACAGTGGTAAACTTCACTTATTTTGCCTGTTTGAGTGGAAAGATCCTTGTGTAGCATGACAAATTTTAGGCATATTTTTAAAGGTGCTGACACGAAAGAAGGCAAGAAGTAAGGACAAGTTAAAAGGGACAGTACAGCATTTGGATAGATAAAGTTGACACTGATCATGTTAATAGTTATTGCTCCAAAATATGACTCTCCTTAATGCCTTCTGGAAGGACAGAATTATTCAAATCCATCCTGATGCAGAACAGCTTCAAGCCTAGGAAAACAAACATCTGCTGGTGGTTCTATTAAAACTAGTCTCGTGTGAGTGGTTTTCAATTGTTGAGGCTGCGTCATCCACAAGAAGAGTTTGGGTGATTTAGTCAGATGGTATCCAAGCTACTAAATCTTTACAAAACCTGCAATTTCAATGTCAAATACACAGTCATGACACAAGCTGTGTTTGCAAACTTGCTAGAAATTTGAGGTAATCCCTGAGGAGAATAACTGAGTGTAGGTAGTTTTCCTTAGAGGAAGAGAGAAAAACAAAGACATGGAAAGGTCACACAGACACTGCAGCACTCCAGCAGGATGAAGGGCTGGTTTTATGTGACTTCAACATCGTCATAGCAATCAAAAAAGCTTTACTGTCTGCGTGTTTTTGCTTTCATTAAAGTCACTCAGCCCTCTTGAAAATACTGATTCATTCATTTTCTTTTAAAACACAGCTAATATTTTTAAAACTCTTTGCAGCATTTCTGTTGCAAAAACAAGTACTTCAAGTCTTCGGGCTGTTGTCTTTCTTTAAATACGGGTTTAATCACAATCTCTTAAGTGATCAAAATCCAGAATCTCTCAACAGAAGCACAGACGTTTTAATCTGAATGTCAAAAAGATTTGTCTGCAGCTCATACACATAAAAATGTCAAATGAACTTATCTGGTTTTGGGTGGCACACTGATATAACACGCTCTTCTGTAAGAACGCTTCCCAACTCTTAGGTGGTATCATAAAAACAAAATTAGAAAAAAAAAAAGAAAAAAGAAAAATAAAAGGATGATAAATTTGCAAAGTCAAGTATTCAGAAACAAAAAACGAACACAATTTAGGTTGCATATAAAATCTGGCTCTGTGCATATGCCCCCATACTGATAAATTTTGGGTTCACATACCGTTTTCACAGGATCTTTATCTGTTCAGTGTTTAGGTTTATCAATACTCATCAAGTGGGCAGATTTTAAGAGGAAAATATTTTGTATTTCTCATTTAACCTAAAGTATGCAAGATGTGCACTGAATGCAAAATTATTATTTTCCTCCTGTGATGTAGGATGCTAATCACCATATTAATGAGCTGTTTCACAAACAATAAATAGCTTAGCTCAACAGCTCCTTGCAGCAAACTCCTCTTATGGATAAAATCAAGGCACAACATTATCAGAAGTGCTCACTTCACCTTCAAGATCTGCTGTCTTGATTTCTTCCATTCTCTTACCTGTTAAAAGCATGCAGTGCTTTCAGAATCCAGCTCCCACTAACTTTGTTTAATCTCAGAGTGTTCAGAATCCTTACACATTCGGCTACTTGCTCCAGAATCTGGGTCCAGGGCAGAACCAACAGTCAGAGACACGCCAATTGGATATCTCATTTCTGGTAACACTTCTCTCATTTCTGGCTACTGCTCACAACATGGACATGACAGTATCATTAGGGCAACATTTGAGCAATGATTTATTTCTTCACACAGAACCTTTTCTTACTAGGAAATGGCCTGGTTGGCAGGGCTATATTGTGTGGCCAAGACTGTGTAGATGCATTGGAAACTTGATCTCAAGGTGTTTCTGGCAGCACAGGAACAGGGCAGTGGAAAGTCAGTGTTAAGTGACCATTCTTCAATAAACTAAAAGTGGTTTTAGAAGAAATTGCATTCCAAAAAATTCTGGACAGCTGCCAGCAAATGCCTATTGTGTAGGTACTGACCGCAGCTACATCTGCTCTGCTAAGATTTCCCAGATTAAATAACTAAACTAGGCATTGGGAAACACTGAAAAGTGGAACAAAATCTACCCCATGCATTCTAAATTAATGGTTGAAATGTGCCCCATTAGAAGGGAAGTGCCATGGGCTGTACACATCACTAGAGAGACGATCTGCTGCACAGGTAAATCCTGTCTCAAAGGAAGGATCTCTCTTCCTTAATTATTATAGTTACCAGTTCCTGTTATAATAAGAAGTAGAATTTATACTGTCTTAATGAACTGTTTTGTTGTGGACCTGGCTTATCTTGTCAACACTAATGCTAAATGGTTTGAGTTCTCACTGCTGCTATTTCTTTATTTTAGAATTCAAGCCTCTAAATCCTTGGATTTAACATAAACTCGGATTTCATGTTTCTAATCCCTGTATCCTATACCACGTTTAAAAAACTGTCACTGTAAACTGTCTCTTCTCTGAGCTTCTCTAGCCTTTCCACACAAGCTAATTCTTCTGCCTTTATTGGGTGCTCATGGATATAAGAAATTCTCTTGGGTCTAAAACAGTTGAGAGTCTAGAGGAGTCTGTGGCATTTCTATTACAATCTCAAAAGATCTGAGGCAAGGTGTTAAGGAACTTTATTCTTAAGCAAACAGAGTTCCACCTATGGAGACTAAATCACTTTACAACATACTTTGCTTCAGAACTAATAGCATTTGCTTGGCGTGCTGACAACCCTGTATTATTATTTACTAGGAAATCTTTTGCACAGAACCTAAAGAAGGTATTTTGCTACTCGTTATGCTATTTTGTTTAACAATAAATTGAACAGTATTCTGCTTGCGTTCCCCACAGATTCAAATTATGTTGCATACTTGCCACTGGTGCTACCAAAGTGGGTACATACTTACTTGGGAAAAATGTGACTATGTTTCAATACAGGTGCTTAATCATTTGCGAAATAGTTTAGAGCCCTGTGTTGAAATTGATGAGAGAGGACAAGAAAGTGGGACTAAAAATCCAGGAACATCAACAGTGCCTTTAGAAATGACGACGCTGGGCGAAAATATGGAAGATGAGCAGGACTGAGTGTATTACTTTTCATCTCCTAGATGCTGCAAACAGGCAAAGCAATAGGAATCCTGTTCAAGTGCTGTTAGGCCCCTAAAAGAGTGATTTTCAACAGTAGAGAATACTTCAACTGCTATTATAAATTCTGCTCTGTGCAGGCCACAAATCCTGCACTTACTGGTCTCAGCTGCAGCCGAGGATCACAACATAAACCACCATCAGTGCTGACTACCATAATACTAACTTCTCAGCTGGTCACTGGGTTCTTTAACCCGAACACATAATACTAAGAATTACAATCCATGAAGTCAGTGCAACACCAACAGTACAACGTGATGGCTACACTGTTTAACACTGCACTTGCAGAAACATGGTGCAAAAGCCTTGTAAGGTTTGTCAGGGAAAATGGTAAGTCTCCATTTAGGAAACAATGCAAGTGTAACTGACCAGTGTGACTCAAGAATCATAGAATCACAGAATGGCTTGGGTTGGAAGGGACTTTAAAGCCCATCCAGTTCCAATCTCTTGTTGTGGACAGGGTTGGCACCCACTAGGTCAAGCTGCCCAGGAAAAGAAAATAGTTAAAGCTAAGAAAATTGTTAAAAATTATTTGTACTCTAAAGAAAGTACTCAATATGAAACAGCAGTTAAGTCTGACCATAAACAAGGACAGTGCGATACATATTATAAAGCCTATTTTCTACAGGAAACTAATGAAACCATTAAGAAATCCTATTGCTTCCAATATCTTCTTTTTGGACACATACAGAATAGTTTCTATGAACTTACTGATAAGTCATCTCTTGCTTGTAGAACTTTTACTTAATGAAATTTATTCAAATTGATTCCATTAATAGAATAGCTGATTGCAACAGTAAATGAACCTGTTTGTAGTACCTGGCAGTCAATCTGAAAGCTTTTCAAAAAATCCCCAGAGAAATTCATCAAGCATAAAGAAATACCACAGGGTATATGCAGAAATAAAATGGTCTCAGATTAAAATGCTGAACGCATCTGAATTTCAAACAAGGCAATAAATATAGAATTTTGTCAAAAATCAAGGGAATACACAGTTTATCAGATTTCACTGTAGATCCAAAGAACAATATTAATGCTTTCCCTCAAACTCAAATGATTAGGTGGTTCTTACATGCAGATGAGAATAAAGTGAATAATGACATTATGAAGCAGGAAAAGATATTTAGAAAGGCTGGTTGAACTGTATTTTAAATGCCAGCCACTCTATTATGTATTATCTCCAAGAGGCATTGGCATAGTTATTTGTTAACTTGTAACAGTTACTTGTTAACTTTGGATACAATAGCATTTCATTACAAGAATTAAAATTTCTAGTCAAGTTGTAGAGCACTTCTGCATCACCAGAAGTCCAAAGACTAAGATTCTTGTTAAGGGGGCATATTGTGTCTTATTAAGGAAAGAAATTCAGTAGATCATACACCCTACAACAATTTCAGTGTTCTTGGACACCACTGGTCACTAGAAGATACTTCACATTATAAGCTCAGGATAGATGGGGAAAAGTTGACTGTATGCATTTCCTCTTCTATTTCATAAGAATTCCAGAATGTTAACTGCAAAGTGAATCCAGTAACCTGCTTTTAAGCACTTTGATGCCAGTAGAATATAATGGCATTGAAGTCATCCTCAGTACAAGCTAATAAAACAAAGAAAAATTTTTATTTCTATGCATTAAAAATGGAGGTTCATTGAAATTAGTTTTTCCTCCTCATTGGTTCTTGTTTCAACCTTCACCTTCTGACTGCCCTCCCTTTTTAGAAATGTGCTTCTCAGATAAGAGAATATCCTTTAAAAAAGGATATTAGAAAACAGTGAATCCACACAGAGATGAAATACAATTTCTTATGCAATAAGGCAAGAAGTAAATTCATAATGAAGCTTATTCACATCGCGCATCTTGTATTTCACAACAGTACGTACATTCACAGTAAATGTATGTGAATACCTACAAACAGGCTGAATTTCTTCAGCTTAGTGTTGAAACTTGAGGCCAGCCAATCACTTTGGGCACACAGAATGACTCAGGTCACTTGGTGATGAGATAGGAAGGGCCAAGAAGGATACTAGGGCTTATGTTACGGTTACAGGTAGTACACAACTACAAAACAGCATATAAGCTTTAGTAGTGGCTAACCAATGGAACATTTGGATGTGATTCTACAAATACAACAAATGTTTCCCAGAACTGTAACTGAATGTGCAAATGTAGTAGTAGAGTTAAGGACTTCAAAGCTCTCCTTGAAATGACTAAATTTAATGAGACCCCAAATGTAGAATTAGACTGAGTTCATGTGGCAGGAGTTTCATGTTTAATCTCATAGATCACACTGTCTTTCAAACTTTCTAGGTTAAATCATAGGGCAAAATTTTCAGAAGTAAGCATTTGAGTTGGAGGTCTCTTGATCAGGATTTCCATCTGAGACAAGATGTGGGTGGCTCATCTAGAAAAGCAGCTAGCTCTGGATAGACAGACATGCCATCCACTCTGCAAAAAGCATCCCTGACCATATCTCATGCTAATGAAATTACATAAGGAAAGAAATGAAAGAGATAAGTCTCTAGGAACCTGAACTTACAATTTTGACAAAGATAATTTTCTCCCTTTTATTAACTGAGGAAAAAAATATATTTTGCTTCAACCTCACATTCATGTTTACTCATTCATAAAATATTTATTGCTTTGCCTGTTGATAATGCTCAATACTTAATAGCTTTTAATCTAAATTCTTATGCTTTTCTATGTTCTGTCAAGTCAAATGAAATAACATTTTGGTGAACTGCTATCACCAAAAAGGAATTACAAATGACAGTAAATTGTGTTTTTTTATGCTTTTGATGTTAAAGCTGAGGAAAAATAATTATCTTACCAGGGACTATGTAATTCTTGGCTGTTAATTGATTTCATTTTGTGTAATCTGCATGTCTGTTTTCTTAATAATGAGCTGTTAACCATTAACCTCTTTTCACTTCTCCTTTCCCTGCTGAAATAAGCAGGTAGCTCACACACACACACACACACACACAAAACAACAAAACAAACAAATAAAAAAACCCCAAAACAATAACCCAGAGAAAGAAAAGATTAAAGATTGGTTAATATCTGATAGGCTAAATTTGAGACAGACTTGCAAGGAGCTAGCCCTTCATTTTCCCAAGAGATCAGGTGAAACAGAATAACATATACATGGGGTTGGGGGATGGGGAGGCTTTCATTGCCACATGAAAGAAAATTTCAGTTAAACCTTGCAATTCAATAGCTACACAAACCAATATAAAACTGTTACTGCAACAGAGTATCCCCTGTGTATGGGATAACTCCAAAGGCTACCTTTACTGTGAATATTAGGCCGAGCCTTTCAGATAGCTTTGAAGCAATTCCATCTTCAATTATGACATACTGTGTGAATTAAAATCACTCATCAACAGTGCTCAGCTTGGACTGTAAAAATTGTTACGGAGCCTCTGCCTACTCACTACAAAACTACTCACCTACAGTGCGCTATTTTAATTCACTAGCATGGTTGAAAAGTCCTATGTAATCTTCTAAATACAAACCTTCATTCACTTCAGGCATCAACGGATTCCACTGACCTTGGTTAAATCATTTTAATTGATTTATTCATGTGCTGACAAAACAAACCTACTCAATTATTCTCTGCAAACAGAGTCAGCTTCCAGATCACTGCATTTTTATATATTTTGTCACCAATTTGAATAATTCCTTGATGTACTGTAACACTACAAGCTACATTAGTGCTAGAAGGCTATATAAATCTTGGTGAACTCACACTTAAAAGGCAAAAAAAGCTATAAGAAATGGCAGAGAGTTTTGAGCAGGGCTTAGAAGAACACTGTGAGAACAAGGTAAGGATATTCTCCCACAAAGGAATGGCAAATACAGTGAAGTGACATATTTTCTTCTCTCCCTAGGATGTTCATTGTCCAAGGTATAGTTCTGCTTTGAAAGTGTTCTATAACAGATGAAGACTGAAAAGCACTGCGGTTATGAGATGCAATTCCTTTCCTCAAAATCAAATCTATGTTTGCTTTTTTTCCTGACAAAATGTTTAACTACTGCAGTTCCCTCGGCTGTAGAAGTCAGAACAATTCAATTTATGTACAGTAGGGTTATGCTAATTTATACTTTCTCTTCTTTCTAGCTTATGCTGTTTATAAGGTGTACTTAGAAGTCTGCAGTATCTGCATTTAGGGCTAAGAGGGTGCAGTTGTTCATTATGCAAAACATGACAATAAAGAAGTTTTATTGTAAATGTTTGTTTGGAAATTAAGATGTATGGACTCTCACCCACCAGATGCCAGCTGGATTACTTTACTTATTGTAGTTTTTCATGCCTGGTAGTGTTTGTATGTGTCTAAGAATGAGCGCAGCCATAATATGGAATATAATGGCTTTGAGTTGAGTGAATTGGCAGAGTTCAAGTTTGTGCAGCTCTCCTGGCAACTTGGCAATTCTAGACACACTTAATTCACCTAGATCAATTTTTTCATTAATAGAAAATTTACCTAGCACACTGTTGAAAGAAGTAGGATTTTCAGTCTGTTTTAATGTCACTAAAGCAGAATACACAACAAAAGAAAGTAATATATTTTCACAAATAAAGTGAAACTATGCAGGGGAAAAAATGTTTGGTCCCCAGAGACTTCATGTGAAATGAAAAAGGGGCTTAAGAAGAAGTCACTAACTCTGGAGAATCAAGCATGCACAGTAACTTCAGCAGACATGCTGACCTTCCTTAAGTAGTATCGTACAATTAATTTGTTCTGACTTGTGGCCATAGCCTTGCAAGTAAATATTACCTTTCTCCAAAGCAGTAGTTTTTCTCAAGCATCCTGTTGCTTGCTTGCAGTATTACATAAATCTGGGGTAAAAACTGTTTATTTGTCCTAATACAAAGACTTTTTTTTCAGTTGAATTTTAAAAATGCATGTGGACCAGCACTAATTAAGATTGTGTGGGTATCTTATTTTGATGTGCTGGAGAGAACAAGTTTCCATAACACCCTGATCTGGTCGTAATTAATCATGACAAGGATCCTGCAGAGCTAAAAGTGATTAGTTTCAGCCTAATTAAAGGTCACTGCCATCTACACTTCTGGTTTTCATCAGATAGATCAAGTTCATTATTTTTCAGTGCAGACAGAAAATAATTAAAGATGACATAAAGGCATGATGCATCTACACTTTTTCCAAATCAGTAGGATTAAGAAGTGTAAAAATATTACTTATACCACAGACCTGAACACGTTTCAGGGAACTAACTAGTGTTAAAATCATTTCTTTGAGAGGAAAAGAGATGAGAAAACTATTTTGGGACATGTAGAGAAGTTAACTAAGAATAGTATTATCGTACCATGGTGTGCAGGTGGTAATTATGGTACATAAATGAAGTCTCTCTCCTAGCAGTAATGCCAGATATTGTATACTCTAAACATTACTACAACCTTGTCAGCCACCCATACAGCACATCTTGGAAGATCATGTAGATATTTTCTGACTAACATGAGTTTAAGAAACATACTGTGTTGAGAAGATAACAGAAAAGGCAAGTTACTGTGGAAAACTGTCAATCTGTTTTGCCAGCCCAGCTTCCTGGGACAGCCATGATCTCTGATGCAAGTCCCCACACTAACGCCTCACATTTGAGTCTTGGGGTAAGAGGATGTTCAGAATTACTTTAGTAAATAACACACATCACTAGAGGTGGTACCTTGTAGAGCTCCACAACAGCCTCTGTACTTTCACAGTCATCTTCCTCTTCCAGCTGCCACTGTGCCTGCCAGTGCTTCTCTAACAGATCATGGTAAGCCTGAAAGAAACACAACAGACATATTTAAATAGCTGGAAATGCTGTTCAGATAGCTTCTTGTGACCCTCTCCCTACCCTTCCCTAGACCCTTCATGTGTACCTTCACAATAATAACTGTTCATGTAGAATCATGCCTCAGAAGGGCATGAAATTTGCCTTCCTGTCTTAATCTGGCCGTATTCAGTCTTGAGTATGAAACTCTACAGCCCCAGCAGTTTGGGGTACCTAATACTGGAAAACATGTGAAGTGATCTGATTTGTATACTGCTTGCCTCTGTACAAGTTATCACTTCATCACAGACAGGTCTGAGGAGCAGAATAACCAACATTGAGCAGACTGCAGTATTACAGGGCTGCAACATTATTAAACACATGTGGACAATGGGGCTGCAGAGAAACTACGATCAATATGAAGGGCAACATTCTTGCTGCTTCTTCCTGTTCTCACATAGTTTGTCTCCTGTTTTGTTCTGGTATTTTTTGTTAAATCATCCTTAAGACCGTTCCCCCTTTGGCCTCATATTTCTTAACTCTTATTTCTTCAGACAGCTACTGCAATATGTGATATTAATGGCTTGTATATACAAGTTAATTTATCCCATTAAGCCTGAATAAACTCAGTCAGGACACAGTCAATTTATATCTTTCTATCAGACTATAATTTAAAAAAAAAAAAAACAATAAAAAATCACCTATGACCCAGCCCCATAATTTTTGTGTTAGAATTCACTATTTTTGATTGCAAGACCTCTGTACTGGACTTTCAAATTGAAAAATGCAGCTGAACAGAGTTCACGCCAAAGACTTGGTAAAGTGACAAAGGAGAAACTCCATCTAAGTGGACTGTCATTCATAACCAGGAGTTGTGTATCCACTGTGGGCTGAGCAAGATTGGGTTACTGTAACTGGCAATTCTTGCTTTGTGTGCTTCAATAGATCATTCTTATATTCTCTGCCAATAAAGAAGGATGGAAGGATAGAAGGATGGAAGGATGGAAGGAAGACAGGGAGGAAGACAGGGAGGAAGGTAGGGAAGGAAGGAAGGAAGGGAGGAAGGAAGGAAGGGAGGAAGGAAGGAAGGAAGGAAGGAAATGTTCCTTTTCCAGTGGAAACATAGTTGAAGGAGACAAAAGAATGTAAGAACTCTAACTTTTATAATCTACATCATTCTGTTATATAAAAAAGAAATCAGAGTTGTGGAAAGAAAATCATTATAATCCAACTTGTGTTCAGAAGAAACCAATGTGAAAAACGTTTATGGTAAAATCTACCTCCCTAATTGGCAACCACTTAAAATACAGCAGAAAGGTCAGTTACCGCACGGGTTGATACCACGATGGTATGAGCCTCTTGGTGGAGTGGAGAGGGAAAGGCAGAGAAGAAAGTGCATTTGATGGGTACAGCTCTGGGATCATGGAGAGGATTCTGACCAACATGTTCAATGTCAGACTATCTGAACTGTGGACTAGGTTTAAAACAGCCCTGCAAGTCAGCTGAATATGAACCAGCAGTGTGCCCAGGTGGCCAAGAAGGCCAATGGCATCCTGGCTTGTATCAAGAATGGTGTTGTGAGCAGGACTAGGGAAGTAATCCTGCCCCTGTACTCGACAACGGTGAGGCCTCACCTCAAGTACTGTGTTCAGTTTGGGGCACCTCAGTGCAGAAACAACATCGAGGTGCTGGAGCAGGTCCAAAGAAGGGCAACAAGGCTTGTGAAGGGCTTGGAGAATATGCCCTAGGAGGAGTGACTAAAGGAACTGGGGCTGTTTAGACTGGGGAAAAGGAGGCTGAGGGGAGACCTTATTGCTCTCTTCCAATATCTGAAAGGTGCTTACAGTGAGAGTGGGGTTGGTCTCTTCTCACTGGTGTCAGGTGACAGGATGAAGGGAAATGGCCTCAAGTTGCGCCAGGGTAAGTTTAGGTTGGATATCAGGAAAAACTTCTTTACAGAAAGGGCTGTTAAGCACTGGAATAGGCTCTCCAGGGAGGTGGTTGAGTCACCATCTCTGGACGTGTTTAAAACCCATCCGGATGTGGTGCTCAGGGACATGATTTAGCGGAGGGTTGTTAGTTAGGGTAGTATGGTTAGGTCGTGGTTGGACTTGATAATCTTTAAGGTCTTTTCCAACCTGAGCAATTCTATGATTCTGTGATTATGTACGCATAGAAGATACATTCTTAACTGCTCAGTAGCTAGAAAAATGTGTGGTAGAATTATTAGTCCCAAGTTATGAACAGACAATGAAGTAAAATATGCTTTAGTATTCTAGAGTGACTCAAACCTTTTGTTTGCTCAGATGTAAAAGGAGTTTTGAAGAGAACTATGCCAGACAGGTGTGGCATACAAGAACAGTAACAGAATTATCTAATTCACACAATATAATTGAAGAACTTGGCCTGCAGCACAAGATTGCATTGTTGAGATTAACAAAGTTTGACAGTTTGCCACAGTTGGAATCTGAGTCTTCTCCAATAGCAATTTATCTTAGTTATTAGATTTCATCAAAAGTTTAATGCTGCTGGAAATAACCACTTTAACCTTAAATAATTTCTCTTCATGAAAATTGAGGATTGATTTTTTTTTCTTCTTAATAACTTGGTTCTGTGGTTCTCAGCAGTTATAGGAGTTTTGCAGCTGTCAGCATTTTACAGCTGAGAATTCTGATTTTATGTACATTCTGAACAATAACAATAGAGGTAGAAAATATGGCCAAGAAAACATTACATTAGCCACCATATACCATATTAAATTATCTACTGCAAACCACTTATAAGGTATCCTGCCAATGTTCATAATGAATTTTCCCTCTGCTTATGTGAAATTTAACAGTCTTTAGAGTCTCTGTAATTTCACTCATAGAAAGGTTCAACTAAATCAGTGCAGCTTGCTTTATTCTATAAGGTAGGCCAGATATTTTCACCCAGAGATTTCCTATATTGAACCAAACACAAACTATCTAAGTAAAGGATGTTTTGGATGAAACCTGCAATCTAGCATTAACCTACCTTAGCACTTGGTTCCAATGTGAAAATTCCAACATTGAAAGAAAACCCAGGGCAAGCTTAGACATAAGGATATCTGACCCTTTCCTACCTGTGCTAATGACTCATAGGAGAACCTAAAAATTCTGATTTTATGGAATTGAGAGAAATCTGAAGCATGTTTTGCCTTGAAAAATCACAGAATCATATAATCCTTAGAGTTGGAAGGGACCTCTGAAAGCCATTTAGTCCAACTCCCCTGCAATGAACCGGGACATCACAGCTAGATCAGGTTGCCCAGGGCCTTATCCAGCCTCGCCTTGAAAGTCTCCAGGGACAAGGCATCAACCACATCACTGGGCAACCTGTTCTAGTGCCTCACTACCCTCACTGTAAAAGATAAAGGAACGTTTCTATATGCACACCTTAAGAAAATCATTTAAATCTCCAATATGAAAAGCTTTACTGAGGAGAATCCCTTGTTCAGTTTTCTGTTTGTGTTTGAAGTCTTCTCTCTTCTTTGCATGGCACTCCAGTCGTTTCAGGATGAGGTCTTTACTTTGCTGGATGCATTCTGGAACATGAAATACAAATGGTTAGATACAGTAACTCCACAGGGAGAAAGTAGCATCTGCTACTGTCACGCAACATAAGCTCACAGAAATCTGTTAGTGAACAAAATAGGCAAGGAATTGCCACACAGAATTTCAAAGCTGTTTCTTACTACGAAAATCTTTTCAGATGCAAACTTTTGGGCACTTAAATCTATCTTTTCTTTTTTGGATCACTACTGTCCTGCACTCTCACCTTCACTGGTACTGGTTTTGCGTTGATGGTGAGTTCAATACAAGAAACAGATTCCTACCAGCAGCACCCCAGCCAAACCTCCCTCTCCTGCTTTAGGAAGGTCCAGAAGTGGCTCATTACCTAATTGCAGATAAGAAAATGCTACTTCAAGACAAGGGCAGCAACATATGGTAGGGAAAACAGGTCCAGACGAACTTCAGTTCCTGTTAGTTTGAACTCGGATGTCAGGTTTATCAGGCTTCCAAAGTGACTTTTTCAAGAACCTGCAAAAGTTGTCAAGGTTCCTCCAGTTTTGCATGAATAGTGTGAAATATTTGGGACCCAGTTCTTGCTTCTTTTGTCCTTCCTCTTGCTCTAAGTGACTTACAAATTCATAAGTCTACCTGAACCCCATCCTACAGAGTAGAATTGATGCTTATGATGTTTTCTCAATATTTCATATCACATTGCTTGTCCACCTAAGAATCTTCATTTCTCCTACACACTCTGTCCCAGATCAGTAATTCACTCTGGACACATGTAGATAAATGGGAATGCAAAAGAAGAGTCAGATGGAGTTGATTTAACTGGGAGAAATTATTTTGTGGAGAACCACAGATTCACAGAATCACTGAGGTTGAAAAAGACCCTTAAGATAACCAAGTCCAACTATCATCCAACATTACCAAGCCCACCACTAAACTATGACCCATCCACATGTCTCATAAATACCTCCAGGGATGGCAATTCCACCACCTTCCTTTGGGCAGCCTGTTTCAATGCCTAATCACTCTTTCTGTGACTAAATTCTTCTTGATATCTAATCTAATCCTATGATCTGAGGAAAGAGATGGACACTCACCTCACTAAAACCTCATTTCACATAGTTGTAAAGAGCAGTGAGGTCTCCCCTCAGCCTCCTTTTCTCAAGACTAAACATCCACAATTCCCTCACCTGCTCATCACTGTGCATGATACTTTTTCAATGTTCATTTATCATACATGGTCACAAACTGATGACTCACTGACAAAACATTTGAAAGTGCACTGAAAATACAGGAAAGCCTCCAATAAAAATGTCTGCTGAACAAATGTAGCAATCATTATTTTTAAACACTACTTGATCCTTTCAACTTTATTGTTTGTTTCCTAGGAGCAAAGCTTCTTGCTGGCTCTCTGCTCCACTTGTTAATTACAGGTACGGTATAAGTGATGCATTAAGGAGCCCATAACCTATGTCTCCAGAGTTTTTTTCTCAAGCATATTTCACTTGTATGTGAAATTAGGATGTTGTTATCTAATGCCCTTCTGCATATTTAAAACTATGGCTATAAACACTGACTTTACATAAAATCAAGGCCTTGACAGAGTTTTCTGCTTTAGAACAAGAGAAACAGTGCAAAACGGGGGAAAAAGAGGCACAGGTTTTAGCTGATTTTTAAGGGAAATCAGTGCCTGAACATATACAAAGACTATGAACCAGGCATGCTAGTTCTAGAAGTAAACGTCCATGAAATAATGTGTGATGATACACAGGCTGAAAGAGCTGGGGCTGTTCAGCCATGGAGAAGAGAAGGCTCTGATGAGATCCGAGAGTGGCCTTTCAAGTATCTAAAGGGGGGGCTATAAGAAGGGGACAGATCCTTTAGCAGGGTCTGTTGTGATAGGACAAGGGGAAATGGTTTCAAACTGAAAGAGGGGAGATTTAGATTGGATGTCAGTGGGAAGTTTTTTGCTGAGAGAGTGATGGGGTGCTGGAACAGGTTACCCAGAGAGGCTGTGGATGCCTTGTTTCTGGAGCTGGTCAACATTAGACTGGACGGGGTCCTGGGCAATCTGAACTAGTACTTAATTTAGTGGTTGGCAACCCTGCCAGTGGCAGGAGTATTAGAACTTGATGATCCTTGAAGACCCTTCCAACCCAAGCCATTCTAAGATTCTATGATGAAGTTTTTTACTATAAGGGTTGTGAGGCACTGGAACTGGTTGCCCAGAGAGGTGGTAGATGTCCCATCCTTGGAGACATTTAAGGTAAGGCTGGAGCAATCTGATCTACCTGTAGATGCCTCTGTTCATTACAGGGCACAATTTCACACACAGGCTTAGTAATAATGATCAATAATAAAGTACTTCTCACTATACTTTTTTTTACTGAACACATACTAAAATTTTCTATGACTGGAAACTGTAAACCCTTCATTCAGCACTTACTAGAGAAGTTAGGGGTAGATTTCTAAAGAAGGTGGATGTTAGCTGTATGAGAAGTGTTAGGTCACGGCCTAAATCAGTGATTGAGCATCTGGTGAAGAGACATGGCTAGCCCTGAGAGCACAGGTGCAAGCAATTCACCTGTTCAACCAGAAAGGGTGGACCCAGGGTCCACCCCTCCCTAACCTCATTTAAGGTCTGGCAGCCAGAAGGGAAGAATTTCTACTTGGAGATTGACTCATGTGGGAGTTCTCAGCAAGGCTTTGCCTTCAGAACAGGGTAAGCTATTCTTTTCTTATCACTGGCTTATGACTAATACCTTTCACAGGTCATCTTAAAACTGGTTAAGGCAATTCCATACCCTGCCTGATACATTAGATAACATCTGCAGTGAAACAGGGGAAGACCTTAAGTCAGTTAGCTTAAACTTAATTAATACTGTATAATTTACAGCTAGGCAGTCTGAAGGGGTGTACAGGGAAAAGACTTTTTTTCTAAACATCTTGGGTATTAAAAGAGAAGAATTTCTGAACATTGTAACTGTTAACATTACCTTTCCCCAAGAGAGACAGCACAGTTATATTTTTTGGGCATCTTTTCCCTATGCTAGTAGTTGATCATAAGACAACATTTTTCACATATACAGCTGGTATTATCCCTAATGTTAGCCAATATCACCACCAATGTCAAGTACATAAAGAGTAAATGCAGAAATCTTAAAACTGCTTGCAGCATATGTGACTCTACTTCAAATTTCAAATCAATAAAATAAGGTACAGAATATATGAACTGTAGGATAAGTTTGAAGTAGTGCTAGGAAAAAGATCTGGGAGGCTTAAAGCAGAAGTTCTCAGAATTCTAAGTGTCCAGCCCTCACAAGGATAGCGTTTTTGGCAATTCATCAACATGCCTCTAAAACAGAGGTATGCAGGATTAAGCCATAATTTTTGTATTAAATAATACAATTAAGAGAAATCATGCTTAAATTAGTTAAACCACAGCCTCTTGTCTAGCCACTCACCATTAGTGAAATGTGCCAGCTGTTCCCAGAAGGTCTTGTGAAGGTCTGTTAAAAGTTCTTCCTTTTGTCGAACTGAGAGTTTATTCTTTACAGTTAAATTGTCCAGAATATTGGATAGCATATTCAATCTACACCTGCACTCCTCTGGTATACAGGACTTCAGTGAATCAACCACTTTCACCATAAGCTCCCAGTTGAATAACCTTTCCTGAATGTCCTAAAACAAAATATCCTGCTTAGAAACTAAATCTTTAGTCATGCATGCCCTTTAATTGAATTATTCAATTCCAAACAATACAGAAAACTCAGGAGGCTTCTCAAGACTATATGGATAGTAACTTTGAGGTACTTAAGTAGTTCTAAAACTCCTGACCTATTTAGGATAGCAGCAGGTTTTACTTCATGTTCACTTGAAAGAGCAAGTATAAAATTAGTGTTCTCACTAACTGCAGCTATCAAGATGACATTAATAGTGCAAAAAAATTAAACTTGCAGAACAAACTCAAATACTCAAGGGGTAAAGAAGGACAAAGGGGTGACATAGGAGTCCTGGACATCTCTTGAAGATACTGGATGGCACACCATTATGTGACTTCATTTTGACTGGAGGATGCATCTGATTTTGATACTGCTAGGATTTCACCAGGAGCATGGTAAGCTGGAGTTTAGTAAATACATTTAAAAAAAAAAAAAAATTGCCTAATAGTTTCCATCACATTGTTAAAGAAACCAGGATTACAGTAGGGAACAAGGTTTCCTGAGCGAAGCTGGAACTGCTTTAGGCAATGATGAAAGGTTGGAAAAAAAAAAAGTGACAACTATTCCAGTTATTGGAGATGCATCTATTTGCAAAAGTCACAGCATGTGCAAGCATAATGGTAGTTACTTCAGGTATTAATGTTTTTTCTATCATGTATCCAAACATCTCATTTGAAGACTGTCCATTCAAAGGAACTGTTCAACTGTACACTAGCACAGTGTGGGTCAAATGTGATCAGATGCCAAAATTACCAAAATTCAAACATGGTCAGATTGGTTTCTTAGCTGTTCCACTGCAAAATAAACAAATTAATAACTTCTATATATTCTTATTAGTAAGCAAAATAAAGCTAGTGATCCACTTATCCTTCAAATTACTAAAAAAATGCAGTGGGATAGATTCTGATTGTACTATTAATCTATAAATTCCAAGCAACCATTACATTGTCTTCTGTGTGAAGTAAACCAAATATCAGACAGAGATCTGTTAGACTTAAAAGCACAGCACTGATGCACTTCTAAGCTTATTTCTCCTTCTTAAGGCCACATCCCTATGAAGTGGTAAGGGTTTTCAAGTACAGTTAAAGTCAGTAGACACAGAATCACTCCCAAATGATGATCTTCATCTAAATTAGGATTTCTCAATCAAAGAGGAATAAATATTTAGAAAGAAAAAAGTCTTAATGTCTGGGGTAATGATTTTTCCCTCATCAGAGTTCTTGTTCCTTGCTCAATGGCTGCATTCATATCATGTACATCACTTTTTTTCTTAACATGACTGCCTAAACTGTATTTTGAGAACTAGAACAGAAGTGAATTGGGGTTCATCCTCTAGCGTGCTGTGCAACAGACACTGAGCTCCTAGCAATGAAGCTGAAAGACATACAGTTGGAGTAAGCAGTTTTCAGCATCCTTAATATAGGACTGACAGACTTGCACAATTGCATTGTGCTCTGTGTTCAGACTGACTAAATATCTTTTGACTTTTACTACTTTTTGTACTTTACCATTGCCTGCAAATCCTGAGATTCATTTAATAAGCCTTCCACTGCAATCATCCTCTCAGTCAGGTCCATCGTTATCTTTGTTGCTTCAGCACTAGAGCATTTTGATTGGTCCAAAAAAACCTGCTGGGCTTTGTCAGTCTGCTTCCAGAAAGCTTCCATCTGTTCAATATGAATCAAGTAACAATCCATTTTCCCTCATTAATAATCTGGTATTACATTACACAGAGAGACACAGAAGATACAAGTTACTGAAACTACAAACTGCTTTCAGTACTAATCACAGCATAAAGCTGTATTTTGAGACTATTTACTGTATTATGATTTGCATTGATGGCACATAACCAATATATGGTATGTTTGGATAATCTTGACTTTTTGCAATAGGAGTTATTCTGTGAAGTTCTCAAAGTTTAGTTCCCCATCTACTGAAGTCCACTATGCTGTTAATGAGAAAAGTAGAAAGGAAAACAAACTTTTTCTTCTGGGAAGTTTCTTTATCTGCAGCAGTAGGCATTCTAGTCAAATATTACTTTTGCTGAAAAAGGAAAACTAAAAATATTGTTTTTCATCACCAAAGCCTTTCGTAGCCACAAACCACATAATTCCAGCATAGTTAATAGAGTGGTTAAGTGCTTTATGCATTATTGGCACCGTGCGTGTGCCCATTCTAATATATTATCCCTAAGGGTAATTTCTAGCTTTAGGCTCTGATCCCACAAACGCTTCTGACTGCGCACAACTGTGAATATTCTGTGGGTTCCAATGCTATTACGAGTATGCATTAAAGATAAGAAAAAGTATTTATCACCAAGATTTACATTAAAGATCTGTGAGTTTTGCAGTTATGGCCACGAAAACCTTTCTACTACTGGGTGAAGAGCGGGTAAGTTCAGAGTTCTGATCTGAATAGAGGAAATATTTTAAAAATGGATGAGAAGCTTCTGCCAGCACAAGAGTGACAGACCCACTGAAGGATGACTGCCATCAGTGAATAACTGCCTCATGTTGCTTGGCAAGGCTGCCTTGGAGCTTTTATGTGACTGACTCCCCGTTCTAAACAACCAGCTTCTCAAGGAACAGAATTAAATTGCAAAAGAAACTTCACATGGGTCTACCATTGTTACAAGGACTTCCACTATAAATCAAAACTGAGAAAATTACTAGTGAAGCACTTAACCATCAGCACTTAAAAAAAAAAATGTTAACTCCTCTACAATAAGGGCCCAAGACTGAGGTAACGGGCTGTTTAGTTCAGGGCTGATATGCCATGGTCAATCAGTGCAGGCAGCCCACAGAGCCATCAGTCTGACTTGTCATTCTCTCATTTTATCAACAGTAGATTTGTTAAACCTCAGAAATAGGACCAGGAAGTACACTACCTCTCAGATTATCCAATTTACTGGAAAGTAATATACTGAATGCTTTCAACCTCCAGTTTTTTTAGAAAGTAAGCTAGTTCAGATACAGTGGTACTACTGAAAAGAAAAAACATTTAAGAATCAAATACCTAGAATCAGACAAGTTTTTTTTACATAAAACATAGATTTATCATAGCATTTTACTTTAACAGTTTTGCATATTCTGCTAAAGCAAATATGCAAAGCATACTGAAAGATTGTATTGCAATTATCTTCTTAGTGATTATTTCTACTGAAAAGAATGTTCTTATTAGTCTTTTAGTTATGTGGCATTGAAGAAAACAAGGTACTATGATAAAATTACTAAAAGTCAGGCTAAACCTAGGCTTGGAATACATCTCACCATCTGACAAGCAGTAGAAGTTTCTCATATCTAAACCCGTGTGATGCAACAGTGTGTATAAAAACCTTGGCTATCAAAGGGGGAGTTAGAAATACTCCACTGGAGCAATATAAAAATGCTTTCATGAACCTTCTAAGTACTAATTATGACTAGTCAACACAACAATTAATTTAAAAAGCATTCCTCTTCAAAAGAATAACATTAGAACAACATTTAAGGAGACAAAAATTAAAAAGTTACATTATCTATTATGTGCTCAGAATATTCCCTTTCTTTCCTTTCTAAGTCTTCTACAGTCTGGTACTCTGAATTATGGGCTCCTGACATTTCAGTATTCTCGAGTCTGGAATCAAGTTGCTTCTGTAATTCTTCAAAATCCTGGAAAGAAAAAGTGATTTGTTAATCAGAAAAAAGTACATTATTTCTAATTGGTGTCAGACCTTGCATGTGACAAATGAAACTGAAAAAGTGTTTGAAAAGCTGTTTCCTGGTAATGTGCCTCCTGTGACAAAAAGGGAAAAAGTATCTGGCAGCTCGGAATTGTACTTAGTACAAATATTACATCCCTATTAGTATGTGAGTACAGTTGTGCATGTCTGCCAAACTCAAGTTTTGTTAGATAGTGGTCCATGAGCTTTTGTACTCTGTGTCTAACCACAAATGTTTTAACACGTGCCCAGCTTAAATAGCAGCTGTGAGCATACATGCTGTGTTTTGAGTACAGATACATATCCAGATACAGTGTTTCCTGCAGAGTGGTAACACACAGGGATGAACACACCTGTAATGTTCATAAGGAACAAATCACAACTTGCACAATTATCTGGATTTTCAAAGTCTTCACTCTATGGAAACCAGGATGATTTTTTCCAATAGCTAACTATTAACAAGCACTAGTCCTTTGCCCTTACTTAGTAGCTTGATAATGCAATGGATGGTCCTTCAGTTGCTTAAGCCTTATGTAAACAAGCATTTTTTTCACATCACACAATTTTGGGTGTCAGTGCATCAACTCAACACCTTATGCTTTAAAGAAATGTAACCAGACATTTTGACAAGGTTCACAAACAATTTTACTGAAAACTCATGAATTTTTCTTATGATGCAGAAATAAGAAGAAAATCCTGCCTAAAATTATAATATCCTCAACAACCAGCCTTTTCTTTTGTGCGTTATTTCAGCCTGAAGTCTGCCGTGTTTCCATGATCTTTTTCTCCAGAATACAGGGCATAGAAATCCCATATTAATGCTTAAACAACTGGACTACTCCAGTGTTTACTGTATCTAACAAAATCTAATCATTGTCTTGTTGCAGCTCAGCTACCTGCATGACAACACACAAGCTGTCAAGCATCATCCAAGGTTTGGCTACACTGGGAAACATCACCTATTTTATATTTGTTTTATAATCTGAAGTCATTAATTGAAGTCCATTAGAAAGAGGGATTTACACACCAAATCTCACTTTTTGTTTAGTAACTACAATTAACTAATATTAAACATAAAGATTTAACAAAGACAAGTGATTTTTAAGGCAAAAGACATTCTGCTATAACTGACATAAACATTCTGTTCATTGGGTAAAACTGTAGAGATTTCTGTCATTGATTCACAAATCATGGGACTGCAGAAACAAAATATTAACTAGCTGTCAGCTAGCAAGTTGACTTGACTTTAACGCCTAAATATGAAGTTTCATGAGGATATAAGAAAAAAAGAATAACAATTACTGTGAGAACAATTGAATAATGGACTAGGCTGCCTAGAGGAATACCAGATGATCTTCACAGATGCCTTCCAACGCAGGCTTTCCTGTGATACTAATGTGGAAAACAGAACGAGGAAGCAGTAGCTCTCCTATTTTGCTTAATTTTTTGTACAGCCTTCTTTTCTTCTAATAATAGTAAAAATAGTGAATCCAACTAAAATGCACATCAACTGCAAAAGTATGTTTTCTAGTTTAGAAGTGAAAATGGATTTTGATGAAGGACAAAGAGGAAAGTAATTGTATTTTCCCTTGATAGGAACACTGAGTTTTCTTCTAATACTTTATTCCCTACTGCTCTATCACTCATAATGATAGATGGGACCTGGCAAAGACTTGATAATTAGAAATTAGTAAATTTGAGAGAATAAGGTTCAGAATGTTCTGTTTACTTGAGTGGGTTCATCTACAAAATACTCTTATTCTTAACAGATTAAAAACATCGCTGTCCTGATCTCCTCAGATAACAACCAAGAGGAAATGAGGACAATGTAATACAGAGAATCAAGTAACAAGACAGTTTTTCACATTTCTTAGTAAATGGATTACAAATGACATTGCTGTTTAAAAATATAGGGGAGACAGCCTGCCATGGAAGCCCCCATGAATTGGTGGGATTCACTCCTAAATTCTATTGTCTGAAATATCAACCAACAAAAACACTTACATTTTTGAGAATTAAAAATGTCTTCCTGAACAAATCATCAGTAATCATCTTCTTCTGATTGAAGTCTGTGAGGTATATTTTGAGAATCTGAATGAATATCTATTTAAAAGGAAAGAAAATTGAAAGTACTGAATAAAATCAACAGAATTTATCACAAAATCTGCATTAAAATTAATCAGTAAAAACTACATTGAGGTGTAAGTAAAATAATAGAAATATCATCAGCAACTCCACAGCATTCCCATCATGAAAAATTCTTTGTCTTCAGAGTATTGGATGACGGATTTATGCTCAAATGAGGACGAGGATATAATCTGACACATTTGAAGCTACCCTTTATTGGAGAGTATCTAGACCACTTAAAAACAGAAAGCTCTAAGCTGAAGGATATTAGCATATTCATTATAATGATTTCAATTGTATTATGCCAGACTATCAAACATTTTCATATGAAACCTGTAACTCAAAATAACCATCTCAAGTTCTAACTACCTTCTCTTACAAAAATTACAACCATATTCCAGTTCCGTTTTTTAAGTTTGAAATACTACTTGCTTCAAATGGACATTTTTGAACCCTGGGGTAATCTGAATAATCAAATGCCTTGTCTCTTTCAAAATGTTATTTTAGAGACAATTCAAGAACAATTCAATCTTTGTCTTCATCTTGGAAGATGTTACATAAGTGCTTAAAAACAGATGATGAAGTTGCCTGTTTTTAAACATATTTATATGCTTTATGTTTTTAAATTAAATATATTAAAACCAGCAAAATCTGGAGAGTGTTATTGCCCAGCAGAAGAGAAAATAATTAAATGGACACATTTTGGATCTCACTTGCCAATGTTTTGGACAAAGTTTTGTGAAGTTTTGAACATAAAACACCAACACATCGCATATTGTTTAAAAAAAAAAAAAAGGGAGGAGGAAAGAAGAGATTCAAGAAAACACTTGAAGAGAACTTGTTTTCCTTTTCTTAGACTGACTCAAAGAAAGATCAACTTTGAAGTCAGAGAAACAACTGGAAAATGAAGAAACTACTCCCCATACTCATAGCTTTTTTTTTTTTTTTTTTTTTTGCCTTGGTTTCCCTGCTAGCAAAAATATAAAGCTATTAAAAGCTCCAGCTAAAGGTCAAAGTCACCATCCTCTTGAGGTCATCTCTGGTGGGCCGCAAAGTGAGTAAAATCTTCTAAATGTTTCTGCAGTTACATCACTGTGTTGTTGCTTTACCTTCTTTTACAAATTTATGACTAACTTTGAGATCGAGTTTAACATTTCCTGGTCAAATTAAACTTCGTTCTGGAAGCTAATCTCAAGTTCTCTTTCTCATCTACTTACAGGGGAATCACATCCACCAGGAGAGAAATTGCTAGGGAGAAACTTGCTCAGAAAATCTCACTCCTTGAAATATTCCTAGTGCATTTACCAAATTGTATCACAAATGACAAGTCTGTTCAAACTTAAGAGATTGGGAAGGAAGGTGAGGAGAAAGCTATGCAATTTATGTCCAGATTTATATTATCCCTGCTAAAACTCAGTAATGGAAATGATTCCGTACTTGATCACAACCATGCATCATTAAATAATTATCTGAAGCAAGTAATCAGTGGCTTTGTGTAAATCCTTTTTTTTTTTGTCTTGTCAGCTTTGAACGCTGTGCCTTGATGTAGGTAGTCATCTTTAGTTTAAATGGGTGTCTTAATTCCTTTGTCCCACAAAATGAGGATATTCTACTTAGCACAAAAATACTGGCTCAGCTAAATTGAATTTTCAGTTTTATTCAAATAGCTTAGAGTCCCTGGAGTAGCAATGCCCAAGAACTGTCCTTAAAACATAAACTTATCTACTAAACATACATTTTTTTCTCTTTTTATGAACCCCACCTGCTATGTCTTATTCTCTGGAGTAAAATTTAAAATTGTTATGTTATTCAGTCTGATTTCCTGTATTTCACAGCCCAACAGATTTCACTGTATTTTACTCTTTTGTGAAGATCATATACATGCAGAACAGAGAGGAAAAAAATAAAAAGACTGCGAAGGTACAACTCTGCTATGCTACTTCTCATCTAGCCTATGGCTCACATTAATTATTTCCTAAACTAATATTCAGTTAATGGTTTTAAATCAAATAACTCTAAATGAGACACGAGTACCTACCACATGCTCTTCTTTTCTAAGCTCGGTATCAAGAAGCACAAGATCTTTTAAAAGAAGACTGCAAAGGCAGAGCTTAACATCAAAACTAAAACGAAGATTAAAAGTGTTAAAACCAATCTAAACAGAGGTCACACAAAAAAGCAGCATCATACAGTAGTTTCATTTAAAGACTAAATTCTCCATTGCCCCAGAAAAGGAGTAAGATCATTTCTACAGTGCCTTCTAATTCAGATAAAATATCTCTATAAAGAAGTAAGCAAATCAAAATAGTGCTTTATCAAAGTTGGAGATGCAGTTCTCTTCAGAAAAAGGCATGATAAATATAGGGATGAATGGCTACAAGAAAGTGAAAACAAAGCTTTTAATTAGAACTGTTGAAATGAGTGGATATTTAGAAAATATTTTTCATAGTATCTTCCTCAAACTTCACAGTGACACACATATGATTTTCTTTATTTTTGCAAATGAGAATACAGACGTGTGTTTATTTGCTTAGGAATACCTCACTTGCATGGTGTAGCTAAAAGTAAAAGAGTTGATAGTCCATTTGGATTAGCTCTACTTGCTCATCACTTGTGCATCTGTTAAGTGTACAGTCTTCCTTCAACATAATGTGAACTGTTCCTATTAAATCAAGGAGAATGACCACTGTCATTTGCTGCTCCCAAGATACCAGCTGTGTTACTTGAAGATGTACAGTACAGAAGGCTACGCTAGCTTAGCAACAATTCTATGAGTGAAGAGTATGTGAGGCAAAGGGCTCTCCTTATATTAACGGTGATAATACCTTTCATGAGACTGCACTTCTAAAGTTCTGATTCCCAGAATTTCATAAACAAGAAACTGACTTTCGGGGTACAGTATGATGCATTTTTCTAGTCTCTCCAACCACCATTTTTAGGGTTATAAGCCTACAACTCTGTCTTGTGATGAATGTATGCATTCAAGACCAGTCTTTCATTTATGCCAGACCTTTTCTGGTTGTTTTGGAAACCGTCACAGCATACCAAGAAACAATCAGACACAAGGGCTGGTCTACTGCTTACCTCTCACATGTGAGCACTTCAGGGAAGCGGGTTACCTTGAAGAAGGCTCGATCCTGAAATCTGTCATCACTTGTTGTTGAATGTATTGTTGTGGAGGAACTACAGTCCTCCTTGTCTCCCTGGCTAAGGGATTCCAGGCTGCCTGACGTAGATGCCTCCGTTACCTGATTAGGCAGAACTGCCTGCTTTGGATTCTCATGCAAAGATGGATTGGATGAGCCATCTGCCAAAGGCTACAGTCAAAAAAAAAATTACAAGGTTAATTAATACAACACAATCTGGAGATAAACAACTCATCAATTTGCAGCATTTGCTTTCAAGCAAAAAATTAAACAACATACACAGCAAAAGTGTTTCCACATAAATTAATGTTTATCATCCTGACAGGTTTCTGCATTGCCTGGAAAAGTACTCATCTGATGAGGTTATCTGCTTTGAGTCATTTTTCTTTATTGAAGAGCAGATCTTTGTGTGCTTTTTTCTTACATCTCCTTGGGCAGATACAACCTCCATTAATGTTAATGGGAAGAAAAGGTTCCTTAACTGCAGTGAAAATTGACTGGACACAATGTAAAGCACCGCAAGCTTCAGAGGGAGATGAAAGCAGCTGATGCCTTACAAAACAATTCCTGAGTCAATGGCCTATAAACAAACAAAGATCCCTTTGAAACAGATTGGCATTAAATTTTCTTCCGGTACTTGACTGCAATTTACTTTGACTCAGAACTACTGCCGTTAATATTTACAAGTAGAGTCTAAAGCCATACCCTAAATTTCTGATTGATGGGATAGATGACCTTTGCCTTCAACGCAAATGCTGTAACATTACTGTTCAGAGGAGACTCATTTTCCTGTGTGGAAAAGAAGAAAAAACAATTAAGGTTAGAGAATGACAGTGGACCTGACAGTTGTTCACTGTAAATATTCCATGCCCCTTTTTGATTATATAACTTAGAAATTCCAATTGATAACTGTTTATTGACTATTTCTTTGGTGTGAAAAGTCTTCTCCTAGGACTCATTCAGGTCAGGGTATGAAACCCAGAAAAGAAAACTCTGTCGTCAGCACTGCTCCAAAACATTTTATGCCTGCAAGGGAAAATGGGCAATAATTGGCATTCACATGTTACTCTCATTTCCCTTCTTTTCTCTTTTAGCAGTAACTACAGATTTTGCATAACAGACTGAAATAATCTTAATAATAGAAAATACTGAGGGATAAACTCCACACATATCATCATGGCTATAAATCGTGCCTTCCAATTTAAATTAAGAAACAATAGATTAAATAAAACTAGTGTTTGTTTTTTTTTTTTCCAGAAAGAATTTTCATAGCACAATCCTTTACCTATAATTTAGAGAAAATAGCAATGCTCTTCCAGGGAACTTCTTATAGAAAATATATTCTTTTCATAGTACCTGCTATCTCATGTCTCCTGACTTTCTGCTCCTCCTCTTTCCTATCCACTGCATGGAACAATGGGCTAATCAGCTTTGTTTTGTGAGATTATGCAAGTCCAATTAAAAGATCAGATGTATGCAACAGACAGAATAGTTAAAGTCGTGCTTTAGGAGATTTTCTGTTCTAGCCTTTTTAGTGTTGGGGATTTTTGTTGTTTTTTTTTTCCTTAAGAAATTAAAGAATCCGATTTGTTTAAACAATTTTCTTTACACAGATTTTTCTAGAACATATCAAAGCACTACTAAAATCTAAAAATAGAGATAAGAAGAGAGGAGTAAACTACGTCATTCGTTAGACTCTTAGCACTGCACCTTTTCATCTCCATTTCATTTATTTGCAGAAGCCAGTTTTGGATTTACTGACAGTAAAAAGCAAGGAGGTCAGTATGTAAAACATTTTCTCATACTGAGTAGCCCCACTGCTATAGCATACATTCAGGAATAGGAGCTGACAGATTCATTGCTCTGAAATGGCTGGAGGCAAAGCAGCTTCAGTCCACAGCCATAAAGCTGTATCACAGTGTGCTGGAGCTAATACATTCTGCTTCTCAGCAGGCATGAGTAATATAGAATTATTATTAATACGGTAATTATGGTATTATTGCAGCGTGGAAGATCTCAGAATGAAAATATCTGTTTTTCTGAAGGCTTTAACCTCACTAAAAACATTTCTCCATCTATGCTTCTCCCTGAACTGACAATTTGATAGTAGTAAAAGCCAAAGCCTCAGGGAATTGGAACAAACGAGTAGAAAAAACATATATAACTTCAGAAGTTTGGCAAATAAATAGCAGAAAGCCCTTTCAAATAGCAAGGCTACTTCTTAATGTGTCACAAATGAGCAACCTTGCCTGGGATATATACATAGTTATGAAGGATCACCTTTTAAAGGCTGTGATGTATTTTCAAAAAGAATGATAATATTCATAAATTTATACCACTGACAAGTTCTCTCACAGGATTTGCACTCCAAAAGCGAATCTAATCAATCCTCAATTGTTATGCTGTACTTTAACTCACAAAAAATGACCAACGATGGTTTGTAACAGTTCTTGATCACAAAACTGAAATGAAGAGCAATTGCCTGCCAGGATTTAAACCAAGGCTAAAATGTTTACAATAATGTGTATTTTCTCTTTGTCCTGGAACCACTCCTCGTTGAAAGCTAAGCACCAGGCTCGCTGGCTTTAACTGAAGCTTTCTGCATGTACTTAATTTATGCATAATAGTGTTATCTGAACTGCACATTTATTAAATATTTCTACCCGCAACTTTTAACTTAACAAGCACAGTCAAATCAGCATCAGGTGAAAGGCAAACAGCTACCCCATAGGATTCATTCTCATGATTACTTTGAGATTACCACACAAAAAAGTGAGTGATTAGAAGTTCTGACTGAGGGTTCATTAAATTTATACCTTCTCCCACTCTCCTTCCAAATTACTTTTCTATTTGTCCATGAATCCCAGGGCACCACACTGGTGTTCAACTACTTGTGGTCATTTGACCTCTGCACTGTGTCTTCAGCTGACAACTGATGGGAGAATTCCCTATATGAGAAACACACTGAAGATGCTGTTCTCTAATGTATTCAGTTTGGTTTATTTATTCTATTTCCTTCCACTAATCTACTCAATCCAACTCCGTTCTATATCCATACATTGAGGAAGCACTATAAAAAAGTACGCGTTCCAGATAAGACCTGATGAGGGAACTTTATCACTCTCAAATTTTCTCTAATAAGACTTCTCAAGGTAAGAATCCATTATGAACTATCAGGACTGATTTCAGTACTTAACTACTTCCTTTGTCAGTAGCGTGAACATCTTCCACCAGGCAAAACTAAGGAAGCCAATGACCAAAGAGATCACAGTATCTTGATGGAAATGTACAAAGACAGTTGCCCAAATTAAATGGAATTCATAAGGGAAATGAATGCCTGAAATGACTGCATTCCTAAGAAGCTATCACCACTCATTCTCCTTCCCACAATTTCTTTGAATGCTTTTTAAGGGCTCAGTTCCGAGCCCACTACAATCAAGACGGTTTGGACACGGCCCTTAATGTGCTGATTAATACATTCAGCAAAATGGACATACACTCCAAAGAACCCAGCTTTACCTCCAACACCATCTCCTCTTTTGATGCATAGGGTTCTGCTTCACTTTTGGTGAGAGGATTCTCTTTTTCATCACAGCTGAAACTTTCCAGAAGTCTCTGGGAATCATCTTTCTGAAATTCCAAGATAAAACAGGTAAAATATAACTCTGAATCATCTGAGGATATCCAGGCTACTGTCAAAGACCATTCATGTCTCCGTTCCGAAAATGATTTCAGTATCAGCCGGAAATGATAATTTTGGAAAGATACAAACAGAAAACAAACAACAATTTTATATATGCAGGATTCATTCTTTGAAACTACTGAACATTATGAATTTGATTTGTCAATCCAGAAGTAAAACTTTAACCCAAAAAGAGAATGTAAACCTGACAAATCAGTCCATCTGCACTCAAAATGTCTTACCGCTATGGTGTCAAGCTCACGGTCTTTGTTCAAATTCTTAGTTGAAAAAAGCTAATTAAAATTGTCTGCAATTGTTTGCAATGAGTAGAATGCCCAGTATTTTTGCCCACCTGCCATGAGAAGTACTTCCTAAATGAAGTTTTATGTCTGAGAAAGCTCCTGTCAAGAACAAATAACCATCATAAAGCACTCACCATCCTCCTTCCCCAAAAGCAACACATATATTTGGTCTTTTCTTTCTTAACAAACACATCCTCTGGTATGGACACAGACTACAAAGGCACAAAGTGCTCTGCTGCACACATGCTTCTCTGCGCACTAGCATAGACTAAAGTATAGAATCATAGAATCATAGAATCACTAAGGTTGGAAAAGACCCACAGGATCATCCAGTTCAACCATTCACCCATCACCAATGGTTCTCGCTAAACCATGTCCCTCAACACAACATCCAAACGTTCCTTGAACACCTCCAGGGTCAGTGACTCCACCACCTCTCTGGGCAGCCCATTCCAGTGCCTGACCACCCTTTCAGAGTAGTAGTATTTCCTAATGTCCAGCCTGAACCTTCCCTGGCGCAGCTTGAAGCCATTCCCTCTAGTCCTATCGCTAGTCACATGAGAGAAGAGGCTGACCCCCAGCTCACTACAACTTCCCTTCAGGTAGTTATAGAGAGCAATAAGGTCTCCCCTGAGCCTCCTCTTCTCTAGACTGAACAATCCCAGCTCCCTCGGCCGCTCCTTATAAGACCTGTGCTCCAGACCCCTCACCAGCTTTGTTGCCCTTCTCTGAACACGCTCCAGGGCCTCGATGTCTTTCTTACAGCGAGGGGTCCAAGTAATAATAATGTCAGTCAGTGCATCCAAACATAGCACTGCAAGGAGTTTCGTAGTGAAGGAGAAGAAGGCAGCCACCCTACCCTGACTACTACTTTCTTTTACTTTTCAGCTTTTCATTCCACTAACTGCTTTTTCGTGTAGTCTAATGATACGGCTTCAGCCACTATGCATGTAACTCTAATGGAAAATTTCTCCTTGAATTATTTGGTCACTTGGTGTATAAAGTAGTCAATTTTCTCAGTATATAGAGAATTGCCTAGGGTTTAAATAGATTTCATTCCTTATGACTTGCCTCTATCACCCTTCTGGAACATAGATGCTCAGGAATACAGATCGTGTTCTTGGGTTAGTCTCCAAGACGTGGTGAACTGAAGTTGTTGTTTCCTAAGAATCTACTATATGACAGAAGAACAGCTATAAGTCCACTTTAGCAATCTTAGCACTATTTGTCCCAAACCATTCATAAAACTTCATCTGAGTGACTGGGAGCTGTGGAACTAGCCAAGCTGGATTCACCACTGTATATCACACCACAGCCATTCCAAAATAAGAACTTGCTTTCCTCAACTTAATTCTTTAACTACTCATTCTCACCTATTATTCATTTCCACTCCTTTATATGTCCATTGTATAACTTTAACAGTAGTTGTAGTTTTCCAAGATTCATTTCTTTTCTTCCAACACTTCTAATCTATCTCCTTCCTCTCTATTTCTTTTTTGCACATTTGCAACTCCTCCCAAAGAGTATCTACAAAAACAACTGAAGTGATACCGAGCTTCCTTTTTGTGTCATTAAGAAGCTGAATAAAACTAAGTTTAACTGTAATTACTGTAGTACTTCATCAAACTAATCTAATATCATAGTGAGACAAACTCTAACCCAAGGAGCTTCTAGCAATGACATTAAGTATAACAGGAGAGTTTCATCGATAGAAATGCATACTAGAAAACCACATTACGGTGTTTGAAGCTATCATTTCAAACGTTCTCTAAAACTGTCCTTGTATGCACAGATCCTCAGACCAATAGGGAACAGCATGCATCCAAGTCCCACATAAAGAATTGATTAACTGGGGTTGTGTGACAAACACTGGTAGCTTACTGTGGTTCTCCAGGCACTGCTCCCTCTGCAAGCTTAGCTCACATGCTTGGGACATGCTACCCCTGCTTTTATTCTGGATACAGAAGGCTGTAAAATTATAATTATACAGAAGCTCCAGAATAGTAGTTCCAATATTATAGTAGTAACTATAACAAAGGAAGACTACTACCATATTAAAGCAACTGCAAGGTAAGAATACTGCATCCAGAAGGTTGCACCACAGCATAGCTGAGGCAGACAGTGCATGAAAGCAAATGGTACGGCCTAAGGTTGCCCTGTTTGTGTTTGGGAAATCAGACCCTAGGGCATAATCTGACTGCCCTGCAGTGTGTTCTGTATGTGGCAGTCTTTGGAAATAAACAACTTTTTTTACAGTTGATTTTAATGGCATTTAAGCACCTCAATGCATTTAAAGATCTGGGCCAGGGAGAACTGACAGCTTCTATTCCCTATTGATTGTAAGTGACAAAAAGGATAAAATTGTACAAGGCTATATTTCAGTTGGTAGTGATGGTACAATAAAGATACCATCTATTAAGGCAGGAAAAATGAGAAACTGAATCAGAGAGGCTTGCACTCGCACAGGATGCATTGATCCACTATTTGAAGTGAACCCATTGTTAGGGTAAAGTATGGCTTCAAACAGAGCTTCAAATCTGCCACTTAAAAGCAGTCAGGAGCATGAGGATTCAGTGATGCTCAGCCCTAGCAGACAGATACATGCAGCAGGGCAGGTATGGCTGGAAAACGTGCAGATATGAAACAAGGCCAAGCAGACCCTCTGGGTATTTCCCATATCCTCACACATGCACCTCAGTGCAGATTTACTGCTGTGAGGGAACATTAACACTTCTGTGCTCCACATTTTCCTTCTTTGGACTGCTCCTCCTGTTGTAGGGTGGAAATGCGTGTTTGTTTCCAAGCACCTCACAAACAGAGCTCATCTCTCTGTGACAGACAAAGCCGCGGGCAGCTCAAAACAAGTCCAAGGATACAGACCAGGATCTGGAACACATCTGCACCTAAAGCAGTGTCTTTTTGGAGCCGTTTATATCGATGTTTACATCAGTAAAGCACTGTTCAATACGTTGAACAGAGGAGTGTCATGAATCACACGGCTCCCCAACCACCAGTGAGTTCACACAGCCAATCCGGGGTCACTCCGGGCCCACACCCAGGCAATCAGCAAAGCGGAGATCTGCCTTCCTCACGCTGCACGGCGCACGGCCCGGACCAGCAGCGCCTCGGGGCTGCTCACAAAACCGCTTTCGCTACTCTACGTCCCTGTATCCCAGGCTGAACCCGCCCCCCGCCCGGCGGCCCCGTACCTCTCTCCGCCGGCGCGGCCGCAGCAGCGCGCAGCGGCAGAGCAGGGCGGCGGCGGCGGCCCCCAGCAGGAGCCCCAGCAGCACGGCGGGGGCCAGCAGGGCGGGCAGCACCTGCAGTGAGCGCGGCAAGAACTGCAACCCCACCGCCCGCAGGCACTCAGGGGCCGCCGCCATCGGGTTCGGCCCGACCCGGCCCGGCTGGGCCAAAGAGGAGGTCCTCGTCGCCCGTTCCCCCGCCCTTCTCCGCGGTGGGAGGAGACGGATGGCGGATGGATGCGAAGGCTGAGGCCCGGCCTGGATCGGGGCAGCGCTCGGAAGGGCTGCGCGGCGCTCCGCGGGCCGGCCCGATGCCATGCGGGGCTGGGCGGTTGCTGGCCGGGCTGCTCGTAGTACTGCTGCCCTCTGCGCCCGCTCAGCCCCTCGGGGCGGCCGCCCGGCGCCCCACGCAGGGACACGGGGTGCCGGGCCCACCCCGGGGGCACTGCGGGAGGACGGCGGCTGGGGTAAGGCGGTGTGCCCGCTCCCGGGGCTGGCGGGGGATGCTCACAGCAGGCCCTGCACAGACAGCTGCGGGCAGCGAGGTGTTGGGGCCCTGTGTGCCAGGTGATTTGGCACAGTGGAGTAAGGCGTTCATAGGATCATCCCCTCTGCGTCAAGCCAGGTGGGCTCAGGGGACCGAGTGCTGCTGGGGCTCTGTCACAGGGCGGCCTGCCTTCCTGCTGTGATGAACGCATACTGCATTTGGAAGGCTTGCAGGCCCACCACAGCGGGCTTACATGCAGCCAGAACCCTAATAGCCATGCCGAGGCCCTGTGCTGGTTCCACGGACAGGAATAGCTTCCAGGGATGGCGTGGTGGGGCACTGCAAATCCCAGGCTGACACCAGCTGCGTTTATCTGTTCTTGAGTGGGTGCATTTGATTTTTATATCGAATAACAGTGCTGTTGTCTACTGGTGTCAGCCTGCTATTAGGAATGCCATCAATGGTTTAAGATAAGGCTTTTATTTTTCTCTCTAGGTAGTTGTTTAGCTGTCTCAAACTGCACCAGCGTAGTTCTGTGTGGTGAATACCAGCGAACACCTGGTGGGGGATGGAGGGAGTCACAAACTGTTATCTACAGGCTGCCCTGGGAGGTGGTGGAGGACTGTTTGTGGGGGAGCTCAGGAAGAGGGTATATGTCACACTGAGTGACATGGGCTACATCGGTCACAGCATGGGTTGATGGCTGGACTAGATGATCTTCATGATTCTATGATTCTGTCTTGTCTTTTGGTTATAAAAACTTCATAGGCAGGAAACAGTAGTGCTTGAAAATGAAGAAAACAAATCCCAAACTTATTTTTCCACCAGAAAAACAGGGTAAAATGTAGGGAAATGCATGCTGGCAATTTGGCTGCATTCAGTTAATTACTTGTGAAGCATGATGGCAGCATTGTCCCATAGGGTTGACACTGGGTTCTGCTTGCTGATGTGAAGCTCCTCATGGTGCCCTCTGGTATCGTGGAAGTTTTCTGCAATTGACTGGAAGAAAAGACATGAATATTCAGATTCAGTTTTCCAGAGTAGGGTATTATTGAAAAGAGCAGAATAAGACAGAAAGAAAAACAAGGAGCAAGGAGTGTTGGGGTGTTGTTCTTAGTTGATGCAAATGGGCACAAAAACACCATAGATTTTGTGCATGAACTGTTGTAAAACCACAGATGAATGAATGCCTGGAGTCTCTGGAAATCCTGAGTCATTTGTACACTAATTGCCTAGGCAGCAGACTTAGCTAACGAGCTGCCTTTGCTGCACTCATTTATGCATGCTTAGACTGCTGTTTGTCTGCTTTTGTTACGGGCTTGTTTACAAAGAAACTGTTGACATTTAATGTTCACCCCATATATTGCAGAAGAGTCATATTTAAGATTTGTATTTATGAACAGGATTTATGTTAACACTTAACAGACCATCCTCCTGTGTTCTTGTATTTTCATCAGTGATGAAAATAGTGTCATTACAGCCATTTACTGCGCTGGTACACATTTTGTCAATGCAGACAGACTGTTCTAGAAATATCCGGCAAAGGTTAATACTCTTTTAATGTTATTTCTACTGTTGTATATCCGTACGCATATATGACAAATTCATGTGTGTATTTATATGTATAAATCACCACCAGAAAATATATTTTTTAAGATTTCTGATGAAGTTTTGTGTTGTTTTGGTGCTCTTGAGTAGTCAAAATTCAGGGTCATCTAGGTTGTTCAACTAATGAGGAGAAATTAGTGCTAGAGTAAGAGATGCAATAATTCAGTTATGCAGAAGGACCTGTACAACTGGGTGGTTGGAGATATGTAAATCATAGAATCATAGAATCACTCAGGTTGGAAAACACCTTGAAGATCATCGAGTCCAGCCACAATCTAACCATACTACCCTAACAACCCTCCACTAAATGATGTCCCTGAGCACCATATCCAAATGGTTTTTAAACTCATCCAGGGATGGTGACTCAACCACCTCCCTGGAGAGCCTATTCCAGTGCTTCACAACCCTTTCTGTAAAGAAGTTTTTCCTGATGTGCAGCCTAAACTTACCCTGGCACAACTTGAGGCCGTTTCCCCTTGTCCTGTCACCTGCCACCAGTGAGAAGAGACCAACCCCACTCTCGCTGTAAGCACCTTTCAGATATTGGAAGAGAGCAATAAGGTCTACCCTCAGCCTCCTTTTCCCCAGACTAAGTAATACCTGGTGTGTCCTAGAGCAGCATCCCAGGACTTAGAAAGCTGCATGTGCTTATTTTCTGCTTAATAATGCTGAGATGTCTTGCATTTTCTGTAATGTTGAGAGAAGGTGCCCTATCTGAAGTGAGAACTGTTTTCACACAAGGTTAACACACACTGCAGCTGTGGCAATAATCAAGATGATTAATTTCTCAAGCAGGTAAAGAATAAAATTGCCCCTTACTTGCTCTACTCTAATAATAGTGTTGTTGTATGTCAGGACAAACACTACTTATACACAGTGCTTGGGAGCATACAGAAACAGTTAAGTGCAGGTCACACTGTTTGGTGAACTTGGAGGATAGCTGTTAATCAGCTGGCTCTCATAACTGTATTTTCTCTCCCAGGGAACCATTTTTATAGAATGAGAGCTTGTTTTTGTGACTGCTCCATCATGTTCAAAACACTGGACATTATAAAGCGCTAGTTTCTTTAATTGAAGTTTTAGAGCTGTGATTTTTCTAACAATCTCCATGGTCTGGACACAGGCAGGAGTCTCATAAGCTACAGTTTTTACCTGTGGTCTCTTTGGATCTGTGTAGGCTTATTCAATATGAACTGATTCCTGCTGCTCCTAGCAATGGGATTTGCCTGTGTCCTCGGTTCTGCATTTGAAAATAACAAGAATTATTGTTTAAGAACAAACTCATACTTAATACCAAATACTTCTGCTCTACTGTTGTGTAGTCTCAGCCTCGTAATACCAAGTATAAATACAACCAGAGTCCCAAGTGTGAATATTCTTACAACGGTGCAGCAGCACCCATACTGCTTGACAAACTAGCGTTGTATCTCTTGTACTAGTTAATTCTGGAAACTCAAGGCTTTGTGGAATAGGATTCTAACTGTAAAGCATAAATTCTTCTCAAGAATTTAATTAAGCAATATTACATGTTTAAGAAAACAATTTTTTTTTTATAATTGCTTTCTTTTATGTTAACTTTAGGTTATTACAGGTGATCTGTGGCTTCAAAAAGAGATGAAATGTCTGGGAATGCCAGGTATGTACCTGTTTTCTCTCTTGTCAGCCTGTGGGAATCTCAGCACTACATGGAGATGTGTGTGCAGTTGGGCAGGGGACTGAAGCTGTGCCGGGTTTTTTACTTGCACCCTGACTTGAGAGGTAGGGAAGAGAGAATAAACGATGCAGTCTAGTTCTAGAGGCATTCCATCAGGGTTTTTACCTGAGATGCTGGTCCAACAAACCAAATCTGAGTGGTTCGCAGAGCACTGTTGAGCCTTGTGCTGTAATCTCAGTTTGTGAGAGGAGCTTGACCATCTGTACTTGGCTGTGGATATGTGCTGTCAGCATCTCTGTCCTGGCGTACAGCCCTACAGAGGTAGAAGCACTTGTGGTGTGTCTGTACCTGTCAGTGGGACATCTTCATCCTGGACCGTGGGGGAAAGTTCTCTTGGAAGTTAGTCTCCCCAAGCAGATCATAAAGAAAGGAGCCTCTATGAGATGACCTTATTTCCTACCTTGCCCTGGAGCATTTTCAGGAGGAGTCCTCTTTCCCTTTTAGTCATAAGGATGTATAGGAAGCACGCTCTGATGCCCTGTGTTGCGGAAAACCCATGTTACTCAAATCTGATCAACAGCTTGTTGCTTTTCAGAAGCTACCATTATCACTGCATGTTTGCTAGCACTTGCAATAGCTACTCTTGAAGCTATCTTTGAACTATCTTTATACTTGAAGGAGTCACTTGCAGCTTAAAGGAGCTGCATCTGAGGGTTGACTGCCGCAGACACTTTGAGTAGATTTGAACAAATTGTGTAGTTTCTCTGAGTCTCTGGTCTTCATGTTCTTTATCAAAGATAATAAATACCATGCTGCTTGACAGAAGTGTAATGGAGATAAGTTATGACATCTTCATATACTGCATTATTATGGACGAGGTAATGTCTGTAACAGACCCCTCCTCCATGGCAAAGCATGCCATTCCCCAAGGGATGATTCCATAACATGCATTTGCTAAGAAATTACACACATTGAAGCTGTCATCTAGTGAGATGTTTCTTATTTCTTTGCCCTGTGCCGTGGTTAATTCAAAAATGAGTTTATTAATTTAAATAGGAAAGCAAATAATTCAGATTTTCTCAGGTTTCTTGTTTGTTTTTCTTCCCTTTTGTATTTGTATGATGTAAGCTTTGCTGCTCACATCTTCCTTTCTTATGAGTTACAAATTAATAACATAATCCACTGAGAAGGGAGTTGCATGTGGTTTTGTAGTTCAGAAGAACCTTTTGGTGCTAGACAAAGTAATTGGAGGATTTTAATGATTTTTTTTGTGTGTTATTTGCTGATTGTCCTCCATTTCACTAGTAGGTAATTACACACGTTAAAGGAAAGGCTGCTACAAGCACTGGATCATATGTCTGATGTTATGGCTGAGAATTGTCCCCATCTATTCTTACTTATGCTAGTAAGAATAGATTTTTAACACATGTAAAGCTAAGTTCTAAGTGGTTTGCTTGATCAAGATGCTAGAATGTTTATTTCTTGCTGAATAAGTTCTCAGTGAAAGTAGTGAGATTGGAACTTCTGCATAAAACATTTGCCACTGAAAATGGCAGCATACTGAATTGAAGCTGTTTGTGACAGCACACAGATTTCGTAGTTTCTGGCTGAAGTTTTTTTCAAGTTTTTTCTGGGTAAGATGAGAAAAAAAAGACCTGAATTAGTTCTGTGATTGGGGAACAAAATGGATTTGTAGGATTATGTTAGAGCCTGGCTTAATTTAGCAAAACAAGCATGAAAATAGATTTGTTTTGTCTGGTTGGTGCCTGTAATTTCTTTGACTTTGTAACAAGGAAAGCTAATGGCAGCATTCAAAACTGCAATACAGTAAATTACTACCTTTGCTTGTTCATTGTTGTGTGTAATTGAAAAGACTTTAAATTGGATCTGGTATCCTGGATGGTTTTCAGGACAAGGAATAATTGAGATCAACAACAAAAATAATATAATAAACAGGTATATTTAACTCCTTCATTTCCCTACTGAAATAAAGCCAAGTAATTCAAAGCTTTACTGATAAATTCAGAGGAAAAGCAGATCAGACTGCGATTTGGGACCTGAAATATGCAACCTGTGAGAGCTAGGAATAGAATGACTGTTTTAAAATGAATTAATTTTTAAAAGTAAACTTGACATTTCACAAACTTGTCACAGCCTTCACATTCCTACCATATATTATCAGTTTAGGATTGGTTGTAAAGGTATGGGAGCCTTAAGGACATACTGAAATATTTGCTGGAAACCAATTACAAGACTATTTAATTTCATGTCATCCTATTTAATTGTTATGCCTTTATCTTAACTGCTGTCAAGTACAAATAAGGCACTGGAGGTTGTGGAAGTTATACCTACCACAGATACTAATCTACACCCTTGACGTGTTCAGGATGCAGCCCTTTTAGTCCTGTGGCTCGGGCTTGTACTTTAATACTGAAGGTCCCCAAACTAATGTCTTAGCAAAGGACAGTAGGCTGATCACAAACAGAGGGCAGTTTCTTTTCTTAGATAGCCATTCTTCCATCTCCAGCTCATGTGAACACAAACCTACCGTCACCACAGACTTCACAAGGTAGGGTAGGTGCATTTTGTACCACATTGGGTCCTCTCTGTATTTGACAGAAAGCAATCGTAATGAGAGGTGACGGTGGGAGACCTCCTCTCTATGTGTATTGTATGTGGCTTGACTGTGGCTGCTGAAATTCCAAAAGAGTGGAAGATCACCACCAAAGCAGTAGTGCACAAAACAAATGAGTTGTCAAATGACTGTGTAGGGGGAATAGCAAAGGAAATTGAACTCAGTTGCTGTTCTGGTCTGATTATGCATTTGAGGCTGTTACAATCAATTGGGCACTTGTCAATTTTTATTATTGAGGCACTGTGCATATGTGGGACTAAGTGAATGCTGTAGGAATGTGTGTTAAAACAGTATGCCAGTCTTCCAGCTGTTTCAGTTAAATTAATATTTATTTTCATGTTTTCATTTGGCAGTCCAATACAAAGTCAAACTGCCAGCGCTAGTAATTAACTAGGAATATGCAATTTTAGGCAGGGTTCTGGCATATCTGTTTGTATTTGATTATGTAGGGTTAAATAATTGGAAAATATTTAAATAACATGCTGATGAAGTAAGTTAAAATATTTATCAGCTTGATTATAGACTGTAAATGTGTGGAACGTTTAACTTACATCATTAAGGAAAAGAAAGAAAATTTCATCTTGGAGATTATTTTATTCTCTTCCATATCAGAAGAAAGTAAAACTACTGCCTTTCTTTGATGAATGTTTCATTTGGCATCTTTGGGGATGTTTGCAGCAAAGCCCCAGATGAAGCCTCATGGTCTGTGGCGATGCTTGCTGGGGGATGTTTTGGCCCCAGGCTCTGCATGTGGGGAGCTCCTGGCTGGGAGGTGCTCTGGCTGAGCAAGTTGGCAGCGTGTGGCTGGAACTGCTCTTCTGATAGCAAAATTTCTGTTTCAAAAAGGACTGACAATAGCTTCTGTTTAGAACCAATGGAAGTGAACGCTGTGCAGCTCAAATAATGGCTTTTTTGAAAGCAGCCGGAAAAATGACAAAGATTAGAACTGTAAGAGAGTGGAAGGAATAGAGTACAGAGTTGGTGTGACAATTGAGATGCACCTCTGAAGAGGCCTGACAATGGTGTGCTCTCATTTCTGATCTGCAGGGCATCAAAAAGAAATCTCGATGCTTGTTAGTGAAAGGCCTCAGAAGTCAAGCAGCAGTATTTTCTAACTTTAGACAAATCTACTTGTAAAAAAGCAATTTCAGAAGAGAAATCTAGGATAGACTTGGAGACCTCAGAGCATCTTCTGCCTGTAACGTCCTTTCTGAGGTGTTCAGTATGTGGCTTTTCAAACATTGTTCAGCTATCTACAATCCATCTAGGACCTTTTCTGAGAGGAAGCAGTATGTGAATTGATAAATATGTTGTCATGAGGTTAAAGTATTCAGTGAATTCTGTAGAAAAGCAGTTATGTCGTGAGGGTCAGCTGGACTGAATGACAGTTAAATATGTGTGGATCAGGGAAAGCATATTTTGTTTAACTGACATCTGATACTACAAAAAGTAATGAGATATAAAAGTGTTGCTTTGCTGGCAAGGGAAACCAGGTTATTAGCAAACAGCTCGTGCTGTTACACGTAAAGGACGAGAAAAAAATGGACATGCATCACACTGATTGTATCTGTTTGAGGAAAGCCTTCCCCTAAGTACTGGGGAGATGCAAGTGAATTTGCAGAAATATCCTTGTAATTGTCATCAACATCAAGGCTGCTTGACGTAATGTCAAGAACCTGCCAAATCTCTAGCCTCTGATTACCAGTGATGGAGAAGCCAAATAATGTGCCTGGAGCCTTATGCTGGGAGCTGTCCACGTTACTGAGGATTGTAAGTGATGACAAAGCACAACTTGAAAGCAGTCATCTGTGTAATTAATAATCCAGAGATCTATTCAGAGGCAAAGAAAATGATCCGTTAATTAAATTGGTTATTATGGACTTGGTACCGTCCAGAGGGAAGTATCAGAGTTTGCTGTCACATGAAAAAGGCAGCTGTAGTTGGATATGCTGATGAAAAGCTCTCATGGCGTAGGGCAGGTATTTAATGAATCAGTTACTCCTCTTCTTGTCTGACTGCCTTCATCCAAGATGTGGAAGAAAGTGATATGCTAGAAAAGAAACACTATAGGGGCAGTAGTTGCTCAGCAAAGCCCCTACATATTTCCATGTTGATTTCTGACTCTTATAAAGCTCTAAGAAGAAGCTCCGTATCTTCAATTAGGGCTTCTGTTTCTCTAAGGGAAAATGCCTCTCCTGTACTTGTGTCAAGAACGGGAAAGTTGGTGCTCCACCTCCATAGTTATGAGGTGGCAATTGCATCAACATCTAAAAAGCACAGCAAGTATGAAAAGAATCCTTTCAGTGTTTGGATATATATAGGAAGAGGCATGATTCCATTGTCAGAACATAGACTTGGAGCTGTTGTAGGCAGGATATAATACACTGCTTGATCTGCTGGGGAATGCCGTGGCCAGGTGGGCCCAGGCTGGCAGCCAGCATGTCATTTCGACACTGGCGGCACTTCAAGTGATCTGGGCTGTTGCTTCATCTTGAAACTGAAATGCAGCATGCATGAATGCCCTGAAAAATACCAGCCCAAAAAGTATGCAGGCATTTGGTATTGTAATTAAGCGTTGCTGTTCTCCTAACCAAGTTTTTCTTACTGTTTTTATGGTCCCTGAATTGGTCTGTGCCTCTTGCACTGTGAACAGTTTTAAGTATGCAAGTGAAATTTAGGGAAATTAATTAAAACTAGCTGTAAAACCTAAACAAGTAATTTTTCCTGGCCTGTACAAGCACAATTTTATCCAGTATAAACCACTCTCACAAATAAAAAACACGATATCCTGCATGTGAAGCTCCCTAAGGTGCAGTTGTCCATCTGGGTTCTGTAAGCAGCAGGAATGCATCTTATTCCTTATGTTAACAAAAGCCTTTGCAATGATCCATATGCATTCATACGCACATGACAGGACCTTCATCTAAACAAACTTTCATCGAGTTCTAAATGTGTTGTGAATGTCTTTTCTATTTACAACTGACATTATTTCTCTGTATTCTCTGTCTTACAACACAAAACTGTCTTTTGTAAAACAGAAGGCTTCTTGTACTTGTGAGGTTGTCAGTATGTTCAGCTTTTCATATTTTGTTAACATTTAATAGTTGGAAAAACTGAAAATTTACAGAAAGTCATTTGCCAAAAAATCTTTGCTCTTCAGTGAGAGCTTTTGTTCGTATGCGTATGTATTGCTAATGATTAAAATATAGGGTTTAGAAATAGGTAATAAGTGAAAACTGTTATGCAGAGAGTGACAAAATGTATCTTTCAAGATAGAAAGCCAACTATCATTTTGAAATTTTCATTACATTTTTTCTCTATTCAGCAGCTTTATTTTTTACATTTAGGAGATTACTGATTTTTACTATAAACTCCTATTATTAACGTCATATGTGCTTTTCTTAGATGAAACTAATTATCTTGTAATTTCAAAGCTGTTCTTGTAATTTCATGTAATACCATAGCATAATCTTTACTAAAAATGTGAGAGCTGGTGAAAAGGATAGCACTGATACTACAAATTACTAAATTGAAATGTTTGATTCGATGGCATTCCAAATCAGCTGAAAAGTAATTGACACCTGTAGTCAACCAAGAAGTATTTCTGTTCTGAATATGTGCTGAAATATGTAATGTTTAATTGGCAGACTGTCAAAGAAGCACGACACTTAGTAGTGAGGCCACTCACATTGTGGAGTGCTTCAATTATTTATGCTTTGCTGAAAAGATTCTTTGTGTTGAAAATATTAACAGTTGATTTATTGCTGAAACTTTTAAATTCATGGATTAGGTGATTTAATGTGGAGTATATGTGAGCTCCCTTGGTAGGATGCAGCTCTAATTCCTGCTGGCTTTTCAGGGGCGAGTGCTGTCTCTGCTTCCTACCTACCCCCATGTCTCCATTGCCTGTTTAGATTTTAAGTGCTCTGGGGTAACATATGCTGATTCCCATGTGTGTGCAGAGCACTGGGTACCATGATCCCCATCCCTGGGATGACACGCACCAAAGCAGCTGCTGCACAGGAGCTGCCTTTAATTCTAATGCAGAGTCTTGCCCTGGTTTTCAGCACTGCAGTTGCCTCTGATGGTTCAAGCAATTGAAGTCCCTGATCTGATCTTGACTTCTGCAGCCTCAGATGATCAGTGGAGCCATTCGATATTTGCTCTGATACCCTCATGGACAAGGAAGATTTTGTTCAAACGAGAGTCTTCTGTTAACCACCAGCTGGTCAGTAAAAAGATGGTTTGCTGATTTCAGTGTTTATAAGCATCATAGCAATTGCATCAAAAGTGGATGTTGGTGGGAAATTGCTACTCAATTAGCACATCTCTAATTCTGTCCTAGGTGATTATATTCAGTTTAGATGGCTTCAGCAATACCAAATGGTTGCGAGGCTTCTAAATAATTACTGTAGCAGATACAGCTATGTGATTGCTTTTTAAATTCTGGCACATAGTAATGAATTGCATCTGAATAGACTGATGAACTTTGAGCACAGTATATTTTTGTTAGGCAAGTTTGATAGCCAAAAGATGAGTATGTCAGTTAATACACTGGTAGTTAAGAGTCAGAGTCTACAAATCTGGGCTAACAAAAAGATTTATTGCTGGGATAACAAATTTGAATTTGAATGTTTAAAACCCCTAATATTTTTTTCTAATTTCCTTATTTACATAATTTAACTTGTGCTGCAGTTTGTGAATTGTTTCTTTTACTATATAGTCTTTTCCCCTTCCACCACAGCCTGAAGATGTGTCCAAGTTGTCAGCATCCTCTGGATTTGGAATAATCCTTCAGAAATGTGCTGTGGTGAGGTTTGTTTACATTTATCTTGTTAATTTGATAGAAAATTTGTACTCAAATGTCCTTTAAAAAACTGTTGACAGAATTGTATCCATACTGAATGTGGGTACGTTTTTATGTTGAGATTATTGTTCTCTATGCAAGATGAGTAATTTTGCATTGATGATTCATAACTGAATGAAGTCAGTGAAATCTTTTCCCATACTTCAGAGGATTTTGATTTATGGCTGTTGTAAAATACCTCTGTGTGAATCTGTAAAAATAGAAATGTGAGAAAGCAAGTGAACAAGACTGAGTAATGATAGAAACTTCTTTAGAGAATGTGATAAGCCTTCTGAGATGCATTGGCTTAACTGTGTATGCCTTACCTGTGTCAAGTATGGACTCCTTTGGAAGTACGGGGGACTGAGCTCTGTGATGCCTGCTCTGTCCTTGAACATGCTGTCACAAAGCCGTGGAAGAGCCCAAAAATCACAGTCAGCATACTGAATAGAACCTAGCTAAGAGCAGAGTTTTTAGTGGAAAAAAAAAATTCATTTGACTTGCATAAAATGCTTATGAGGAGCAAAGACCTCGCTGATTCAAAGAATTTTAAAGTTTTCCATTTTACATTCATTTTACGTTTTCAGCTGGCATAGATTGGTAGATCTACTTAGACTGTTACTTTTTCTTTCATTGTTTTTTCCTTCTGTTTTTTGTTTTGTTTTTTTCTCCATGCTGGATGAATCATGTCTGAATTTTTGTCTTTGGATACAGTTCACAGTGCTTGCCCCTTGGAAGCAGAAAGTGCGTCCAACTTTAAGGCAAATCTGAATTCAAACACTGACATGCTACATTTGAGGATAGAGAATTTAGTACCCAGTACAGAAGAGGTGACATTATGACCTGCACCAGATCATTTGCACAGAAAGAGAATGAATATTCATTGCACTCATGGCACTCATTAGCTATAATGTCATTATTGAAACGGCTGCATGTCATAATTAATGAGGCTGAATAGTGAGCATTTCAGGAATAAGAAACAGTAACACAGAATATTCTGAACATTTTTGGACTGTGGATTTCCAGTTTTTATATTGGAGCTTCTCAAAATGAGAGTTTGAGATTGTTACATGCAGTTGTTTTCTGCTATTCATAGCACAGCCTCATGCTTGCTAATTAAATTGTGAAATCCTGCTGTATAAGATTAAAGTTAGTCTGCTGTAGATGCTAGGATTATCAAAAAATAATTGTGCAGTGCTACCCATTGTAAATTACTGAAAACTATGCAATTGTATGTGAATTGTCCTCTGTCTTCAAATGCATTTTGTGTTTTGTTTCTCTTTGATTACCTTGTCATCTACTTCAATCTTAATTCATTTGAACAGATGCTTTCCTACTAAGAGGCAGACTGGCCATATGGTTGTCTTTAGCTGTTTTAAATGGGAATTAAAAAAAAAGTGAATCCTTCGCATTTCCCAACCACTAGCCATGACTGACTGCTCAGAGCATGGAGACAACATACGTTTACTTCTTGAAGACAGTGTTTTTCCAACACTTAATCATAGAAATACGTTGACTATAATTGGGGTGTTCAGCTTTCACTTGCGCTTTGAGAGCCCAGTTCTTCTTTCTTACCAGAAATGTGCTCCTTTAGGACCTTCATTGTGCAGTACCACATGAATGTTTAGTAGTGCTTCATAATGACAATAATCTTTAGCAGAGCCGAAATCTTTAAATTTGTCTGTTTGGGTTTTAAAAACTTACCTGTCTCATTTTGGTCTCCTAAGCATTCTCGTATCTCAGATCACCTTTGTTCAAAGTTGGTTTCAAATATCCTCCGTTCCTTTCACTTCCATGGCAATTCCTCCTAAAAATGTTCTTTCGTTTGCTATGGTTCTTTTCCTTCTGCTTACCCATGTACTTAAAGTGAGATCTGGTGTAGGGGATGGTAACACACTTCAGTGTCAGAGAGAAAATGAAATAAGCGCTTATCACCATCATCAGTGGCTGCCATTGAGTTCTGTTTTGGTTGGAAGCATAATGATGTGCACCAAAAGTGAGAAAAAATATCTTGAGGCAAATTAGAGTTGCAACTTAAAGGAGATACCAGTGGCCAGTGATCTTAATGGCAGCAGCATATGGAGAACATTCTGTCGAGGAGAGATCAAACCCAACAATTTCCTTGCTTCTTGGTTCTCATCCACTCATATCAAGAAAAACAAAAGTTTTCCCCACTGCCACTTAGCTTAAAACTCATTGCTGATCAGAAATAAGCAAAATAAAACAAGTATTTAAAGTTATTGACAAATGCAGCATGACCTTTTGGCTGCCTGAGGAAAATTGCAGTAGAAAATAGACAACAGATTTGTGATCTCTCTGACGGGTTGCTTTGTTTAATCACTGAATTAAGAATTTTATTAAATTAAACAAAGAGGAAATGCAATTTTAGTTGGAGAAAATGTATAAGTGTGCATTAAACCTCTGGACTAGTGGAAGGAAAGGACTAATGCTTCCATATTCCCTCACCTACTTATGAATATACACTACTTCCGTGTATTATGTTGTAGGAATTTGCCTCAGTTACCGGCTGGTTAAAAGCATGGGAAAAGATCACTGAATCCAAATTTCATCTCACAGAAGAGCAAGAGAAGGGTGTAGGAAAACAAAGGAAGGGATTAAAAGACTTTCAGTTTTCCCGTCTTTTCCAGCTCCTTTGTAGTTTTTTGTGTGCTTAAGTCCATCCACACTTAAAACGGAACATAACGTAGTAGGTACAACTTGTGTAACACAGTATTTACAGCCTGTGTGAGTTCAACCTGAAGTCTTTCAAGGTGTATTCTCTTGATTCATTGAGTGGGTCAAGGTTTAATACGGATTTATAAAGGAAAGCAATTTGGGATGTGAGAAGCATGCTCGAAGTCATTTCATTTAGAGGGTATAATTACTAAATGAGAGTTAACAAGTGCTTAATGGAATAAAAAGTCACCTAACTGCGTTGCTAGAGTTTGCTTATTAATTCATGAACCTTGCCAGTGACTGGAAGCAGAGCTTTGAACCTCAGGTGCACTGGTGGTTCTATCAGCCCTTAAGAGCAAAGAAATGGCAGCTGGCAGTCTTGGGAGAGCGTGGTTCCTTGAAAAAAAGAATGGAAACAGAAAAGAGTGAAGAGAATGAACTGTCAATGAGAACAGCTTGCAAAAGAAACATCCTTGTGATACAAAAATTAAGAATTTTACAGAATCTGATTTTAAAGTTGTTATATGGCTTTGCTTATCAAAGGGATATTCAGATTCTGGTTTTCTGTTACTTCTGGCTCAGCAGGAGCTGGGTGTTCAACTACCGCTTTTCTGTCTCTTTGTCTCCAAGCAACAGCATATCATACCAAAAATTAAAATCTCCTTGAGATTTTGAGATCAAACCAAGTATAATGTTGTCTGTAGGTCACTGAGAACGCCTTCAAAAACTTTTGCTAGTAATCAAGATGACAAATTTTGCTGATTAAATGCATATACAGCTATTTTGTACTGTTAATATTTCTCTTTTCAGGTGGATGTTGAACTTGACCCTCAAACTGCATACATTAGACTTCTGATTAATAACACCAACTCACCGCTCTCAAGAAACATTACTGATCTTATCCTTCTGGACAATGTCACTGGTCTACATGTTCAAAACGACAGTGGTAATGAGACAAGAGATGGGATGCAAATTTACAGGAAAAGATTCTTGCAAGGTAACAGATTGTGCAGAGATGTAGCCCTGATTACACATGAGGAAGAACATCTGTTCAAATCAGGATATTTATTTATTTTTGATGGTGTAAACTCTCCAATTATCAATTATTACAGGTGAAATACTCTCTATCAGGTTTTGTGCTGCAGTTTAAAATTCTTTTAACTCACATTTTGGCTCCTAACTTTGAACTTCCTCTAATCTCCAAGGCACACAGTGAGCTCTTAATCTATAAAAGTCACTGCCATCAAAATGAAACAGAATCTTTCGTTATAGTATTTGTTCATTTTGGATATTTTTAAAAGCTGCTACACAAGCAATTTTAGTCATATCTGACAAATCTTTCTTATTTATCCAAGCTAAAAAGTTGGAAAGTAAGCAAATACGTTAGTGAGTAATGCCTTTAAAACCATGGCACATGGGCTTGCTAGGGTAGAGGTACATTGGAATTGCAAAAGACCATGCAAGTCAGCAAGATGATTAATCAGAAAGAGGGCAGCTTTGCTCTCCCCAGACTGGAGCAAATTATAAAATCGAAGCAAGTAATAGACCAGAAGAGCCATTCCAGTCTTGGAGTTAGCACATTCCCTAAGTAGCAGTTGGATCATTGCATATTTATAAAAAGTTGCCCTTCCTTTTCCTAAGCACATATGCAAAAGTTGGAAGATGTGCATAGAAAATTAACTGCTTGCTTTTTAGGATTATGATATTCCTCCTAGAGCTTCGGAAGTCTTAAATAATACCAGTTTCTGGTGGAAGTTTTATCTAGGTTTTTTTTTGTTGTGTTTTATGGGTGAAAATTTTCCAAAGAGGGAAGGAAAATCAGTAGTCCGAGATTGTTGTCTGATTTTAAGTGGATTGCTAGACTCCATTTCTAAAAAGAACAATTTCAGAAGTTGTACTGATTATGGGGCTGTGTTTTTTGCAAATATTGGCACGGAGTTGCTGGCTGTTATTCCTACGAACAGGTGATCCTAAAAAGGAACGATTCCTGAGAAAAGAAGAGAAAACGGACTTGCAGAGCTGTTGCAGTAAACTGTGTTGCTGCAGTTATTGAAGCTACTGAATCAGGAAATGAATCTGAGCTAGAACATAAAGGTTATGCTATATTAGTCTGACATGCTATATTAGCATGACATACTGTCATGCTGCACGTTAGCTAGAATGATTTTCCTGTGGTCCGGTGCATTGTGAATAAAAATGAAGCTGAAATCTCAGTCAGATTCTTCTGTTTCAATGAGAGTAGAACCAATCACAGAATCACAGAATGGCCCAGGTTGCAAGGGACCTCGAGGATCATGAATCTCCAGCCCCCCTGCCAGGCAGGGCCACCAACCTCCACATTTGATACTAGATCAGGCTGCCCAGGGCCCCATCCAGTCTGGCCTTGAACACCTCCAGGGACGGGGCATCCACAACCTCTCTGGGCAGCCTGTTCCAGCACCTCACCACTGTCATAGTAAAGAACTTCCCCCTGACATCCAACCTAAATCTTCCCTCTCTCAACTTCACACCATTTCCCTTTGTCCTGCTGTTATCTACCCTTGTAAAAGAGTTGACTCCCCTCCTGTTTATAGGCTCCCTTTAGATACTGAAAGGCTGCAATGAGGTCACCCAGCAGCCTTCTTTTCTCCAGGCTGAACAAGCCCAGCTCCCTCAGCCTGTCTTCATAAGGAAGGTGCTCCAGCCCTCTGATCATCTTTGTGGCCCTCCTCTGGACCCTCTCCAACAGATCTCCGTCTTTCTTGTATTGGGGGCTCCAGATCTGGACACAGTACTCCAGATGGGGCCTCACGGGAGCAGAGTAGGGAGGGACAATCACCTCCCTGTCCCTGCTGGCCACCCCTCTTCAGATGGGTGGTTATAGTGCAGAGTATTCATTTGATTAAAAATAATAAAAATAATCTCATGTTTAGTTTTAGTTGTTCAAACATGATGCTTTTCAGTAGCTTTAAGCATCATTTAATGGACTTTCCAGATCCTGTGCAAAATTTGCTTGAGTTAGTAGAGACAGTGGGTAGAAAGGATGTTGCCAGGCCCATGTTTGCCAAGAACTGGCTACTCTGGTTGTGGGGGATTTGCTGTATTGGAAAGGAAAAGCTACAGTGCTTTCCAAGGTCTTCCCCAGGGATATTTGAGAAATTTTCCTGAGATAGAGTAAATTTATCCACATTCTTCTTCTCTAGGGTACGCTGATAGGCTGAGGCTGCGTCCCCCTACTGAGGGGTGTTGTGAGCTTACTGCAGCTAGGCTGCTAAGAGAGTACCTTTGCTGGCGAGGAAGTACAGTCTGAAGGGGAACCTAAAAAACTCCAAAATGTTTTATTCATATTAAACTTGCTTTCCATATTTTGCAAACATTTATAACTGCAGCTGAGTTCAGCAGGGTGCTCAGTTCTTCAGAGAATCATGCCTAGTATTGTGTATAAAAAAAATATGCAACTCTGCTGGGTTATTTTCAAGTCAACATAGCTACTGTTTGAAAATTCAGACACCATTACTGAGAGGCCAGTATTTTACTGTTAGATGTATCTCATTTATTTAATCTACACACTTTTTTTTCTCTCTCTTATAACAGTTGGGGAATATTTTGCAATCAACTATACTGCACTTCTTGATGGAAAGAAAACGTGGAACGGTAGGGTCTTGACACTGCCTGCACAGCTGACTTTCAGGAGTTCGTCACAGGTATTTGCTGTACAGTTTTATTTTGCTCTTCTTAGTTTCTGTAAAGAAAAACTTGGAAAGCAATACTTGTCTGCATAAGCAGTGAGACCTGTGGTGAGGCCTGTATATATGGAAATGTATGGAGGTTCTGAGGCTCCCTGGTTGTGTACCATACATTTTTAAATACATGAATTATTTGTCATAGCTTGGGAAGTTTTAGGCATCTTTAAATACAAAAAGAATGCTTTTGAAGTGTTGTCCTGTAGCATTTCTCTCTACTTTTTGTATTTCTTTCCAGTTGATCTATGTATCCTGAAAACATGTTGCACCCCCTTATTCCTGGAGTCTGTGAGGGATTGAAAGTTTTGCCATGTTTTTATCAGAAAATAATTTCTTTTTACCAAAACCACTGTATCACTTTGAGAGGTTTGAGACCTTTGAAGAGATTTGAGAGGAGCTGGGGAATTTCCAACCTTGTTGATTTTTGGGAACTCAGTTGCACCAGGTTCCGAAACGTGTGACCTAACATGGGAGTTAGCCTGAGTAGGAAGCAGGACTAATGACTTAGGAGGAGTGGTTTCTTCCAAAGTAACCTTTTCTCATTCTTTAATATAGTTTGTTTAGTTCCCTGTGGTTTATATAAATGCATGTAGTCAGAACCTCTGGATATATTTTCATTTGCAGCTGCTGTATCTCACCTGTTTTAGAGGAAAAGAATGATGGATGCACATGAGGGTGTACTAAAGAGGCAGAGAGCAAGACTCAGGAATCAGGGAAGCGTAAGAGTAAAGGACATGTAGCAGAACTGATGGATATTTAGCAGAACTGACATATGTGAGTTGCAAACATTGATCCCCACAATACATATGCAGTGGCTTTGAATCCTGTCCTTTGAACCTTCTGTCAGTCCAGATTTTATATGTACAGAAAAATGTAATTCTGTAAGCACTGAAGTAAGCCTATGCATAGTTAGAAGGGGAATGGATCCCACAGAGCATTGTTACCATTACACTCTCGTGTCAGATTTATTCCAGCTTTATGCTTAATGAGAAGGATAGCTTTTTTTCTAAGGAGAAGCTTTTATAGAGACTCTAGACTGTTTGGAAGTGTTATCAATGGATTCTGCTCATTTTTAATACTTGTAATATTTTTCTCAGAATCAAACAGATCTTGTATCATTGACCACATTGTTCACAATAACTGAAGAAGAAAAGACCGAGGTAAACGCTATGATTTTACATTATACTGACTCCTCTTCTTACACTTGGATACTCTAAACTAAATCCTAGGGGGCTAAGGATGTACTTATGTTCTGAAGTCTCATTACTCTTAGCAAGTGGTTATTAATTATAGACAAGTTCTACCTAATCCAGTTTTAGGAGGAAGAAAAAAGTGGAGCTTTGTTGTCTTAAAGCATCAATATTTAGTATGGTAAATCTGCAAAGTTCCTTTATATTCCTAGACATTTTTTTCATTTGAAGCATTGTCCAGTTACAGAGAACTGTAATGAGGAATTTGTTCACCTGCTTTTGGGCATAGCCACCATGAGATTTTGCATTTTCCAAAGCTGTCCTCCACCTATTGACAAAATGTTTATGTATCATGGTGGAAAAGGTGAGATGTATTGTAATTTGCCCATAGCTTCAACTGTCGTAAATGCTCCCAGGTTCAGATTTTATTAATTTAAAATTATGTGGTGAAACCAATACATGTATGTGACCAAGTAAATACTAAATGTTGACTTTGGGTCTAGAATAATGAACTGTTTGCACAGTCATGGCACTCATGGCAGTGCCATGCTAAGTTAGGTGTGTCAGCTTTCATGTGGTTTAATTGCACACTTGTTGTGCTGTTCTTGAAAGCTCCTGCATTTCTGAATGGAAGTGCTTGGTTGCCCGTGACAAGGTGGGCTAGGAAAACACATGAGCGTTGCTTATCTTTGTGTTCTCGCCAGATGTCTCCCCACATTGCTTCAGGGGCTGTGAGTACTGCATGGCTCTGTCCTTAGCTGAATGTTTTTGGTGCTGAATAGGAAGCTGTAGTGAAAAAGGCAAAAACCATTTCTCCTATCTGACTACATTGCATGGAATGTGTGATAGTGATTACTTTGACCTGTTTTTTGTCAGGCTTTTTTCTCTCAAATCAATGGGAGTGCAGCACCTATTCAAAGAAAATCAGGCCTCTAATGTCTGTTCACTTCACTTTAGAAATTAGCTTTGCATGTGGGTTTGAAAGTCAGCCTGCAGTGCTGACGCTGGTCCTCCTCCATGGCTTATATGGGGTCTCTGGCTTCCCCTGCTGCAGCATCTGCTGCAGTGCTTTTGGCATTATAGCCCGTTATGTCCCTACTGTATCCAAGGAAGTAGACTGTCCATCTAATACTCCTTTTACTCAAGTGTATTTCAAGGAAACGGACTATCCATCTAATACTACTTTTACTCAAGTGTAAAAGCACAGGTAATTCTTTATCCAAGGACTTTTCCACAGGAGCTTAACCTCTTAACGGAACTGCCTGACCTGATACAGACTGTCATGCTATGGGTCTCAGCTTTAACTTACAAAGCACAGGGTAATTCCTTAGCCAGTATTTTTTCACTGCCAAATCTTAAACAAGCTTCTTTTCAGCTTCACCAGATTCCTGCTTTTTGTAAAAGCTTGGATAGGTCTCTAAATTTCAGAGTGCTTGGCAATTAGAAAAACACAAGTGGTTTAAGGCAAAGCGATAGTGGTTCCTAAAGCAGCGTTTTTTTTTTCCTAAGTACTATCTATGGCATCTCTTGTTCCTTGAAAGTAGTGGAACTTCAGGCAGAGCCTTGGTGTTGCATAGTTCAATAAGAACCATTGTGCGATGTCCTCTTTGGCCATCCAGCACAACTGGAGTAGCTGAGGGACAGTTAAAACTGTAGTTTTCTCAAGTCACACACAGATGTTCAAGAGATATGGGCTAGAGGCAAAACCTTTTAAATCTATGGAGGGAATAAACAGCAGCTTAGAGAAGGACTTAAAAGTTAAATCTTTCAAGTAAATTTAAAGATGAAGATATTTTGTTGCAACGTGATTTGGCATGACACTTGTTCCCCTTCTTTAACTTTTTGCTCTTTAAAGTTTTTGTTAAGAAAAGTTATAACTGAACTTCTGGCAAGGAACTGAGAGGCAGCGCAGAATTAGAAGAGGAGTGAGCTGTTAATAACACTGCTGTGGATGTGCTGGATGTCCTTCATGGTCATCTTTAGTGATACAGCGGAGCTTAACTGAAGCAGTTGGACTAAGAAACCAATTTCTTTATTGTTTCTATTTGAAATTTACAAATACTGATGAGTATTAAGAGGAATTCAGTGCATGGCTTATTTATTCAGATAAATGTTTTGTACCAGAAGATTTTATTGAACCTTGAAGTGCTTCAGGGGATTCATTATTTTATACTAAGTTTTATTTTTCAAAATAAATAAAAACAAACCAAGAATGAGTGAGTGCTGAGTGTCTCCAGCATCTTCGGGGATCTGAGCCAAACAAAGTCTGACATAAGGGAGTTCGTTTCATTTGTTTTAGTGTTCAGAAATGTGTATCAGAGACCACATTTGATTGTTGCCTATTATGCGGAATTCTGTTGATTGCACGGAATGCTCTCAGCTTTTTACTTTAAAAGATGACCAGGCACTGCTTGTAAGAGGCATGTTAATTATTTACACTTTCTACCCTCAGCAAAGTGATTATTTTGTGGTGAAATATTATACTAGTAGCTATGCTATGTTTTTCATCCAAACATCTCAGAGAACTAAACAAACATTGAATTAGCTTTTGCTACATGAAGCATGAAGTAACAATTAATTTTTAATGTGCTTCCATTTAAAGATTAAATTAAGGCTTAAAGTGGAAGGCCTACAAAGATATTAGCTGACTTAGAGTTCCAGTGCTCCTGCTATTACTTCTAACTCTGGCTTATGCAGAAACTGTAAGGATGTGCACGCATCAGGTGGTTTTGTCAATTGTCATTTACGTATTCATTCTGAATTCATACTGGTGTTTTATCCCTGCGTTGTTTACTGACTTTTATTGAATCAAGAAATGACTGCTATTTTTAGGTAGCTAACATTAGACTGATCTTTCTAAGGCTTTGAGTATCATCAAATGTCACTAATTTCAGTGAGACTTGGGAGATTTTGGCAATGCTAGTAAACAGGCTTTAGGTACAGTCCACGCAGAAGTCAGAGCACTTATAATTCAATCTGTGGAAAATCTGTTACTTGGAATTAACAGAGGCATTTGAACTTGTTGGACTAAAAGGCATGTAGGCTTCAAAATCTATGGAAAGCAAGCACTACTAATATTAATAAAATTAATATTAGTAAAAATTAGTACTTGTAATGCTGAGTAATGCTGATGTTGTATGAAGCCACCTAAAAGTAATTTACTATGTTACATACAGCTGTAATCTTAGAGTATTTTCTTTGTATATATGTAATATGGTGTTTTCATTTCAGGTCTCCTACAGCCATGCTATCCACGCTTCAGGGTTCTTCATTGCTTTTTTTGTTTCCCTGGTATTGATGTGTGCTGTTTTCTTCATTTTTTACCGAACCCAATTATTAAGATGGAGTTTCTATAGTAAAAACCAGGTGAGTCATATATTCTTTAACAGCGTCTTATTTAATTTTGTTATTGATCAAATCTTGTGATACAAGGAATACAGATTACCTGAAGAGTTTATGAAAATAAATAAAAAGGCACCAAGTGCTGGGTTGGATTCACAGCTAGTGTAATCTCTTCAACGCCTACTCTTTAGAATAGTCAGATTTTGAGGGGATATAATAATGATCTGTTCAGAAGAACTGCTGGCAATACCTGGATGTTAAGCTTCAGAGTGGAGCAGTACTAGCCTTGCATTTGTTTTCATCTTCCTCCTTATTTTCATCATTCCCTTTTCTCCCAAAATGAGAGGCAGAAAGTCTCTGGAGTAGACCATTCACCCTGAACGCAGCAGATTTGAATTCAAATTGTATTTATGATTATTAGGAACAGACAGGGGTTTTAATCTGGATCTCTTAGTTCTTTGGATTTGCATTAGTCTCTTGAGTAGTTGGGTTTGAGGAGAGAGCATTTACAGTGTCCTTTATTTAGGCCATGCCAGTTTGTAGAAAGTATTTCAGTACATACTGGGCCAGAAAGAGAAAATGCAGAGTCTGATGAATATCCATCAGATTGGCCCAAGTTTCATTCACTGATTTTTATTAATTATTTAGATACTTATGTGAAATGGAACAACTTCAGTGGGAGGGAGCTAGAGAACTCAGTCACTATTACAGTGATGAGGGCAGTCCTATAAGAGAAGGAATGCTTAGAGATTTGAACCCATCCTCTATTCATTTGGTGGTGGATCTCCTACTGGGCTACTGGGTCAAGTGGGCAGCATCTCTCTGTCCTTTGTAGTTTCAGCTGGGCATGGTCTACATATGGTGGGTTAGGATGGGAATAATGATACAGGTGAGAGAATACCAGTCGTTTGAGAATCCTCCTGGGGCTGTTGGGCAGTATAAAATGTGCTGGCTGGTGCTGTCAAATTCAGATAATAAAGACAGGGAAATTTTAAGTGGTAGCTATGTTGTTAACTCTGTTTGAATTTCAGGGTTTTTTTTTCTTTAGTAATCTCATTTTTCAGACACCCAGAAAGCTTTAATTTGTAATCCGTAATGAAAGTGTCTGTTTAAAGGTTTTAAAAAGAAATCCATTATAAAGATTTGGTTGAAATACAGCTGTGAGCACATTTATGTGGGCTGTCTGGTGAGCAGTTTAAGGTTCTATTCTTCCTATGTCAACTAACTTCAAACCTCAGAACCCTTTATATGCATTTTTTGGGATACTGCTGTGATGTGGCATGTGTGGAGGCAGTCCAGTGAGGGCAGTGGGAAGCACTGCAGTTGGGCATTTCAGAGTGTGTTTCAGAGGCTAGAGTAGTCTCGCTGGCAATAATTTATTTTGGGGCTAAGTGCATGCAGTTTGCTTTATTCAACTGTAAGTATCAGATTCAAAGAATCATAGAATGGCTTATGTTGGAAGGGACCTCAAAGATCATCTAGTTCCAACCCCATGCTGTGGCCAGGGCTGCCACCTACTAGATCAGGCTGCCCAGAGCCCCGTCCATCCTGTCCCTGAACACCTCCAGGGACGGACTTCCACAACATCTCTGGGCAGCCTTTTCCAGCATTTCACCATCCTCTGGGTGAACAATTTCTTCTAACATCTTGCTGAAATTTCCTCTCTTTTACCTTAAAGCCATTCTCCTTTGTCCTATCACTATATCAGACCATGGAAAAAGCTGGTCCGCCTCCTGCTTATAAGCTCTCTTTAAGTAATGGAAGGCCACAGTGAGGTCTCCCCGCATGTATTTTCTTTGTAGTTTAAATTCTGTGGACAGCTTACTTCGTCATTATTTTCAACAAATGGGAAAATAAGGTGAATTATATTTCTTACAGATTTGCAGTAATAGTTCTGTCTGATCTCATGCAGAGGGGATCTCGTTTCAGGCTGGTGGGTGAACCAGATGATCTCACAAATCACTTCCAGCCTCTCTATGGTTGAAAATTACTGTTAATACATTAATGTTTTTTATTTTTCTTAGGCCTGAAGAAATAATCCCTATAAATAAAAAGGGCTTGTTTTGTTTCATTTTTACAGAAAAACCTCTCATAACATGTTTTTAAAAAATGGGGCAATTTGTTCCTAGCATCAGATATTTGCAGCATTTTGTTGTGTATTATTAGGCCTCAGTCTCAAGGGTGTCTCACTGACCTGTGAACTATCTGACTCACTTCTATCATTCATAGGATTAATATTTCATTTTGCTCACATTATAGTAGCGTAATCTTCCCATACCATGGTAGTTTGTTAAAAATTGTCATAGAGAAGTTTATAGCAGAAAATAATCTCCTAGAGGGCTCTTTTAAGCCTACTAAAGTCTGCTGTCCTTTTTGCATTGATTTCTTCATTTGTATTCCTGATCTATAAATATATATATTCTACATCTGATATATAAAAAGTTCAGCCTGAAACAAAGGTGATATATTTGATCCTAGATACGTATTTGAACTACACAACCTTTTTATACCTTGCCAGCTGTCCAATGTGATGATAAGTTGGAGTCTTTCCAGTAACTCAGGGTTACCAGTAATAAGATTAAATCAGACTCTCACTGTAACTTTTTTAATAATCTGAAGCTTACCTTTTTTTCTTTCTTCTTTTTTAGGAAATACAACATGAATTCAGTCAAAGTCACAAACTGGAGCATTCTCAGTTCAATTCAGGTGACCTCTTCAGTGAAGATGTAATTATGAATGACCAAATCATTGATATACTGACCTCTGAAGAATCGGGGAATATGCTTCGGGCTTTAGAAGAGTAAGAATTCCTACCGCCACATCACGTTTATCGCATTTATTATCAGCTAATCCTTTGAGCATGATTTGACTATCTGCCTTTTAATTGTTTTTGTAGCATCTGTTTGTGCATATGACTGTATTATTACAGTCCAAAAACCTTAAGTAGCCATGTGTGGAAACTGAAAATTATTGTAATTCACATTGCTTTACTTACAAAGTCGTGCCTCTATCTAGGCCTTAGGCGTGCAAGTTGTCCAATTCAAAATGAACATTTTGTTTTGCTTCCTTGCGGTTCACTAAGTGAAGGGAAACTTCTGTGTTCAAGAAGATGTTAAAAGGTATATTCTGCTATTGCTGAACACGGTGGTGCTTTCATAGCTGTTGTCCCAGCCCACTCTTTCTGGGTGCTAGCATTTCTGTGTAGCAGCATATTTTGGAAACACCTGAGTCGGAGTCTAAGGAGTGATCGCGGTTGTTTGGCAGAAGTGTGTAGCTATTAAAGGGCATCTCTTTTTCTGCAGAATTGGAAGAGATGTGTGATGTGAGGACAGAGCAGATTTTGTTAATTCAGTCCCACGGTTAACTCTGGCAAGTCAGGTTAGAGTCAGTATTCTGCAACTATAAAATCTGTAGAAGCTGAAAAGTTAAGAGACTCTGGAAGTACTTTTCTTTGTTAAAGGGTAACTAGCAGCATTATTATTTCCTGCATTTCCTTGATAATTTGGATACCTGTCTCTGTAATTTTCTTTTATAACTATATAGCAATGCAGGTTTTGAGAGGACTTAAACTGAAAATTCATATATGAATGTTGAAAGGGTCAAATAATTTTTTTTAACTCACTTTACTATTATTTTTTTATCGAAGATAGTGAATATCTTGCTAGTGCGAGCCAAAATACTGGACTGTTTTCAGATACATTGTTCTTTGGAAAGGTAAATATTCTTGCAAACCTTTGAATAGGATGATTTGAATAAGTGATTTATTTATATAGCTAAACCCATAGAACACGACTTCAGTTCTTAGTTTGAGTGTGTATCCTGGGGCTGTATTTTTCTAATATTCTCATGCAGTTAGTGCAAATGTCTCACTTGTTTCTGCTTTCCTCACAATTTTTTTCTTCCTTCCATACCCCTTTTTTCTTCTTTTTTTTTTTCTTTTTCAATCAAGACATTTCATTTCTCTATTTCCTATTCCAGCACTTTCCTTTAGGTAACAGTTTTATTCTTTATAATCCATTCAACTGATTTTTTCATACCAATAAAGGAAATTATAATAGAACAAGAATGGAACTCGTGTACAGCCAACTTGTTAAATGATTGGATTTCTTGTAGGATGTCCTTGTGACTCCCTGGAGTCATTGCTGGCCTCAGAACAGGTACGTGTTTGCAGCATGCCTCAGTGAAGGCAGCAAAGGTGTCCAGTAGGATTTACTTTACTAAATCACTTACAGAAATTTGAAAATATCACCTCAAAACTGTTCTCGGAACTGCTTGAGGTGGCAATTCACCTGAAAGCAAAAGTGCAGAGATTGTCTTGTCTCTTTGAATGTTCAAGAAAATAAACAGATTTGTCTCAGCTATAAAAAAAAAAAAAAAAAAAATGATGTGCATTTGTAATTTATTAAGGGATAATTACAGTCAATTTGAATGGACTCTGTGCTCGAATGAAATGTTGTAATTTTACTAATTGCAGCCATTTTCATCAGCTGAGTTTTGTATTACTATAATGTAGGGTTAACCAGTGGAATAGTTGGGGTTTCTGAAAGGACATGAAAGATTCGGTTTGAATTGTCTCGAAGGAGTAGCAGTATTCTGAGGAGAAGAACGGGGGCTGTATGTTGAACACAATATTTTTGTGTTACGTGCGTACTGAATATGAATTTCAGCATCATAATCCTGCTTCATGTTATTTAGGGAAGGAAAAGCATATGGGCTTTTGTTAGAAAAGCGTTGATATGATCAAAGTTTTCAGCCAGGCAATAAAATGTTGCATATATTTTTATTCAGCAAGCATATGCTAGTTTTACAGTTTGTGTATTGGTACAGCTATGTGTCATTTTCTCCACCTGGTTTATATATAAACTTGCCAACATAGTTGATATATTTTTTCTGAATTGCACCGTGATAGTAAACATAGTTGGGATCATTCTGGTGTTGTGTTTTGTTGTCTGGACACAAATGAGAAAATTACTTAGAAAAGTGTGAGCCACGGAATTTTTTTTGTTCTCTTTGCAGTATGAAGCTGTGTTAATAGTTAATGTATTTTATGAAGTAACAGTGCCAAATTGTTTAGCAAATACATTAGGAGCATGTGTTCAATATTTATGGACAGGGACTTCTTTGGAGTGCAGACAATTTGCGATGTCAGGAGGATTGGCCGGAGAACAAAACATACTTTCAATATTTCATAAGGAAGATTCTTATTTGTTTTGTGAGTTTAGTCTTAATGAGTCATATCCTTGCTGTGCATTATGCAGCAAAATAGTTTGGTTTTTATTCTCAGTAGGTTCCTTGCTGTGTATATTTCTTAATATTGGCCCACTGGCAATGAATGCTAATGAGAGGAAGCTATATGATTAAAGTGTTTGACATAAGCGCTAGAAAATCGTGTTCCAAAATGTTGTACGTCTCTTCTATTGTACCTCTGGAAAAGAGCATAAAAATAGCTGAGCAGTTTGGTTTTGTGTCCAGCATGATGAAGTCTGACTATGCTTATAATTTCAGCTATTTTAAAGGCAACTTTATTTCTTTTAAATGACTTTCAATTACTACAGCTTTTCTTTTTCATCTTCATTTCATACTATGCTATGCCTACTTGAGTTCGGCAGCATTCTAGCTGAATATCTAGCTGAACTTGAACCTGACTGCTGATACACAGCATATACTGCCAATTATTTTGGCAGATCACTAAGTAATATGTGTGCATTGAAGCTTATTTTTTTTTCCGATGATAGAGGGCATTGAGGCCAACGTACTGGAGAACAGGATCAAAATGTTTCCAGAGAGTCTTGATAGAAAAGCCAAAAACAATTTAGTACTGTGTTAGAAGTTCACCTTTTCTTTCTAAATGTAATTTCTTTAAAGCCTAAACTCAAATAAAAAGTAAGAATCACGTTGTCATAGTCGCTAGATCTGAATATCCCTACATAGAAAATTGTGACAAATAATTAGATTGTTAGTACAAGAAAATGGAGGAGCTAAATCTCTGTACTTCCTAACTTTTAAAATGTGTGATGGAAATTTTAGAGTATTTAGAGGGAGGTAGTATTGCTCTATTTTTGTGCAGCATATGTGATGCAGGAATAGAACAATAAATAACAATTACAGTAGCAGTAAGATCACAGAATCATAGAATGGCCTGGGTTGAAAAGGACCTCAAAAATCATCTAGTTTCACCCCCCCCTGCCGTGGGCAGGGTAAAAGATAAAGTACATATAGATGGAAGGAACCCCAAACTTTTTACTAGTATTTCTGTGTTCTGAATGCTGTTATGAATTTGACAAATGCATAAACTGTACATATTTTTCCCTCAGAGAAACACAAATTCTTGACGGGTAATAGAAAGTAGCTTGTAAGACGGAGGAAGTGAAGAAATACTTGAATTGATGAATTGAAGGACTGTACTCTTTATGTTGCTGTGGCCATTTAAGTATGTTTGATGATGGAAAGCGGCACCAAATTTAGTGCTTAGCCTTTTCCTGAATCAGTTTTTTTTCTGAAGAGCCAATGATCTCTCAGGTTGATTTATCTTTTTTTATTTTTAATTATTTTTTTTGCCTGTGTATCAGGAGAATCCTGTTTTTGTTCTGTCAGCATCTAGGCATTTTTCTGGAAATCTAAACTTAATCTGTGATTCATACATGCAAAAGCATCCTTGAATAATCATTGCATTCCTTTCTTAGCAATTTGATTTATTTACAAGATATCCTGCATTCTCTGTAGGCTCCTATTTCAGCTGTGCTAAGTTCATGCTTAGTTGCGTGGTGATGTCACAGGACCAATGGATGAGCTCCTTCAGTTCAGGCCAGTACAGCTGCTACTGTGGCTCAGAACATCTTCTGATGCATGTAAGCCAGGCAATGCACCAGTTCAGGAGGGCTGAAGCTTGGGATGTTCTGTAGCTGTTGGTGGCCATTCAGGCCTCTTGTCATTGCATCTACATAGCATTACAGTGCAGCCTGGGTAAATGCCTACCAAATGAAATGCCTTTTCAAAGTATTTTATGTAACTCAACACAGCTGGAGAGTGTGAGATCATAGAATCATAGAATTGCTCAGGTTGGAAAAGACCTTAAAGATCATTGAGTCCAACCACAGCCTAACCATACTACCCTAACTAATGACCCTCCGCTAGATCATGTCCCTGAGCACCACATCCAAATGGTTTTTAAACACATCCAGGGATGGTGACTCAACCAACTCCCTGGGGAGCCCATTCCAGTGCTTAACAGCCCTTTCTGTAAAGAAGTTTTTCCTGATATCCAACCTAAACTTACCCTGGTGCAACTTGAGGCCATTTCCCCTCATCCTGTCACCTGTCACCAGTGAGAAGAGACCAAACCTGCTCTGCTGTAATCACCTTTCAAATATTGGAAGAGAGCAATAAGGTCTCCCCTCAGCTTCCTTTTCCCCAGGCTAAACAGCCCCAGTTCCTTCAGCCGCTAAGGAGACTCTCATAGGGAAAGGCTGAAAGGAGCAAATAATGTCACCATAAATGGGGTCCACTTGGACACAGCAATTACATGTTTACAGAAATGAATGAAATAATAGTGTCAGTAGCTCATCTGTTGTTGTTATGAAATTTCCTGTGCCATTTAAAGTACAAGAGGGTCACTGAGAGATTAATTTTTCTTCTCTTTTCCTTTATTTCTAGTTCTAAAGCCAGGATTCTGGGAAATACAAGCACTGCTGTGTTGCATAGTCTAACTGTGGGAGATGGAAATCTCCAGTACTGTCAAGAATTTTTTTTAATAAAAGCATTCCCCTGTTCAATTTAGACACACACACAGAAGAGGAAAAAAGGAAGGAAAAAAATCACACCTAAATGTATTCTAAATGTATTAATGATGTATTATTAATCACTCAATAAATAGATGATTTAGGAAACAAACCTGTAGCTGAGTACCTTTGATGCCTGTTACACTTGAGTTGGTTTTCTTTGCCTACCAGCACAGAAGGGTAGTGTTTTAAGTCACAGTTGTATGATTCCTTGTGCCTGATGTAAAGGATTTCCCTCTGTCCATCTTCACTTCTCTGAAGCATAACAAGACACCATGGACAGTAATACTTCTTTCTTGTCCTCCTATCCCCTTCCTTGCTACAGCCTGTCATGTCCCACTGCCGTGGGGCTGCAGTCTCCTCTGAATGCTGTAGTAATGTGCGTGCTACCAATTGGGTACCATTTGCAGATGATAGATGAGGAGCTTTTTATTTTTGGTGAAAAAATATCACCAAAGGGGAATTCACTTGATGTTTCTCTCCCCTTTAGAATTAGAAAATTGTATCACAGTAATTCCTTTATGAACTCTGTGTTCATTTTAAACGTGTCAAAAAGCCATTAGTTCATTTTAGGATTGTTGCGTTCAGCAGCTATTAATTCTCCTGTTTTAAAATTCCCTCTGTGGGCCTCTAATTTGCATAATAAAACTTAAAGATACAATTATTTTATAGTTAATTAGAAGTTTCCTATGTGTGTATTTGTTTTGTTCTAATTAACTATGCTTCTTTCTTCCCTGGCACTAGTTGCTTTCCTGTATTCTATTATTAGGTCTGTGGAAGACATCGGACTCTCTCTCTGCTTCTCTGTGTTTGACATCTGGGATTCTCACCTCCTAGATTTCTCTGACAGATCTTTAAACCTTCTTCCTCTTCAAGTGAGTTAAAAATCTCTATGCTTGCTGTTTGCAGCTTCATTTTCTGTTTCTGTTCACTTTTCCTTTCCACTCTCCTTTTGTACCACCTACCTTCTGTCCTGTCCTTACTTTTTCTCTGCATGCTTTGCCCAAAAGAATCTTTGATCTTTTTCATCAATAGGTCGCCATCTGCTAACTCTGCTTCATTGGCTTTCATGTTTCTATTGTGTTGAATGTGCTCAGGAAGAGATGCAAGACCTTTCAAGCATCAATTGCTTGCAGAGCGCAGAGCGTTTAAAGCAACTTATTAAATCTACTTTGGTCTAAGAATCCAGAGCCAGGTTATGATTTTTTCTTCTGAGTAACACAAAGCATTGCTCATTTAATGTGATTGATTGTAAACATTGTTCTCCTTGGGGACTTGATTCTGAAGGCATTTGTTGTATTCTATGTAGAAGATTCCTGTTTTGTGCTGACTGCTTGTGTCAAAGACTTAAAAAAGTAGGTTAATGCCAAGAACTGCCTATTGATGTCTAAGATGCAGCTTGCTAAGGATCAGGGTGCCTTCAAACCTAGGTACGCCTCTTGCTGGTGTGAGAGCTTGAGGCAAGGTGCATGTGGTTGGCTTGATTCACTCCTGCAGCTTGCTGTGGAGGAGGCTGATTAGAAGCAGAGCGCATCACATATAAGGTACATTTCAAATTTTTATTGACAGAATCTTTTTTCAGCTGCCACTGAAAAGAGACCACTGTATGCTAGGATGTTACCTGGGAGAGCTGTGGCTTACAATTACTTTTTCTTCTTGTTATTATCCCTACATTGGTGGAACAACTCATGTGCTTCTTCTGCTCCATTGTATTCTTCATAAATATGCTGTCAGGAAAGTGGAAGGTGAGACTTGCAGGTTATATACAACCATGATCTTAAAAGCCTCACACTTGCTTACCATCAAGTGAGTGATAAGGTGAGCTATACCTCCTGCTTATGGCATTACAATCTTGAGGAGCAGAGTTAATCAGGTACCATCGTTCTTCCTGTAGGTCAGCATGGAAGTCTTACTCAGAATGCAGTCAGGTGTAGTTCAGAATGACTAGCAGTAAAAAGAAATAAATGCTGTGGGAAAATTAAAGGAAAGATAACCGCAGAAAGTTTTGTGGTGGTGGTTGGTTTTGCTGTCATTCTTGGATCACTGCTGAAGAAGACTATAAAACCAGTAAGGAGGTGGATTAGGAATAGCTTTTTTTTTTGGAACTTTTGTTCCAAGCATTGGTGGAAGAAAGTGTGCATTTGTTGTTAAGAACTTAATGTTGTGTTACAAGCTGTCTATCAAAGCGGTAAACTGTGAGGTGTTGCCTTTTAGTGAGAGAGTTAAGGAATTCCAGTCTTTCACACTTCAATGAGAAAGGGTTGTGAGATGCTGTGAGCACCATCTATCACTGCATGCATGAAGAGCAGAAAAATATTGGTTAAGGAATTTTTTTTTTCCAGCAGAGAAGGGTAGTTGGAAGTTGAAACTAGTCAAGTTCAAGTTGAGGATGGCAGAAATCTCTCTGCTTCTTTATGATAACAAAACATAACTTAAGCTAATATCTCTTAAATACTTAGAGAGAATTGAAGTCATTTCAGGAAGATAGCAATTACATCACGTGGATTTCTGAACAGGAAATATATATCTTGTGTTTACCAGGGTTAGTGATTATAAATAGATACGATTTTCTTTTAGTTAAATTTCATTTGCTTAGGTAAGGAAAGGTGGATATAGATTTGCATGCTTTGATACGTAGCATTCTGAACATAGTATCATTCGCATGTTTTACAAATCCCCTACTATGAATTATAGGACGTCTACTATGGATTTGGAATTTATTCTAAGATTTGGCTGCAGAACAAATAAAAACAATAATTTAGCTTAACTGCAAAAAAAAAAAAAGGATGGATTTTGGCTTTTAAAAGTGTATTTTGTAGGTTTTGTAGATTTCTGAACAGGTTCTTAATCTACACATAAGCATACAGAGCTGTATTTCATCTAAATTGGCATGCAAGGGCAAAAAATACCTGCTTAATCTGAATTGGTAAAGCTACAGAAATTACTATAGATAAGTCCTGTATGAAATGAGAGTAATTGTCATTCCCGTTTAATTAGTTCTAAAGATAATTGAGACTGTATTCATACGTAACATGGCATTTATGGCATTTTGTTTAACAAAAATTAAACTGTCTTTTCTAGAACTTTATTACTCTTATTGAAAGAGATATATCAGCTTTTTCAGCTTTTTTTTTTTTTTTTACATCAGCACATAATCAAACCTTTCCCCTATTCCCTGCAGAGAAGAGAATGCACTAGAGAATACAAAAGAGTAATGAATTAACATGGATGGCAATTTATAGTCCATTGAGATGCTCACTTCATCCGCATTGTGTGCATACAAGCACAGTATTGTTATGGTTCTTAGTTTTGTTTTTGCAGGAGATTTTTGTTTACTTTTAAACTGGGGGAATGTTTTGCATTCCAAAGAAGACAATTGCCTTTTCTTCCTCTAAAACAGAAGTGTATGAATATATATCTTTCATTGAAGTTAATGTAGTAGAAATGAGTTCACTCTACTTTTAGATAAATGATTACTATCGTGATCGGTAAACTCGTACGCTGAGGTATTCCTGCACTTCTCTCAGTACCATTCTCAGTTACAGAGCATTCAATGAGTTTAGGTATCCTTGTTTTATGATAGCGATTTCCGGTAGCGTGAGATGTGAAACAGTCTTGATGGTCTCTCTACAGCTTGGAGGTTGCCAGTCTGACTCGGGCAGATGCTGATTTGGAGGCATATCGAATGCAGATCTGTAAAGAAGTGATTGCTATGATGATGAAGAACATGGTTTTAAGTCACAGCCTCATTCTGCATGTGGAGAAGAGGATGAGTTCAATTTTCAAAAAGCAGTTTCTTACAATGGAGAGAGAGTTTCAGGAGGAGTACGAAAGGAAGGTTGTGGCTTTAACCGCTGAATGTAATCTGGAAACAAGGAAGAAGATGGAGGCTCAACGCCAGAAAGAGAGAGCTGCAAATGAAGAGGCTGAAGAGTTAATGAAGAAAGGGAATGAAATGGTAAGTCTTGTATAGAATGAAAATACTTTGCATGATGTAGTTTTATGTAGATGGTTTCTCTTTTGCAGTAGGGTGGCTGAGTTGTTCTCTTAGAAGACTGCGCAAATTAGATGTTTTCAGAAGATCGGATTTAGTAATGAGAGTGGGTACTAGCAAGAAACTGTTTTGCTTTACCAGGAAAATGAAATTATCTTGAGAATCTGTGACACCTGAAAACAAAAGGCCACCACTATCTTGATTTATTTTTTGCTTGCATAGTTGCTCATCCTTGCAGAGTAGTTCATCATTATTTATTATTTTGTACTGCAGTAGTTCTAAGAATTCCAGTAAAGAAAGTATTTTACATATTCAAGGTAGAATCATAAACCTTATCTGCATCATAAAACCTACAGTACAGATAAAAATTCTCCAATATTCTTATTTTGAAGAGAATGAAAATACGCTAGCCATCTCCACCAAGGACTGTTTTCTTCTAAACCGAATGAAGGCAACCAGAATAGTCTATATTTAAAGCAGAGCAGGGAGTGAAATTTTCTTGAAAATAGCGTCTCAAGAACAGTGAGATAAATCATGTTAAGACTGAATATGATTCTTTACAAATTTAGGGTCTCTCTGTAAGTAAAAGCTTAGTGCTTATGCCTGTCACTTTCATTCAGAGATTTCTGTCTGAACGGATATTACTGCCTGGGATTTCATAGGTAGTCATTTCTGGAAGTAGAGCTGAAGTCATCTGTCCTCCATTTCAGTGTCCCTGATACGAAATCATGCTCGGTTCTTCCACGTCTTCTTTCAAGTACAGTGAATTTTACAATAAAACTGACTGATTTTTTTTCCTTTTTAATTCACTTGTCTGGAGAGAATTCTGGTAATTTCTGAGTGTTTCACCTCTGTAACCTTAAAATGCTAAAATATTCAAGTTAATGTTTCATGCTTGTCTAAGTTTATAACTCAAATTGAAGAGGATGACTTGGTGGGAAGAAACAGCACAGTTCGTGATTTACCAGTGGTGCTTTGGTTCTGGAGCACATGTGGGTGCATGGGTATTGGATGTGGCACTTCTGAATTTCCAGCTGTCTTTGTATAAGTTGTTTTTAGTAATAGATTCTCTTAGACCTTTATACATGCCTGTGTCTGCGGTCATTATAGACATTACCTAAGTTTTTGGCATTCTATAAAAACACTTGATTTTTTTCTGTTTGCATACCATGTACCTATAATTGTGAAGGACTTCCATAGCAATTTGTGATAACAACTTAGAGAAAAGTGTTTTGCTGAGGGTTTCCTAGCCAAGGTACCCTCAGCACGCTGAGGCTCTGAAACTTTAATTTCAGATTTTTCAGAGTTCAGTGTTTGAATTTTCACTAAATACGCACTCAGTCCGGCAGATTTTCTTTGCACTAAATACATTGCTGCTCTTTCAGTCTTGTTTATATTAGAAATCCCAAACAGTAGCAGTCATTAAAAGAATTAAGTCCAATACAATTACTGTCTTGATGCGTCTATGATCCACTTATATTCTGTTATCCAACTTTCAGTCCCCTAAGATCCTGACAGTAGTTATGCTTTTTGAAAGAGTACAGTAAAACCCAGCAGAATCTATGAAGGAATGTGTTTGGTTGTTGTTTTTTTTTTACTTCCAATGGAACTTGGTCCAAAAGGACATGCTGGAGAATTAGGGATGTCTCACACTTGAGCTCCTGCCAGTGGGTGACATCAGAGAGACAGCAGTGAAAAGCAGCTGCAGCAAAAGCTTCTTCATCCTTTTTGGTCAAATCAGACAATGGATATTCCTTGCCTTTTTGATTAATTATTTGCTGCCTACAGTGCATCACTTGGGAATGAGGTGTGAGCTTAGGAAGGCTTAGTGCAGAGGATAGTTTTCTCCATATGAATAGTATGACATTCAGAACAAGACTCACATAACACTTTGATAGCTCTGCTGACATAAGAAGTATCCTTTGCTCTTTGGGACATGCATGTTTTGATTCTAAAATGAGTTTATGCCATCTGAGATTAAAACTGTGAATATGTAAATCTTACTGGAGAGCTATGAGAAAGTATTTCATGCAAAGAAGCTTTTAAATTAATTGCCATTTAATTCTGCTCCATTGTTGTAACTCTAAAGTGGTGCTATTGGATTAATTTGTAGAAACTGATAGATAAAGTAGGTCACTGATAATAAAAACTTCCAAAGATTTGCAATATAATAGATTTTTTTTCCTAATTTGTATATGTTTTTAAATATATGTGAGTTTTTTTCTGGCTTATGTAAGTCTATTCAATTTTAATGTGATTTCAAGATTGTTGAATGTAAGAAATTAATTTCATATATATAATGTTGAATCTCATGAAGTTTTGTGTAGTTTACCTTCAAGAATGCTTCTCAATTCTAATAATGCCTTGGAAGCGTCGTTTGGGTTATAAACTGACTGTTGTATAATCGATCATTCCAGCAGATAAACATGGAAAGTGTACACAGATTGAGTATTAGCCTTCATTCAAACCTGAAATGACAGTAATCAGGGCGTGCGTAAAATACATACGAGCTATTAGCTCCTATGCTTTAAAATATGTTGAATGCTGAATTTATTCAGAGTTATTTATTATTCTCTTCTCTGCAGCCTGCTGTAGAATGCAGAAGTCTTCTGGATAGACTTCACAGTCTGGAGCAGGACCATCTGAAGAGGTTCCTTCTGGTAAAGCAGGAGGAATATTTTGCGAAGGCTTATAGACAGCTGGCTGTTTCCCAGAGAAAGGAGCTGCATAACATCTTCTTTACACAGATAACAAGTGCTATTTGCAAGGGAGAACTGAAACTGGAAATAGCAAAATCATTAGTGGAAGATTACTCTAAAATACAGGTAATAGGACAACTGTTCCCTTCTTAAGCTGATGACAGAATACAAACCCATAGTAACTTTTGTAAAATGTTTCAGGAAGAATATGCTCTTGTGCCTAAAATGTATTATCGATTTATGTCAGGGTGCATTGCAACAGCATAGTTTGTGTCCTTAAGGGACTTTTTACTCTGTGTTTGAAGTAAGTGTTCTGGATTCTGAAAACTCTGGGAATTGTTCTGCCTGTTTCTTGAAGAATGAGTGATGGGATCCTAGACGTTGAGGTTTTGGAGGTTACAAAGCATTATCTGTAAAGTAGGTGTTAAAACATAAGGTCCTCTAATAAAACTAGGTGCATTGTCAATGCTTTGTACAGAAAAGCCTCACATGGGTCACTAAAAGATGCACATGCTGTAAGTACTTCTCCAGAAGGTAGCTAAGCAACCATAAAAGATAGAGGAAGTGAAAGAAATCCTGAAGATGTTGGTTTTGCTACTTGAACATGGGTGACCTAAGTATTAGAACTTGTCTTAGATACCTGATGCTAGCAGAATGTCTGCTAGAGACCATCCTGTACTCTCCTTTGGTGTCTACCGCAGCCACTTGTAGACTTAAACCTTCCTATTCTGGACCATTGGAAGCAGGAACTTCTGAACCAGCATGTATACAGCTAGCGTGGCTTTTCCCACGCTGTGCTGGACACCTGTGGGAGATGTATCCTTATCTTTGAAGTCAATTTAGGAGAGTACACAAAAAACAGAGGTATTCAGACCAAAGGCTCAGCATGTTATTTTCTTTTGATGAAATAACGCTAATAATTCAACATGATCTCCAGACTTAAGTTTGTATGAGCTCACTGTTTTCTTCACTTGTAAAAGCTTTTTAACTTTTCTCTGTTTAGGAACAAGTCTGACCTGATACCCTTAGGTGTTAATGGAACTTAACATTACATCTAATTAGATATATTTGTTCACATTCTTTCCTGTAGGGCGACATTGAAGAGCTAATGGATTTTTTGCAAGCCAGCAAGAAGTATCATCTGAACAGAAGATTTGTTTACAGGGAATATCTTATAAGAAAGATACAGTTAAGGGATTCTCAGGCCTCTGCTCTTATAAATGCAGCAGCAACTCAGATATTGAATCTCATTAATAGGATGGAAAGGTAAATGCCTCAACTGTTTTTTCAGTATCTGTCTTGGTGTTTATGTTTCCTAGCATAAAAATGTGTGTGGGGGTTGAGTTTATTCTATTATTTTGTAACTGATACCAGTGTCAATTGACTGAAAAACAATCTAGCACTGCTGCTACAGGTCCTGTGTATGCATCTTAATTTGTGTGTTTTAGACATCTGTATTGGTAGTAGTCACTGGCATCATATGGGGCATGCATTAAAAATAGATAATGCAACACCAGCATTTTGGCATCGGTGGCAAGAGGCAGCACTGAAGAGATATATCAGACTTATGTATTTTCTTTCATGATGTTGACTTACATTAAAAGTAATTTAATATTAGAAAGCAGGAAGTCTGTCTAAAACCAAAAGGTTGCATCTGTTGAGATGGTAAACTAACTTGTTTAATTCATGTAACCTTTGCTTACTCATCCTGTTTACTGACATGCTGTGAATTCAGCCTCAAGATTTGTTGATCAGAGAGCGGTTCTTCCCATATGCTTACACTGCTTTGCCTATTTTGCTAAAATCTGCAGCTGTGTGGCCCTAAGACAAAAATAAATCTCTTGGCATAGGAAATAGAACTCAGGCACATCTTCCACAGAAGGTTCCTTTCCATCGGTTCATGCCTCTTTTCAGAAATGTATTATGCAAGAAATGTTCTGAGATGTTTTCACAGATGTCATTATGTGAAAAGCCTTAATGAGAAACTCATCTGTATAACCACTGCGTCCTTGGATCAAATCATTGCAATAACAACTGGGACTTCTCAAGCTGGAGAAATAGGTTCCACTCAGTGTTCAATGCTTGTTATTGCGCTTAATAGTCAGAAAACAGATCAACAACAGAATGAAGAGGAGACATGTAGTATTAGTAAGACCTAGTGGATTTCATCCCCAAAAATATAATAGGAGGGATGGTTGTACACACACACAAAAAGTACCCTTCCCCCAAAAAGCCAACAACCTCCTCCCTCTTAAAGCATAATTTCCAAGGTGAAAAATAAATTCTGTAGCACTCCACTTTCAAACTTCTCAGACTCTCAGACAAAGGAAATGTATCCATAGTTCTAGACGGTATTTGTAGAGAATAAATCCCATCTCACTTTCTGAGTGTAGAACTAGTTATTTTCCTGTAACTTCCCATACCTGCTGGGTCACAAATTCCATTCAAGCAAATTTTGGCCAAATTCTTATTCAAATTCCCTTCTAAAGAACGAATTACAGAATGCAGTGATTTAAATTTTTTGCTAGTTATTTTTTTTTCCTACAAGCAAACTGAAATACACTAGTATAAGCCCAGAGGAAGCTATAATCTATGCTAGGCAGGCTTGAATTTCAGTTTTTACCTCAATACTGATTTAAGGTATATTTACAAATTTGGGAGTTAAAATTTGAGCGCGAGTAGTTTGGTTTGATGAGCTGCTACTTTAAATTTGTGTCCATAATATCCTCTTATTTTTCATATTACTGTTTCAGCTGCTTGTCTAAATGTAAATACAGGTCTGTCTTGATCTGTTGTGTCTAGCTTTGGTAATGGGCCTGAAACTTACAATTACAAATGGAATTCTAAAATGTAGAACTGTTTATATTGAGTTGAGAAACCAATATATTACAAATAACAGATTCAGAAGTAAATAAAACAACAAATAAATAGTATGGGTAGTGCCCAAAATAGAGTATTTAAAATTTATCAGAGAGCAAGGCAATTCAAAATGAATATGAAAATGATTATTTGTAGCCTGAAACAGAGGTTATGAAAAACAAAACAAAACGAATTCTAGGGAGGTTTGTGAACATTTTAAATGAAGTAAAGCAGCCAGGTTTGTCAAACTGAACTTTCTAAAGATAGCAGTTAAATAAAATATCCTTTTTAATAGGACTGGCTGTGTGTACTAGGTGCTGTTTGGAAATCAAGCCTGTGAGTTGCAGTATTGGAATGCAGGAAAACAAATTTTAAAATTCTAAACAAATTTTAAATTTTAAAATTCCAACTCTAAAGATACATTTAGCCCAGAGGTGTCTGGTTGGGCTTTTTATGTTTTCCCTTAAAGAGTGAGTCAAAAGGCAACTGGAGAAAATATTTAGCCCAGTGTTGTTCTGAGTATACACAGAGATGTAGAGCTCTTGATATTTTTGAACTGCAGCAGCTGTAACATTGCATTGTTCTTGTGCAAGTATCTGCACTTTCAAAGAAGTTTTCTTCCTTCTCAAAAATCCTCACATTTTAATATCTATAAGCATTCATTATGAATGGTGTTTTTTGAAGTAGGGTGTTGCTTTGATCTTTTCTGACAAAGATAATCAAAAGCGTCTTGTATTGTTCTTCTGAATATTCTTCATTTATGTGGGCCTTGTTATATCCTAAGCAGTTTTCCACACAGTGTCTTGCTGAACATTTCAGGAAGAAGGTGCTGGAAAGTGAGTATCTCCAGTAGTAATGCAACAGCACAAAGCTTTCTCATGATCTCTTACAGCTTTTTCTGCTTGTAGCTCTTTTCTGTATTAAGCTTTTACAGCCTTGAATTATTTACCTCAGTTATTATTGGTAGTGTGCCAGCTTGACAGGTGAAATCCTAGAATAGCTGAAGTGCAGTAACCTGGACATCATCGTGCAGGTTCTCTCCATACAGTCTGTTTTGAGACAGCCTCCATATACAGCTTTTCTGATTCATCTCTAACTTCCATACACCAATCTTCCTTTGCTGGGGTACAACTTTCATTAGGCAGTTCTCCGTTACATCTAATACGATTTACTACTTTCTACTTTTAGTGCTTTTACTTCACATTTTTCTCTAAGCCTTTAGGCTTTCATTCAGTACAGAGAAATCAAGGTTTTCCTCTTATTGACCTATGACGTGTGCTTCTCATAGGCCCACATTGCATCTCTGGGCCTTCCAAGATGCTCACTGCATTTGCGTGAATCTCCCTGTAAACCTCTCTGTCATTACTCTAGTATTCTCCTTCATTAACATTCTCCTTGTACAAAAACATTAAACATGTGCCTGCACATTTTGTCACTGTCTGGTATGCTGAGACCAAATAGTTTATCATACAGTCTTATACTATTTCACTGTCTTTCTCCTCTCCTTTCTTTGATTTTGTATTTCAGTTCACAGTCCTTTGGGAACAGGGTATCTTTCAGTTCTAATATACGAAGTGTTTTTACACTGTATTTGTATGGAACTAGAAATGAAGTTTTCTTGGAACGACAGAGCCTCCAAGGAACTACCATAATACTGATTAATAGAAGTTACTGTTTAAACTCCTATAGTCCTCTGTAGTGGTAGGACTTTTGCCCACTATTTTATTATTTGGGATTTTTAAGTAAATTCCAATTAAATAGATGGATCTTAGACTAAAGCGTCAAATGCAATTTGAGATAAGGGCATATGCGTATCTAAATAATCAACAACCCAAAACTGAAATAATGTAGACTTTTTTTTTATCCTAAGAACGGGTAGATATATAAATCATCTTCCAGTCATTCTGTGTTGCATGTCTGTTTTGAAATTTTTCATTTGCAGGATGATTCCAGAACATCCATCTTTTTCTATTGCAGCCCTTTCCACTGCTTTGGACAGGGATTTTAATTGGATGCAGTAAGACTGGGTTTATTTCTTCAGTACGAGACAGGCTGAAGGTGTTAAAAATAATATCTTGGTTATTATCTTACCATAATAAATCTACCTTTGGTGCACTAATCTTTTGCCTTGGGCTTGATCAAAAAGGAAGCATGAGATCTATCAAATACAAATAGGAAACTTGGTGCTCTTGGGTCCATAATGATTTGCTTGGACATAACACTGAACTTTATTTACTTTCAAGGCAAAAATGACTTTGCCGAAAGATCTGAGAATAATGCTTGGTGAATTGCTCTCAAGTTGCTGAGAGGTGTTTTAATCCTCCTTACAGTAGATGAAGAAAATGCAGTAGACATTGGAAGAAACCTCTGCAAAAGGAGGCGCTCTCTAGTTGACATAACTGTGACAATGCAGATCTGAGTTTCTTTCCAGCACATTCAGTACACAGGGATTATTTTGTGGCTTGCTCAGATACCTGCAGATGCATGAGCTCTAGGTGGGGAGGTGAGAGTTGTGGCATTTGGACACCACATGTAGAATGTGGTAACTGCAATCAAGCTAAAACTTTACATTCTACTTCACTTATTTTAGCTTGTATTTTGAGGATTTTACTTAGAATAAGGATGCAACACTGTGAACAAATCCTGATCAAACAGAATGAGACTCGTGGTGGTAGATTGCTATGTTTAGCCACTACTGTAGCTTATTAATTCTGCTAGGTATCACGCTGGAACAGAGACCTGGAAGACCAACATACAAAATTTTGCAAAATTCTATTGAATCCAAGCTTTGTATGTAATATTGATGTTTTCTGAGAAGAGGGGATTTGAAAATTAAACCAGGAAATGTTTGGACAACATCCAGATTCAGCTTAGGAAGTGGTGCTTTCTGCTAAAAACTTCATTTGACCTTTTCAGCACCACTTCGAAACTCCAGTGTGCTTAATATTAGAAATTATAAACTAATACTGCCCAGCAGGCTGGCCTGACTTAAGATAGTCTGCATTAAGATGCTCTTCCATTCTTCTGTTGTTTGAGAAAGATTTGGGAAATTTCTATTGTAAATAGTGTAAAAGGATAGCAGACAATTTTAGAAATTAAATTTGATTGTATAGGAAGGGAGTTTTTATAGCTATCAAACTACTGAAGAAACTATTATTGGTATTTTGCTTACTCTTTAGTGTTAAATAAGATAGCAACTGCAGGTAAAGCATAGACCTAAATTTCAGTTTGAAAGAACTGTGTGCGTAAGACTGAGGATTTGCTCTGTCATAGTATTGTTTTTCACTGATTGAAATCTTTTTCTTATTTAAATGCAATAGGAAAGCTGAATATAAGTGTCTTTATTTGATTAAATTACATCCTTAAAAGAGAAAATTGCTACTAATGAGAAGGAAATATAAAAGACATCTAGAGTTGCATTCCAGTGGCATGAAATGAAAAATGTAAATATTATGAATAATATATAAGGTTTGAAATGTCTCATTTGAATATTACTTACATTTCTAGATGATATGTAATTGGTTTTGCATTTGCCTTCCCTTCCTTCCTTCTTCCCATTCCTTCATCATATTCTGCCCTCACAAACTGCCTTGATTCTGCACTCATCTTTGAGATTAGGGTTATCTTTCTGTTATTTCCTTGTTTGTTTAAGAATTATGTTACTGCTAAAAAAACAAAGATCTTTCTTTGTGCCTACTTTGTTGAGCCTTATTATTGTACTAATTGCTTCAAATATCCTTTTGCTCATAAGAATTCAGGATAAGAAATTTCAAACACCATTATTATTGCAGAGCGGGTCATCTACATGAAAGTCATTTGGGAATGCTGCTGGACCGAGCTGAGGCTGAAATTAATTCTGTTAAACAAAAATTCGATCATGATTTAAAACAAGAAAAGCAAAAGCTTCATCAGAAACTCATTACCAAGCGAAAGTGGAAAATGTTGCAAAAGGTAATTATTTTCAGTAGATTTATTTTCCCAGGGCTTAACATGAAGGAAAAATTGAATGTGTTGAAAAGTAAGGCGTACTTCTTAGGATGGAGGTCAGCCAAAACAGAGATGAAAATAAATGTCCATTGTTATTTGCTGTGTACGATCATGTATTGTACTGTGTTTATTATTCAGTAATTAATAGCTGTTCTTAAAAAAAAAAAAAGCCTGCAAGAAATTTATGTAAGTGAAGAAACTCATGAAGCTCATCTGCTTAGTCTAATTGCGCATTGTTACAGGTTCAGCTTTTTGGGATTGTGTCAAACCACATGGTCATACATTTCTGTTGGTCCTAGCCTTTCTGTCTAACAGTAATTCAAATAATCACAGGCCTGCTTGGTGCACATAAAGCCATCATGTTGCGTACTAAGTAGATCTCTGCACACTGAAAAGCAGTTTTGAGAACACTGAAAAGCAGAAATTTTGCTATAATATGCGTATTTAACAAGCTTAAATTTGAGAGCTGTTTCTTCTCTTAATCTTGTTCCTCTTTTTGGCAAATGAATCAGCAGAAAGAGCATCAGAAGGAGCAGTTGTCCGTAGGGAACCCCTTCAAAACCTCAAAGGAGATCACTGACTACCTGAGCCACTGGAAAACTCTTCTGAGTGATCATGCCACTGAATTTGAAGAACTTACTGAAAAGCTGGATAACGAAGGCTGTGAAGAGCTGAGAGACCTTTTATTTAATCTAACAGAGAAAACTGTTGAAGAACTTAAACTTGTTCAATATGGAGTGTTTGTGCAAGAACTGGTAAAGCTCAGTGTACCAAAGACGTTCCTACTGGAAGTTGTGGAGGAGCATAAAAAAGAGATCATTTTTAAGCATGAACACCTTGAAAGGGAAGAACGTGAAAAGAGCGCGGCTGCTGAAGAGTTGCTTCAGCTCACCAGGCAAAGACTAAGCCAAGAGCTGGAAAATAGTCTTTCACAACAAAAAAAATTAAGGAGCTGGGAACAATCAGTATTCATGCAAGTATCTCTCTCTTTTCTTCTGTTTTTCTAATTAGTAATAAACTAGTAGCTGCCATACCTGTCTGGTTGTAATTGTTAATGATCAGTTCTCTGTCATGCACCTGGGAACTGATTTCTCATGAGTGCTCAGCCCCTGCAGAGCCAGCAGCATGGGCTGACAGCCTCTACAGTCTAACTCTTCAGTGGAGTTTCCAGGAAACAGTGTTTTCAAAACCAAAAAGGTGGAGTGCTATTTTTATACTTCAGTTCACACTGTGTCAGGTGTCACCTGTGTGTCTTTCATTATTGTTCTCAGTCCGTTCTCAGAGATCCAGTACTTTGCAAATGTCATTTAGTATGTCAGGCCCATTTATCCCTACATTTGATTTTTATATATCCCTTCCAGCCACAAGTCAAGCTTTATCCATCATGTGCTCATTTATGCTCTACAACAGTATTTCTACTTATTTCATAAATGCCCAGCACAGTAGTGTACCCCTCCAGTTCTTGAGCTCCATCCATCAGACTTGGTTAATTTGCCCTGCTGACAAAGTGCTGCTGTTACCGAGGCCCCAAGGCAGAGAGGCATCGTGGCATACAACACAGGTGATGCAGCAGAGGTTTGCTGACTTCAGGCATGTCCTCTGGCCATTGCTTTATGCTGCAGTTTGACCTTGTGGAGGTGGAAAGGTGGGAGGCCATGCCACCACCACTGGGAGACCTTAGGAAGGGAGGGACCCTGACTGTAGCCGAGAGAAAGCATGCACAGTGCTGTGCAGCAATTTCCTTGATAAGTTTGCAGTGTTCTTAAGCATTTGTCTTTCAAATACATTTTTGACTTAGTTGTTTTATTACTTGAATGTTTACAGTACTACATTTCCTATACAATGTACTTAATAACAAACTTGATTAGAGACATAGGAACAGAATCATAGCTTTAGAGGAAACCACTGGAACAGGCAATGTGTGGAGCCTCAGGAACAAGCACACCAAATGTGAGAAATCAAACAGAAAAAAATGCAGCAGTTAAACTTTTTGTTTACTACCTCTTCTATAAATAAAACAGACTTGCTTGGGTGTTTTTGTCCAGGCAGCATGTCTCTTAAGTTTGTCTGCTGTACAGGCAAGACAAGGCAAGAAACCTTGTCCACTGCATGTTTGCTTTGTTAAAGTATAAAATCCATTTGCATCTTGGTTTGGTTCTGTTTTCAAGGCCCTTGCATTTTATTCAGCATTTTAAATACTCTTCTGTAAGCCATTTTGGTGTATCTTCTAGCTTATCTTATTACCTCAGAATATATTGCTGAGAACAGACCTGCGTGAGCCGGAAAGGAGATTGTATGACCCAGCAGGTCTTTCATTTCCTAATTTTTGATTCCAAGGTAATTGTGTTCCAGTCTACAGCATTGCCTGTTACATTTGTTAGATGCTATCTTTATTTACAGCAATAGTTAGCTGCCTGCTTTTTCTAGTAAAATATGGGCAAATACATACGAAAACTTCAGCATTTATGCAGCCGTTCTATCAAAAGGCCCTTATAATCTATCACTGTGTTTTTGTTTAATCCAGTGGCTGTTGATTTTGATATTTCAGTCACAGATGCCAGCTCTTAAATTTGCATTTTCATCTGCCATATAGTTTTCACAATTATTTTGAGTGATAGCTTTTCCTTTTTATTGCTTGTTGAAGAGACAGTGAGTCAGTCCAAAGTTTGTGAGGATCATTAATGCTGAAAGTTTTTTTTAAATATGGGCTTTACAAAATTGTAATTTGCAGACTTCACACACTATGGATTTTCCTGTGTTGAAGGTCTAAGCATGAGGAATGGAAAGAATACTGTAAATGCTTATTTGGTGTAACATTGCCTTAAATAATTATTTTTAAGTGAGCAATATCCATACTGAAAATGTTTTAATATAGAGTTTAAGTGTACTTTGGTGAATCAGTAAACAGGAATGGAATCAGCATTTCTAAACGCAGAAATGTTTCAGTAGAACTATGAGTTTCTGTAGGCCTGTGTTACATTGATTAAAAGCATCAGGCTTAACGGAACTTACAGGATAGTAACATTTTAAAAAGAAAAATGCTTTTTAAAAAATATATGTATAGTCTTCATACTTTAAATGCAAATGCATTTTTGGGAAATAGAAAAAATTCATAAGAAAAGTTAATCTACTTTTATCAAATATTCAAATAATATTTTAGTCACATGATAAGAATATGAATGTAGTTTAAGGTCAGACAAATCTGGAAGATGAATTTAAGCTCTGGCATCTTTCTTTTTTTAATGTCAACTTCACCTTGACCTGAGGAGCAGTTCCCCTGACTTCTTCTGTGTTGGAAACCTTTCTTCTACAAAAGATGACTTCTGAGTGATTCACATTGTTAAAATGTAATCCATGTTGTTCAGACTGCTGAAAGCTTTTCTACAAAGAACAAGTCAAACCACTTAGTGATGGGACAGGTGACATGTATGAGTTTATAATGAAGAAATACTTTTTCTCCCCTCTTAGTGGCTGTGACAGCTAAGTGCTGGGAAAAAGCACAGAGAAGCTTTACAAGAAGCCTTTACCGTAATTATAGCCCTAAATTCAGAGTTTGTATTGTCTAAAGTGGTAGTGGAAGAATTCCATGCATAAGAGAATGCTCAGAATTGTATTTATGTTATTTTTTTTTAAATTCTGAATCTGTTTTATTTTGCAAATGATTTTTTACAATCCAAGAAGTTCTGTGTGAAGAAACTGAAGTATCCCCAAGGAAATTTTGAACATATTGAGCATCTCAGTCCCATATGAAATGAATAACTCTTGTATGCATAAGACAAAGAAGAATGATCAAAGTCATGTATTTTTGTGCATGCCTTTAAATTTTGTGCAAAGTTGTTTGTATCACTGAACAGCAAATGGATTTACTTTTTTTTTTTCTTTTTTTTTTTTTCCCCCAACAGGCAACTTCTAACTTTGCCCCTTGTGCTATCTGAAGAGGAATTGCTCAAAATGAGGCAAGAGTTCCACTGCTGCTTTTCTCAGCTGGACAGCAGTTTGGCTCTGCCCAAGATAAGAGCAAGAGCTTTACTTCAGGCTTTTGAGCTGGAGCGGAGGGATGCGCAGCTACTGAAAGTCAGTCCGAATCTAGCAGTGACCAATAAGCAGGTGGGAACATTTGGGATCAGTTTGAGAATGAGTGAGGTGTTCATGTAGGTTATCCACAGGTTGTCGGCCTCATGTGCAGATACAGATACAGGTACAAAGCTTCTCCGTAGGGATGACCATGAAGTACGCTCCTCCTCTGTGTGCAGATGGTGGACCTAAAAGGTAACTGAGCATAGGGGAATATGCTTGCTTCACACACACCTGCATATAGCTACTGCTTGCATGTTCTCCAGCCTCTCCAAGATGAAGGTGTAGGTATAAGGAAGCAGTTGGGTGGCCAAAAGGAGCCACGTTTCTGAGAAGAGGCACTGAAATGTCAAAACCTGGGGCGGTGCTAAGCTTCGGGAAGATCAGGCACAACCCAAATTGCAATTTTTCCTGCAACCTCCATGCTTCACTAAATTTGGCAAATTAGGGAGTATTTTTAGAGGAATGTCCTACGTTGTCTTGTTCGCTTAAGAAAGTGAAACTCCTGAGTTAGCTGATCTTCCTTGGCAGGAATATAGCATGATATTTGATTGTTCTTCAGTAAAATGTAAAACCTGTGGAGTCATAAATTGTTTTCCGTCCTTAAACAAGAGAAAGAAAATTGTTTCCTGTGTGATTTGTTTGGCACCATCATAAATGAAGGACTTTGCTTTGTTTTGTTTCAGTTATGTTTTCTAAATGTGTAAGTGAGCTTGTGATAATTGCTCTAGGAAGTAGGCTAGATCAAAACCTTAATAATTTCTGAAGTACTTAAAAAAGAAAATGACTTTGCAAAGCTTTATAGTTGAACAGATGTTATCATTTCCCTGAGAGTACATTATACTTAGTTGATATTCTTGTAAAGAAATATAAAGGTCAAGAATAATTTGATTACATGGAACGGTGCCCCTTAATACTATCATGGTTCATTTGAGATTCATATAATGTGTCTTGAAAACAATGTAGCTCTTAAATTAATATTCTTTGTTCATTTTTAACTATGCTGGGGAGATAATGTATCTGTTAAAATCTTCTTGTATTGTCACTGCTAAAGGTTGTTTAAAATAAAATTTATAACGATTTTTATGAGAAGAATGAATATATAATTCTACTTGAAAGAAATTTAAAGAGAAATTTCCAGCTTTGTCTGAATGTCTGAAAGGAATCTTCTGAGTGAATAGCCAATACATGCATTTTAGAAATATTTTCTTAGTTGTCCTTGCCACATGTTTCATTAATTGTTGAATCTGCCAAATAGAGTACGTAGTAATCTTAATGTTAACATACCCATCTGTCTCTTACAAATAAAGCACTTTGCACTCATCTTCTTACAGCCGCATTCTAAAACGAAAAAAACAGGATCCAAGAATAGAAATAAGATTGATATTTTGAAGAAATCTTTACAGGACAAAATTTTCATTTATGAAGACTCGGCAAAAGTTGAAAATTTGACTAAGGTAAATGCAAGCATTTTCTGTACTGGGGTCAGAGCCTAAATTTTAAGTAATTAAGCAAGATAAAAAATTAATGACAGGAAATGGAGAGATCTTTCTACTCTTGACTACATTTGTTAAGATGCATGTAAAAATTAACAGTTTGCTTTAATTTTTTGGATTTAGCCCTGAAAGCATTTTGGTAACTCTGTTTCATCAGATGGTTCTTGGGATTAGTGTATGCATTGACTGCAAGATGCACCTAGGTCCTTTGGCTTTCTTAAGGAGTCTTTCAAATAGTGGAATGTGCTTCACTGCTGAGCAAGATTTAGTCCACGGACCTCTTCAAATGCTACTCTAAACTCAGAAGTGTGTTCTTAGAAGATGTTTTAGGTAGGTGCTGGGTTTGTTTATGCCCAACTCATTAAGAGTGCCTTGAATATAATGGGTATATTTTTGAAAGAGTCGTAGTCCCAATCTGGTGTTGTTAATCCTTACGGAATCAGTGGGGCTTGTGCCAATACAGGATTTTGGAGTCTGTCCTTCTCTGCCCCCAGACTTTCCATGAGATCCGCGAGATGTTGTTCATGCTCTTTAATCTTTCTCTGCTTTGCTTTCTCATTTGTATGATATGAGTAACATAAATTTTCTGTATCAGAGGAATATTACAGTGACAACTGTTAGACGTAGGTAGTGGTCAGCTACTATAAGATCTGTGCAGAACAAGTGTCATTGGAAGTTAAAATTGGTAGATAAAAATACTTCCACAAATGACTGCAATGTCAATTTTAGTATAAATTTGGACACAGTTTTGTTCTTACGCTTGTTCCTTGTGCTTTTTATACCTGTATTCCGAGGGAAGTAAAATCATGGATCAGTGTGTTTATTCAGAAATAATTTTACTTTTATGTGAGATGAGCACTTTTCTATTATTTGTTGCAGATAGTAAAAGCAAAGGTTTATCCAGCGTCCTGTCTTTGAAAGTGAGAGCAAATGCTTATGCAAGAGTGAGACAAGTGGCCAAATGCATTCTGCCACTCTCTGATAATTTAAGAGCTTTTATTCGAGAGTGCATCAAATCTGTAACTGGGGACATTTGTACTTCGGGCTTCGATACCTGTTGCCATGACCTCCAAAATTATTATTTTTTTAACTGTAAGTACAACTTAGTATGGGCCCAGCTCATAAGTATTCATTTTTAGAACAACTTTGGTGCAAATACTGACTTAAATTTTTGTTAGAATTTTGTTTTAGAACTGGAAATTTAGCTTCTCTCATCCTCAATGTTTGTTTTAGTTTTACATTCACCATCTGGCATGCCTTTTGTTGCTTTAATTTTCCCATGGGCAGGGTTGGAATTGAACCCTTGAAGGTCCCTTCCAACCCAAGCCATTCTGTGATTCTATGATGCTAAGTTTGAAGCCTGGTCTTTATGTGAGAATATCATCACTGTGCTGTGAAAAACATTGAAAGCGGATTTTATCTACCTGTGTTTCATAGCTATTTTTAGGTATTCTGCATATTTGGCATGAAGATATTTCAGTTCTGATGTAGCAGTTACCTATCTCAAAAGAAAGACAGTGGTAAAAATAGTGACATTCCTTAGTCTGCTTATGCTATGGGGCTAAAAAAACCCCTCAATGGTAATAGACTTGCATGAGAAAAGTCTTAGGAACTGCATGTAGTGAAATACATTTTCAGATCATTTCCATTATTTGTAAAATTTAAGATGGAGACATCACTAATTAGCATTTAGTGAATGAAGTATTGAATTTGGAAGCCAGTGCTTTCAAGCAGAGGACTAATCACAGTGCATTTACAGAATTTCAATTTTTTTTAATTTACTTTAGGCATTTTAAGTGGTGTTAGCAGTAAAAGTTCAGACATAAAAGTTGATTCATCATAATGTATTTTGATATTCTAATGTATTACACTGAATTATGCAGTGTCAAGCAGTGTTCTACAGTCTTCTGCTTGATATGATAAAATCCTTCATGAGTGGCAAGGAAATACTACTGGTTTAGAAGAAGTTTATAATCTAGTTTGAAACCAGTATTTCATCCAGCTTTGACTGAAGTCACCACATATATCATGCTGAAGCCACATCTACTTGCAAACTTTCATTTTCCCAAATTAATTTCTGTTTGGAGAGCTGTGATTCCAGATCTAACAACTGGCAGAAAGAAACTCAGGTGGAGGGAGGTAAATAATACTACCTGTCTGAGCAATGCAATGATTTGTTTAAGAGCAGCTGATTTATTTTATGATGTTGAATAGAAGCTGAATGATAAAGCGCGAATATCCTTCCGATGTATTTGGGCACACTTAACATATGGTTTCATACTTAATAATACATAAATGTTATCTTGTTTTGCAGTTTGGACCATAAATCTTATGGTTCATGGAATATACTGAACATCTTGTGTAAAGCTGTGTGGTATTTGGAGTGGTTGACAAAGGAAGTATATGTTTCTGTCATCAGTGACATCTCTTTCGCCTTTTAATTCAGCTGCAGTTAAAATATACATTCTTGTGTCTATATGAAGTGTAAAACTGCATTTCAATCCTTATTCATTATTCATTTAAAAGAGTTCAAACTTATACAGGATCACTTATTTACTCATTCATTATTCATTCACTCATTCTCAGATTTCATATAATTCACTTAAAATCCTTGTATCTGAAACGGAACCTTCTGTGAGGAAATAATTCAGTTTTCAAATTCAGTTGTGTGCACACATCTGTCACAACATTTGTGTAGTTTTTTATCTGTATCTTTAAAGGCTTATAGCACATCTTTTTCCTAAACGACAAAAGCAGCCTTCAGATATTGCTTACTAATTTTGTGTCATATAAACCAAATCTTCCCACAAGCATATGTTTTCCACTTTTTGAGATGTTGTAAAAATTGTATGTGTTCTGGCAGATGGACAGTATTGTAGAGATGTAAATAAAAGCTGGATGAGAATGAGAACCAGCTCCTCAGAATATATGTATGTGTATATGTAATTTTTCATAACACATTCGAGATAGTGATTGAGTGGTGAATGACTTAGATTATTTCATATATATTAAATAATTATAATTTATACTAGTTAAGAAGTTGCCTTAGTATGTTGGATAGAGAGCATCACAGACAAAAGCTTTTAAAAATGATGCTATTTGATTCTAGTCGGGTAGGTGCTGTTGAACTTTTTTCCCCATTCCTTGAATAGGTGGCATTATATCGAATTATATTACTATCATAATATAAATCACTCTGTCGTGATTCCATTGTTCTCAAAACTCAACAGTGACAAAATTTAGAAGGTGATTTGTGGCATCAGTTGTCCAGCCTGGTTCGTTTCTAGCATTGCCCTTTAAATTGTCATCAGTAGTGTTTTATTTCCATCTGCAGGGAATGCCTTGGTAGACACCAGCTGTTGTTAGGGAAGTGTTAAGTGACCAAGTCAAATGTGACTTGGAGAAGTTTGTCTTGTGCACAAGCTTTCAAAGGAAGACTTTTAAAATATTTGCCATGGCACCGGTGTGTGGAATAATCTTTTTTCAGGCCCGTAGTTTGTATCATTGCCTCACAAGAATATCTTGAAATAACGTTTTGGATTTTGAAACTTAGTTTTCTTTGACAAGGTAGAAAAACAAAGCAACAAACAAACCTTGAGCTGGGTGGGATAGGCTGTCTCGTGCAATCCAAACCAAAACTGTGATTTGTAGAATGCTTTACAGAAGTTTTTGGTTTTCTATGATTTCTGTTTGGTGTTGCTAGAGTGTAATGTAGATGTCTGAATGCTTGTGAACTGTTGGATTGTGAGGTTAGATGGGAAATGCTGAAGTTATCAGCTTTTCAGTAAAAAGCATGGCATTGAAAATGCTTCAAATTCGTTTTATGTTTCTCACCTACTTGCAAAGAATGTAAAAGATATACACACAAAAATGATATTAGTATAGAATGTTGCCTACTGAAAACTGGAACATGGTAACAAGAAATAGATATTTTTGGATCTTGCTTAAGGTACAAATCATCTACTTTTGTTTACTTTTTTTTAAGAGCACTTGGAAGCAACTGGAGCACCAACTCCAGATTTTGGCCATTATTTTTGCTTTTCACTGAAGAGCTCTGACTGCATTGTTCAAGAGTGACAGCTTAGTTTTTAGCATTTAGGTTTACTGTATTTCCAGTATGATCTCTGAGCTAAGTTCTGTTCTGAAATCAAATGTTTGTGAGCCATTTGCTTGCTTATTATTTAATGTCATACGTGTATATTTTTTAAGATTGACTCTTTACATTAACAGTAATGTTGAAATACAGTGTCTGTCTTTTAAGGTGGAGACTTGTTTCTGCATTGTGCTTATAAGATGATTTCTTTACTTTTTTGTTGTAATTGTCTAACTCATTTCTAAGAGATATTTCCTGATGATAATCGTCTTTGTGTTCAAGGATGTTCCAGATGACGTAATGGAGATTTTGGAGAAAATCATATGAGCATGAACATACCATAAGCATTGTTTATTGCAAATCACATTTTGAATTTAGCTGTATCTGTGGGATAATAGAATTTGGGTGATACACGGTCACTCTTGGGAAATTTCTTACTAATTAAATATCCAGAGAAAAATCATGGGCATCGTTCTCCTTTAAAGCAAACCATGAATTAAAAAAAAAAAAAATGTAATTCGCATAAACATGAATGGAATAAAAGCTAGCATGAATGGAAAGCTGATAAGGTTTTAATGACTTGAGATGCAGAAAAACAGATGCAAGGGTAATTTCACTGGCCAATGAATGTCAGTGGTAGAGAATGGAGGGCTCGTCAATCACATTGCGTTTGATTCTGTGCTTGTAAATGCAGAGTTCGCCTTTCACTCATGGATTTTTTTTTGTGTAGGTCCCATTAGATGTGTGGCAGCAACATGGTTACTGAGTCAGAGCATTTCAATTTGATCCTCTTTGATGTTTACTCAGTCTAGTTTTAATCCTGTCTGAAATCCATTACCAGCAGGCTCTTGATTTAGAGTTTAAGGTTGTTTATAAAAGAGGATTTTTAGTTATTTGCTTAAAGAATAGTAGGTTGAAGTTTACTGGTCAATATCAACTGACACATGCCAATTTGAAACTAAATGTAGTCTTTCCATACATTTTATATTATTTTTGCTTAGTGGAAGGATATATTTTGTCTTGCTATTTAGTCAATGACACAGGTAAGCAGAGAGTTATTTGTATTCTGATTTTTACTTTTGTTACATTAATAATTAATATAGACCCTGTATTCCAGGTTAGTATTTAATATTAAAGTTATCTTTACCTAAAATGAAGCCTTATCACATTGAAATATCTCACCTAACTGCAGTATTTTTTTATCATTTTAAATGCAGTAAAAGCCTGAAATGATTTTTTTTTGCTGTTTTAATCCAGTTTGTTAATTTCAGAGTAGTAAAATCATGAGTGTGCATGTAAGGTTTTAGGTTAATCTTGTTATCTTTTGTCTGTCATTATCTTTTAGGTCAATTATGAGTTGCTACTTGAGAAAGACTGTCAGATACATGATCTGGAAAATAAACTTGGAGAATATATTGCTTCTTTGGAGTTTCAAAAGAGTGTTAAAAAATGCAAAATGTTGGATCTCTATGCAGCAATCATGAGTGTGCAAGCTTTGCTCTTGGAAAACCTGAGCATGTCAAAAACCTTGTCAAAATCGGAATGTATTCAGATTTTAGAAGCTCATAATCCGGTAAGTAATGAAGTTGTGAAAAGGAAAAGTTCCTGCTAGGAGACAGCAGCTGCCATGGTGGCTTATTGGACTTCGGTTTAGCTGTGCTGGTTTGCATCTTGAATTTCTGTGTTTATTTGCACTCCAGTGCTCTAAGTAAAAGAAATAAAGCAAAGAAAAGTGTAAGAGCCAGAGAAGATGATATATTATGATTATTTATTTTTACTATAGTGATGTACCTAGATCTACAGTCAGAAAGAGCAGTATTTTGATAACTAATTAATGTTAAAATTTTGTTGTTCACAGGGAAGGCAATTGGAAAATGATAGTGAATTGTGACTCACTAGTGTATAATCGGTGTATAATTTGTCAGGAACATGTTACAAAATTTTTCACGTTGTAATTCTAACCATACAGTAAAATACATAACTATATGTTATATTTAAATCATGGAGCTTTTAAAGATGTACCCACCTGTTTATCCTACTCTGAGCATGCTCACATGCCTTACGTATGTAGTAGAAACTTCAGAAAGACTTTTTCCCTTCATTGTATTTGCCACATAGTCAATATGTGACAATTTTTTTAATCCTTTTTTAATACTTCAGTGCTCAGTATTCATAAGGAAATATTTTTTTTATGTCTGCTATTTGCAACCATCCAAGTGAGGCTTGGGAGAGCACTGGAGTAGAACAAACAAAATGGTTTTTTAAGAGCAAAACCTTTTTGCTATAGGGCATCATTAGAAAGCTGTTGCTGTGAAAACTCCTGCTTAAACTTTAATGCTCTCATCTCTGTGGAGCTTCTCTTAAAACAGCAGTTAGTACGTTTATATCATTCTAGACTTTTTTTTTTTTAAATTTGTATTAAATCTGTAGGAAATAGGGAAAGTTCTGTGTAGACAGAGTATTAAAATAAATTAATCTGGGATTATTACCTTTTATGCAAGAAGTGTAAGACGTCCCAAAGAAGAGATTGGACTTTGTCCTGTCCTCTGCAAAGAGATTACCTTTAGCTTTTCTGTCCTTGAACAGATGTAGAAAAAATATTGAAGGAGAGACAGAAAAGAGATGTAGAATAGCAATGGATTCTTTATCCAACATGCAAGAACTGAGCTAAAAAATATTTTAGTTGGGAAAAAAAAATCCTTTTGGCATTGACAGTTTACAGGAATAATCTCCTGGTGATCAAACCTTTGTATCTTGCTGTGTTTTATTTCTGCTCCTTTATCTCACCACCTGGCAAATTTTAACACCTGTCATTTTAAAACAAGTATATCAGATTACACAGGATCCCAAATACTTTGTTAGTGGTAGTTTTGCCAGTCAGTGAAACAGGCGTGTTTGGCTATTTGTGAATATGCTTCATCCCTTCAGAGAGAGTTTTATTCATTTTTGGTGTTAGGAGATTAAATCTGAGCTCCAGCGTCAAATCTTGCTGACTGAGGGGCAGACACTTACTTAGAGATGTCATGGTCCAATGAATTTCTAATACGAATACAGCTGATGAGGTAGGGGAGCAAATGGGAGAAGTACTGAATTTTTATCTAAGCTACAGGTTGGGCAGTAGGGTGCTGAGATATTTATTAAGCAGTTTGTTTGAGGTCAAACAGAAATGACCCTTGAAGACTGGAATATGAACCCTTCCTTTTGGAGTCAAGTTTGATTATTTGGCCAAGGAGAGATAGTTTGGTGTGAGAGATCCAGTCCACTTAAAACTTAGGTTTTAACGAAGGATTTTAACCCTTCAATTTTTAAAGCATTGTATTTTAAGTCTAATTTTATTACCCTAAATATGAATTGCTATCTTTGAACTTTATATCTCTTTAATTCTAGCGATTAATGCAATATAACTGAAACTGGTCTTGTTCAGTTTCACATACTATTTCAGTAGGTTTATGCAGCTCACAGATTAATTCTAATGGCACCATTCTTTTACTAGATCTCAGGATTCTGAAGTGTACTTTCTAGATGTCCTCTATAGCGGAAGGTTTCAGAGAGCATCAGCAGTGGAAACTGACTCGTATCTGTAGGCATTGTTCTGATATTCATAGTGTGCAAGTCATATTTACTGGAGACATTCAGTGAATTGAAAAGTGTAATGACTGCATATGATTGGGGAGAATGACAAAATGAACAAACAAATAACACAAACTGATGTCATCTTTTTTCTTCGCTCCAAATGGAATTTGTTCTTCCAAGATAAATCACAACTTTTCATCACTATGTGTGTTCAACCTCTAGGAGATTGAAGAACTTGACAGGAAGCTGGAGTATGAAATGTTGCGTAAGGAGTCAGCACAGCAGCAGCAACATCTAATGAATAAGCAGAGGTGGACACCAGATGGATTGAGACCTTTAAGTGAAGCTGTAGAAACAAATGTTGACAGACAGGTGACGTTTCTGCTAAGACAGGCCATGAGTAAATGTATGCAGTTTATAAACCTGCACCAGCAAAGGTGAGTGCTGTGGTCTCGGATATTGCTAACTCACTGCAGTCATTATAGACTTTAAGGTACCACAGAGAAACAGCAAAGTGTTCTGTGTTGTTGAGGAGGGGCTGTACATCTGTGTTTAAAAAGTGCCTGTTTTGTGATGCAGGCCAGAGTGTAACAAAGAAGTCTCGGGAACACTGAAATAAGAAACATGGAATAATAATTTAGTTGCATTTGGATTGTGATGTGCTATAAGGCTATTTCTTGATGGGGCCAATGGAAAACTAGCAATAGCAGCAAGGGGGGAAAGAATTCTAATCCTGTTACTTCATTTCCCAAGATAATAGGTAGGGATTCAATGAAACCTGCTCTATTGGAATCAGAGGAAGTAGACAAGACAATAAAATTAAATTTCCATCTGTGCTGTCACACTGTAGACTGAATTCTCTGTTATACACTCATCTTTGATGTCATGTATAAAGTCTTCCTCCAAGATAGGCTTGTCACTTTTCCCTGACCAGTTTTTAAGTAAAAATATCAGTGGGGAAAAAAAATCCCAAACAGTCATGCCTCCTGGGAGATATGTAGAAATATCTGTCCTGTCATCGAGGTCACCCAGCAAAAATAATAATAATGTGCAGAATCATGAAATACTGTATTACCTTTATTAGGGTTTAGGGAGTTAGAAATAACATTTTTTGTATATTGTACAGTATTAAAAGCCTACCACCTGTTTTACATTACAAAGAGGGTTTCCCTTGTACCAGTTGATTTATTAAAAGTTTTTTGATAGACTTCGAGTAGAGCTGTTACACTCTGCTCTAACTCTGAAAGGGTACTTGATGTAGATTAACAACTCTCCTATTGTAGAGTTACTAGAAGAGAAAATAGGTTCCTGGCTTGAAAATACCACAGGATACAGGTATATTAGACACGCTTTCAAAGAAACAGTAACTAGTCTTTCCTATATAGCTGTAGACATAATGGAAGAAGTGAATATTGTATTTTTCTCAAATTGCATTATAATTGCTTCATAATGTGGTCTAGAATGAAAAAAATGATCAGTAATGAGAAAGCTAACAGTTTGTTGTTATTTCAGCACCAAAAAGATCCACAGTGTTTTGAAAAGTGTGAAGGTGAAATTTGAGATGACAGGAGGACAGATTGAAGCACAGTCTTTTGGAGCAATTTCAGATTTGTATTTTGTGCAAGACTCTGCTCTGATTTTGTGTTGTGATTCAGGGGAGAAGGGAAGGGGAGAAGTTTGCTTATTTTAGATGTTATGCTGTTCAGCCAGCGTAGCTGATAAGAGTTATGTTTCCTGAATGGATGACTTTCAGTTATTGTTTCCTGTAATACATTCATTGTTCCTGGGAATATTCTATGTTAATTCTATATTTCACTTCAGCTTGAGAGATGAGCAGTGGAATTGTATGGTGCTTGAAGATCTCTTGGAAAATATAGAAATGGATGCATTTTCAGCACTTTATAGTCAGGTAAGCATGAAATTGAACAAGGGTTCCAAGTTTGAATTACAGCTGTATCTGGAAACTTTTCTTCTTTCTTGGGAGCCATTGCAGATGTACTTGGACCCAGTTCTGCTAATAGTCACTGCCAGTTCTGGTGTTTGCAGCTTACATTACAAATCGGTTCATTCTGAACTACTTTCAGCCTTTTTAATTTTACTAAGTTGTAATACTTTATGTTCACTTACAAATCCTTTCCTGCAGTTGTCCTGTTGTGTTTTATTTCATGGAGAGAACTAAATTGCACGAGTTTCTGTTTTACAGACAGGCCTACAATCTGATTTTCATGTGTTAGGACAGGGGTTTTGTTTAGTTCTCAATCTGTGAGAAATTAATTATTTGCATTGATTGTGTTACAGAACTAAATTACAGAGGCACTGCTAGTTAAGTTTTCTAGTATCCTTACTCGTATTGTTTTCATAAAGAATATCATATTTTCGTTGGATAGAATTTATTATCTGTTGTCTGCCTGTTAGGTCTACAAAAGGCATTAAAAATGAATCGGTTATCCCCAAGTTTTATCTGCAGGCCTTGGTTGAGATAAAAAAGGTGGCATCAGAATACTGTAAGTGGTACAGCTTTTAGCATCCAGGTGTCTTGCCACTTAAGGACACCTGCAGCCACATGTATAAGAAAATGTGAATTTCAGATGCCAGCAAGCTAAGGAGAAACAGGCCGCTTAGTCTAAGGGAGTGTCAGGTTTTACAGTGTCTAAGATTTGTTTCTATTCAGGATTATGTACTCTTTATCCTTTGTTGAGTTAGATGGCTATTTGAGATCAGCTTAAAGTAAAGCTGCTGTATATTGCATATGCATCTCCTGTGTATTACGTCTGAGATTCACTGGGAAGGTAGTGCCTGTTTTTTGATCTTTACTCTGATTTTGATTAGCAACTTGTGTCAAGGTCTCCTAAAACTCATAGGATTGTGATAATCACTTAGTTCTGTCTCTCATGGGGACATTGGCATCTGTTCAAAGCAGATTCATTGCACGAGCCTTGCTGGAAGAGATTTGAGTCATCTGGTTGCATGATGGCTACAGTGCTGTCCTGGAGTGGAGTGTCTCACTTTGTGCTAATGAATTAAATGAGAAAATGCAGAAATTCAAACCTAGTCTAATGTTTTCCATGTTTCCAGTTCTCTAGACATAATAATAGAAGCACCAAAAATCCATTCTGACATGTCTTGCAGAGGGTAGCATTTGAAAGTGTTTCCTGAGGAAGTTGTGACCAGCATTACCATTATTGCATGTTATCATTTTCCTCTTTGATTTTTCTCTTGCAATCCTCCTCTCCTCTCCTCTCCTCTCCTCTCCTCTCCTCTCCTCTCCTCTCCTCTCCTCTCCTCTCCTCTCCTCTCCTCTCCTCTCCTCTCTCATTAAAGTATGGAACAGTGACATGGGCAGTGACAGCTATAATTCTTTCCAGAGGTAATACTAAGTTGAGGTTTTGTTTGCACATTTGTGATTGCAGCTTGTCTAACAAGTTAAAATCTCAGAACACTTTTCTAGCTGAAGCAGGATAAAGCTTTTGTGTTCAACGTTTCTCTTTTTTTTTTTTGTGAAATATGTGAGGAGTTAACAGGCTCATGTGGATATTTTGTTGAAACGTATGATGCTTCAGATACTTGCTGAGTATGGTAAATACAAGTTTTAGATAAAATAAACTTTTTTCATTTTCAGAGAAAAATAGACATGAGAACACAGACAAAAATTGAAAATGCTTTGCTGATGGTTCCCTGTAGTACTGTGGTTTAAGTCATTGGTCTTGGTTGACCAGTCATGTGAATTAGTGTTATCCTTTTTTGCTAACTCATTATATATTTATCTGACACATTCTGCATCCAGAAATACTGACCAGCATACAGGTTTTAAACAGCACAGAGCAACTTTGCCAGATAAGCACTACTGAGACCATCATCATAGCATAATTTCAGTGTTTTTTAATCTGCTTTTGCCTTATGTTTTTGGACTAATTGAAGGAATGGCTGGGACCTTCACAGTGATTGTTTAGTTATTTCATGGTCTGGTGAAAACACCCATCAACACTAAGTGCAAACTCTTAAAAAGACAGCATAAGTACTGCATTATTCTCATGCTCTTGTCCTTAGTTTGCCATACTTGTGGGTATAGAAGGGTAGAAAGAAGTTGCATACTGCAATCCAGCTGCTTAGCAGAAGAGTTCTTATCTTGCAAAGGATATTATGAAATGTTTATCTACTGCTCTTGAGTATAGCTGTGCCTGATAGAGCCTCAGCATTTACCTCTCTTATGAAGTTGTTAATTCAGGATGTGTGGCATATTAAGATCAGCTGAATGCTAAAGCAGCTGTGCATGACTTGGTGAAAGGAGTGAGAGACAAACCCAGTGGCTGAGTGCTACTGCTCCTGATGGTGAATCATTTCAAGAGAAATCCTTCACAGCAGACCTTGGCTCTTTTCTTAGCATTTAAGTTCAAAGACTCCATCATATATGGAGAGCTCCTTCAGATGCACAAGCAAAATTCTATTCTCAGCAATTACCATAATATAATAACTCGAACTATAATTCCAAACTGTAAAGAATTACATGCTTAGTAGGATAGCAGTTTATTAATTTATTAATTACATTGATAATAGGAATTGATTTAAAATCTTTTTCCTTGTCATGTTACAATTTATAGACGCATTGTATTGGCAAACATTAAGAAGATGTCGCTGTTGTACTTCTATATCTTGCATTCATTCTTTTCTTTATAGAGGATTTAGACTAGTTTTCATAACTGTGGATGTATCCTCCTCTGGAAAACCAGATATGTTTTATCTTTCAATCTTTTGTCCTGCAGCTTATGTGCCAATGGAGGTGGATCTGGGTCAGTAAGAGATTTGCTTGAATGATAGTGAGTTCAGGATTGTAAGCCTCTGGCTGAGAAGTTACTTTTAAATAAGCGTGAAGCTGTAGCCCCAGGTACAGTAGTTGGTTTTTAGAGACAACAGATGATGGAGGCAGACTGTCGCTGAAAACAGCACAGTAAGCTTGAAACACAGCATGAGTCAAATTCATTGATTCTTGCATTTAGGTGTTTAAATACATGTTGCTCAGACCAAATACTTAATTCTGCTGTTTGTAAATTCACAATTCATACATCCCTATTTTTACTTTGGCCAAATTCAGAGAATACAAATTAGTTTATTGGTGGCACAAGTAGCCATTAGTGTTACAAAAGATGCAAAAGCCTGATCTTTACAGTACCTCGCCATATAATATGCCTGAAGATTGAAACTCATCCCGCACTAGTGTGACCTTTCCTGTATTTGAATACACATTCACTTCTCCTTCCCACGTAGGCAGGCTGGTCTGGGTAGCTGTAGGTTTCTCCTGCTGGTGCCTGCTCACAAATCATTACTCCCTTTGCCAGACATGTGCTGGGTGCACCTGGCTGATGCTACTTGCAGTACTGTTGACAGCATTGTAGCACCTTGGAGGATGAATTAATCATGAATTGTGCTGTGTTAGAAGAGAACTAAGCAGTAGTACTAAGTACAAACCATTCGTGGTGAAGAAAAGTAAGGATCAGAGGGGAGGAAGGAATATTTTAAGGAGGAAACTATTACAGGGGAGAGCAGTAATGAGGTCATGATGGTTTGATCATCTGCATATAGATTACTAAGTTAAAGGTCCTGAGACCATTCAGCCAGAGGGAAGGGTGGGTCATAGAAATGTGTCATTTTTATGTTTTTTGTAAGAACAACAGTTTTTAAAGACAGAAAAGATCTATATAAATTGACTTCAGAAATTAAACGTAGATGTCTGTATTAAGATTTAAGCTCTTCATATTTTCCCCATAGAGGCATCAAATCACTTCTTTCTCTAGGTGTGAACTGAATGTCTCTTGTACCTAACTACAGTGACTGTTTTGTTTTAGAATGAAAATACTGGATATTTCAGATAGCCCATCAGTTTTACTTATCTGTCATCAGTCTTAGCACTTCGTCTCATTCATTCTAGTATCTCAGTGATTTCCATGGAAAATATACAGCAATACCAGAGAGTCTGGGACACTTCAGGGAGTGGCTAGCTCTCCTGTATTTTGGAGAGGAATTCTCTGCTTAGCAATGGGCAAAGGAGATTTATTGATTTTTGTTATTGTAAATGGCCTTTTTAAATTTGGATTAGTGATGCGTGGGGAGTTGTTTTTGCAAGGATTTTGCAGAAAGAATTGTCTCTTACAGAGTGTCCTTTTGGTGGAATAATTTATTTCAAAAAAGATTGATGTAATGCTCTGAGAGTTGCTCATGTGAAAAAAGAACAGAGTTCAAACATTTGCAGGGGGATTTGGGTTCCACTGTGGAGAAGAAAGCTCACTGTCTTCCTGTATGGTGGGACCTTTTGGGTTTCTTACATAACCTGAGCTTTGTAGTCCTTTCCCTCTTCTGTGTTAACAAGAGGGTTTGCTAAGTGAAGGTTGCTCAACCATCTTGAGGGACAGAGGGAGTCATACAAGAGTCATCTTTCAAGCTTGGCACATTCTGCATGCTTTCAGCTGCCTGAGGTACATGTGTACTCTGAACAGCATTGTTCTGGCATCCTTTGAGCTGTTTAACTTGCTTTGATATACTCTTCTTTCCATTGAGCATCCACTTTAAGCACACACCCTGAGAGGAACTGGTTTTTTTTGGAATTTCAAGTAAGTGTGTCTGGGGTGAGATGGGCTACTTGAGTATGTCTGGAGCCAATTGTGGATGGAAGCAATGAACATGAGATTTGAGACTGTGACCACTTGACACCAAAGCTGACAATGCTAGAACAATTTTCAGTAATATTTAGTTTCTGTGATGAACAATTCTTTAACGTTAGCAGTTAAAAATCACTAACACTTTTTTTTCTTTTTTTCTGTTTTAATTTCAATATTATATATCTCTCCCTTTCACCCATTAATCTTCCAGGAGCTCCGACTGGCAGGTTATTTAGCCAGACTGACAAGGGCACCAATGGGGATGTTGCACAGGATTCTGAACTTGTTGCTGCCCTCCAGTTCGCAGAGTGAGGTACTTTCTATCCTTGATTCCATCGGTATATATTCAGATGGTGCTGCTGAAAGTGATGGTAATGCAGATGAGTCTGGCAGCTGTAAAAAAAAGTAAGTGGGATTTTTTTTTTTGTTAGACCATTGCACAAGATTATTGTTTTCTGTAAATATTGATTTGCTGTACAAGCGAATAGACAACAAAAGAAAAATAGCAGGTGCATAAGTTTATTTTGTGAAATTCTTTTATGGGGAAAAAGTGTTTTGAAACTGTTTCGTTATTTCATGAAACAAAATAAATTAATTGATGAGCAGTTCAGACATGTTACAATTTATAAATAAAGCAGTAGTTTTGTAGATTTATAAACCTTGCTCTGATCATTTTCTTTCTGTTGAGTTTATTAGAATAATAAAATCTTAACTCCCAGCTCTGTGCCTTGACACAGGAGAGAGAGAGAAGGAGATGTTGTGTTACTGGACCCCTCTAGTTGTTGGATTTATGTTGTCAAGGAACAACTAAGGGTCCTTGAGACAGTGCTCTGTGATTTAAATCATTTTTGTAAAAATATAATTGTATTCATAGTATTAATGTCATGGATTTTGTGGCTAAAATAAGAAGAGGGAAGAAACCATGTGTGTTCAGGGATTTGCCGCTGGGAATATTTCTTTCCTTCTCTTTCAGGAGGAACCAAGAGTGTTGGCAAGCATTAGAGTACAAATTAAGGGAAGATCTGATAAGCAAAAGTTTGGAAAGGATCCTTTCTCTAAACAGGAGAAAAGATGGGTAAGGGAAAAACAGGAGGAAATATATGATTATTTATTTTCATCTCCGAAGGTGCTTACTTTTATATCAGAAAACAAGTTCCTAAGTATGCATTTTCTGATGTTCTTCAGCTGTTTGGTGCTTGTTTCCTACAGCATGTTTACACATAATGTGCAATAATAGTAGAAGTCTAAAAAGATTTTTACACACTTACCTGCAAAATTCACACATTTTTCATACACGTTGCCCACCTTCCCTATGTTATTTATTATAAGGTTAACTTTTCTTATGTGATTTTATATCTCATAAAATGATTTGTAAATTATAGTAGACTGGAATGGAAATTACCCTTCGATCTGTCTGAAACACGATTATCTCAATTTTCAGTGAGAAGTCGCTACTTCTGTGTCATGGTGTGATTGAGAAAGTGATCCTATTTTTCTGCCAGGTTTTTATTTATTTCTTTATTTCATTAATGTAGCTTGATAAAGAAGAAGCAACTTGCCCTTCTGGAAAGACCATCATTCATTCACCTTGAAAGTTTGCCTACACGACCTCCTGTGGAACAGTCCAGTCCACATGTTTCTTTTAACAGTGTGACAGCTGAAGCCATAGAGGTACTAGACACAGGGGAGAAAATATTTTTGTTTCGTGACCGGAGTGATCCAACACTTTCTTTTCATAATAATCCAAGAAAAAAGAAAAAGAACTTTCTTAATTCCAAAAAGGCTGCTCGTGCAAGTATAAACTAACGAGGGAGGCTTCCAGTTGAAGAATCAGCTGAGGAAGAGGAAGTTAATTAAAAATCAGAAAAATAATGAGAAATAATGAAGTATGCAGTTTGAATAGCACTTGGATTGTTTTAATGGCATTTTTCTGACATTGTAAATGGCTGTGGTTTTATACTGGCACTCTTCACAGTGAGCATTATGCATTTTGTACTTCTTTACAGTGTAGGATGCAGCAGGAGGAATATGTTGGGTGTTTTGTGATGCATTCTGACAGACAGGACTCTGTGTTTCTTCAGTATATTTTGGTAATTTTTGCGCTATTTTAATGTAGCTCTATCTTCATAATTTATATAATTTATTATATAAAGCAGGTACTGATTTACTGTTCTTGTATTTATATATTCTAGTAACAAGCTGTGGTTTAGCAGATGACATGAAGAGATAAAGCTCACAAGTCTTCTGCTCTCTGTTTTTCTGTTAGTCTAGCTGACTTACTCTATAGTCTTGTGCTGTTAATGAGCTTTGAATGTTTCTTCTACTGTCTGTGTTCTCTGGTGATAGCTGTTGGTTTAGGTCTTCAGCATACGCAGTTAGCTTTATGTCCAGGAGTAGTTTCACATTTCACTATTGTTTATAAACTTAATTCAGTAGAGCAAAGAATGTTGCTTCAGTTCGAAACATAAGCGTTAAGTCTTAAATATTTGTAACCTGTTGCAGTCATTTTCTTGGTGAGGCAATACTGTATATGTCAGTAGAAATGGGAAAATGGCAAATGCAGCTGTATTAGCTTCAGAAGCTTTTTTCTATTACAGTGCTGCCAGCTCGCACAATTTTAGATTGCTATTTTTGAAGTTCTTATTCCCAAATTTCTCTAAACTGATGGCAGTATCATTTTACATTTCAGAAAAGAGTTAATTTTCAAACTTTCCTAGGTGACAGAAAGTCTGTAAATACGAATCCTAAAACAGTAACAGGAAAAGGTAAATTAAAATAAATGCATATGTTTGTTAGTATTTCATGATATTCTAGCCTGTTTTGTGCTTTTTTTTTTTAAACTGTGTAATGCTCTGGTGGTACTGTGATAGTGTATTTTGCAGTTTTTCAAGTGCCTTTGTATTAATAGGGTGCCAATTTAATTTTAAAAATAAAAATGTTACTTTGTATGCATGTCTGCAGTTGGCATGTATTCCCATTGGAAAAAAACCTTTTTTTCCCCACTTCCCTTAACATGTTTAAATATTCATCCCACGGTAAACAACAATTAGTGTTTCTTATTGCTACTAACATTAGAAAATGTTCTATGCAGTAATTAGTCTGATAATCCTAATTATTTTCTAATTGCATTCTTCAATCTCTTCATAGAAGTTGTCACTTGCACAGAAAGAGGAGTGTCAGAGCTGCTGTGTTTTAATGCATCTGGTATGTCCTCCCCAGGGCATGGGTAGGTTAAGGTAGGGTCTGTCCTAACTTGAGACAGGTCAGAGCTGCTTCTGGAGGAGGCTCAGGTGTTTCAAAAAGGAATTTGGAAGTGCCATGTCTCAAGCAGCCCCTGTGCAAGAAAAAGCAATAGGAAAAACTGAGCTGTTCTCAGTGCTGCAAGGAGCACTTGAAAGCTGAAGTGTCCTCTCTTGAATGAAAGTCTCTCCCAAGATTTATTCCCAAGCCTGGATTCTAGGATATTATTATATGAAAAGAGAAACAAGAAAGCTGCTCACAGATAAGATGTTGTTACAATGCAAAATCTGGCAATTGATTGCTATATTGATTTATTATCCTTCTGCATATCTGATAATAGAAGGATAATTTGCAACTCCTACTCATCACAAATTTGAAGCAGCTCAGTGATTGGAACAGTGGAGAAATGTCATGCCCTGATCTGAATCAGTTCCATATCATGCTGTACGTATTCAAAGGAATGTAAAAGCCTTAAAATCTCTCACACCCTATGAAATGGGTACTACATAGCTAACAGCCAGCTTCAGTAAAGATTGGGTTATGTTCAGCTTTGAGTCATTCAGAGCACAGAGGAGGGCCAGTTGGTGTGTGTGTCGTTCCATTGTGTATACTGTAGGTATTAGAATCCTTATTTCATAGTAGGCACTTTGCAAGAAATATATGCTGGACAGTCACAGAATCACAGAATGGCCCGGGTTGGAAGGGACCTCAAGGAGGCTTATTGGCTGTGCAGAATAGTCAGTCATCAGGTATGGCAGACATAGAGGCACTGACCCTCTCGCATCATCATTATCCCAGCTTTCTGTTATTAGTGTGATCCCTCCTGAAAAAACATGGTGCTTGTAAGTTAGAGGTTTGCATTGGTAGGAAACAAAATGCCCCAGAAAAGCTGTTAAGAGGAGCTCTTGCTGAGAGAAATCTGCTATGAAATACAATATACATGCTAAGCCTAATGAAGAATAATTAATGCCAAGAATGATATTCTGGTAGAAACTACCGACATTTTGTCAGAAAGTCAATCAATTGTTAAAAGAAGTGAAAATGCATATACAGGCCTGACATTTTTGCACTGCGAAAAATGCAAACATGGAGTAAGAAGATTAACATTTTTGTGGAAAAAATCTTTGTACTTCTTAGGTAACTTTATCTTCGTTTATTACTATCACAATTTTGTTATCAGATTAAGTTCTACAGTGACAACATCTCTTTAATGAGGTCAGTTCTGCAAAATGCTCATCTGCTTTATCTGAACCTGGGGAAATCATGCTGCTTTCTTACATTATCTTGTGTTTACGTAGTTGCTATTTTAACACCTTTACTTCTTCTGGGGAATGTAAAGTTTTTGTGCTGCTATCCTAACACAGTCCAGTGCCAGTAATTATATTGCGTTTTGTCAACAGCTCTTGCTTCCTTCGAGTCTGACAGCAAGATTTTTAAAGCACCAAGCACCACATCCACTAATTCTGAGCTCCCACTCTGCCCTGTGCCAGGATGTTTTTGTACTGTGCTGATATGACTGGTGCTGACATAGCTGTGCCAGCATAAAGCAAGCTGATTTTGCCTACCAAATTGTGAAAGCTGTGTTAAGAGAGGCTGTTTTGTCACAGGTCGTTGGATGCTGAATGAGAACACGTGTACCAGACAGGCAATACTGTGAAAAGGATAAATGTGATCCTTCTGGCAGAAGGTGGGATTTGGCTTTTGCTGCTTGTCCACTAAAATCCTCTTTTGCAAGATGGCTGGCAAAGGCCAGCAGCTCAGGTCTCCACTGCGCTTTCTGTTTGTTTTCTTGTTGTTTAAAGGGAGCAAGATAGGGAACTTGCAACTCAACACTTGTGAAAGACTCTGCAGTGCTTTCGCTGTTTGTGTTGGCAGACAAGCAGTAATATAAATGGACCGTGCAAACTGATAATGTCCATCTGTATGTGGATGGCCTCTGCTTGCTTGTGTATACAGCCACTAGTTATTTTTTCTACCTCAGCTGTATCAAGAAGCTTGAAAGCCAAACCAGCTGAAAGCAGTCTGCTTTCCTTAAGGCTCAGAAATTCATCTGGAGATCAGGAGATGGTGATTTGGTTGGCTGTACATGCTGGAAAGAATTATATTTGGAGAAAGACAGCTTCTTTGGAGCATGTCAGGCCAGCAAAGGGGTTTTGTATTTTCAACCACTTGAAGGAAGACAACTGAATAAGAAAATAAACTAAATTCTCAAAGTGGCAGATATCGCTCCTCGGTACCATATTGTTCCGATATCTCAGAACCTAAGATCAGAACTTGGATAACTTTGAGCATTGGTATTAGGCTCTAGTCCTTGATTGTGTGCATACAAGAATGGAATCTCATTAGAAAATATACATGGTTTTCAAATTGAACAAAAATAAGTGAACAAAAATATTCATACGGAGAGTGTTTCAGGGAAGTAAAAAATTACTTCAGAAGAAATATACATTGAAACATTGGAGGAATTATTTTGAGTGGATAGATATGCAGTGTCTGTGCTAATTGGAATAAATGTGTAACTGTCCTTTTCTGTTCTTCTAATGAGCAGTGATTAAATTTTACCTTCTCATTTATCAAATGAGAAGGAAGAGTAATTTAGTGACACTTTTAACAGTTATTTTCAGTTTTTTTTTCTCACAAAGATTTGTTTCCTTAAGAAAAGATTGGCTTATTTGATGTCTGCCATTCACTGAGGAACACAGAAAATGCTGTAAGTCCTTGCTGTGTCATAGATTTCCTTCATAATCCTCTTTTTTTTTCCCAAGAACGAATGCATTATAAATTGTGATTCTGACTGGTTGAAACCTATATATATATTTTTTTAATTTATTGTTGAATGCTTTAAGAGCTGTTTAATGAACAATGAACAGCTTCAAGGTTAGCTGGTGAGTTGATAGTGACCAAGTCTTTTCTGGTGAATGGTGCTTTTTACTGTCTGTGTCTTTGAGAAAAGTACTACCCAAGACGCCTTACACTCTGCCCAGCTAATGCTTGGTTCTGCCAGCTGTACACAAATGGAGGAAATTTGTGGTGCTCAGAAGAGTCTTTCCCCTAATTACATGGTTCGTTAACTTTGTGTAAACCATTTACAGTATTTTCTTTATAGCTAGCTTCTTTACAGCAGATCTCTGATAACCACGTCTCCAGTTCATCACTGTGCCATTTCCTACATAATACTCTCCACCTATCCTTAGTGGCATTACAGTCTGTTCCTTTCAGACCATTTATCTGTCTGTTTAAGTCTCTCTTCTTTTTAATCTAGTCTTCAGTGTGTTCGCTGCTCTTACCATTTTGGTATTGCTCAAGAATTTAATAAGAATACACTTTATTTCATCTTGAGATGATCGGTAAAGAGAAATGGAATGTCAGTAAAAAAAGCCATCACAGTAAAATAGAAAGGAAATTGGAGGTAACCCAACACCTGACATCACATTTTCAGCTCATACCTGCAGATAGGTAGCTTCTAGACAGAAGCTGTCACACATTTGTTCTGAAGAGTTATGTGATACTCTTTTTCTGGCAAGGGTACTACTGCATAAAGCAAGTCATGCGATTGATTCTTCAAGGTAAGGGCGAGAAGTGTTTCGCCTGAAATACACGCAGGCTTAGAAAATATTTAAGAAAAAAATAACAGAAAAAGAGTACCATGTTTACCACAGACTCCATCAGTACCATTTGTGCAGCCTTGTACACCAATTCAAGCCTTAGAATAAGTCTGAGAAGAGTGCAACTCTTCTGCATTAAGGATAGGCTACATCTAGCCAATTACATTAACAGAAATGCTTAATTAACAATTCTGTTTATTAACTTTTGACCTATTTGGATAACAAGCCAGCGTGCTGTTAATGTAATTGTCTTTTGAACAGTGTTTTTGTGGAACGTGTTCCTGGTTGTGGAGATATCTGAGGAAATGAGGTTGCGGATTGCAGATCTGGAGGAGCAATGTTCTGTCATTATTTTATTTTATGTTTCTGTGAGGTCTGCTATGAAGTTTAAATACAGAATGATAAGCTTTGTAATCTCAGTCTTTTGCGCGTAGTCCTAATGACACCGTTACTAAGAAGCTAATTCCAACACGAGGTCCTTATCTTCAACCTCCAAGCCCAGATAACCATTCTGATTCCTGTGACGGTATCGGTTATCTGATTACTTTTCTTCTGACACTGATCAACACCCTTAGAAAGCACTCAGGATAAAGTGATTCCTTACAGGTCTGCTTCTGCCTTACCACCGAGCTCAGACTTGCTGCACTGATCTGTGACAACTTGTCAGATGAGCTGGGAGCATACCACCCATGGAAAGCTCCAGGCTTTCATGTCGTCTTCTTTCATCCAGATTTTCCTTTCTGTCATGAGGGAGTTAAATACAGAAGCCTCTCAGTGACTTTGAGAATGAGGCCCCATTGTTCTGCATTGTGAATAAAGCAGTGAGTGAAAAATCACCCCAACACCAGGATAAGGAAGTTCTCACCCCGCTGCTGAATATGCAACGCAGTCTCTGAGGAGAATTTCCGAACAGCACTGAAAGAGGAAAGTGATTTTGGGAGCTGTCTGGGTACAGCAAGGCCATGGGCTTAGGAAATTGATTACCAGCTCTTGAAGCAAACCAGGAAGCTGTAGTAACACAGCGTGTGCTGACAAAGATCTTCAAAACCACTGTGCGTGTTGCTGTCGAGAGTGAATTTTTGATGCCAAACCTTACTGTGGAATGAATAAAATGAGACTATGAAATTATTTTATTCTGAAAATAGTTGTATTGCTGTAATGGGGGTGTTGAGAGGTGTTCTTCCTAACTGAATTATATGCAGACAGAGAGAACTTGACTTCTGGCATTTGGAAACAGTATTTGTAAAGAGCGTGTGATAAGGAGAAGTTGATAGGAAGAGCTCTGTAAATTTTGGGGAAAAACCCTCCAGAGGTGACCATGCAGCTTCCTGGCTTCTCCAGTACCTATACACGCAAATAGTTCCCAAATGCAATAGTATTATTTACATGAATAAAGATGTCAGGATTTGGTTAATACAACCCTCTGTACACTGTGATTCAGTGTCTTATCAGACTAGAGGGTAATTCAGTGTGGCACAAACTCTGCTAATATGTTCTGGCTGTCAGAGTAAAGAGGGTATGCACCATGATTTACTTTGCTTTATTTTGACCATCTAAATGTCACAGTGTCTAATGGAAGCTAAATGTCGTGGTTTTCCCCATAGCTGAGAGGCAGGTACAGGCACTACCCCAGGATGCTTCATGTAACACCTACAGCAGGCTTGTAAGTCTCTCTCTTACTGCTTTGTTACTGTATGAGAGTATAGAAGAGGAGGAACTGGGAAAATATGACTCAATGCCACTGTGTAAGAAAAAATATTCCGACAAAAATATTTTTAACTTCTCTTGGATTCTCCTGATGTGTGTGTCATCTCAAAGCAGAGGTACGTTTTCACTGTGGGTCTCAGAACCTCTGCGTAGAAAGGATACTGAGTGCGCGATGTCATGGTTGGGAGGGAGACTTGTATTTTATGAGACCAGTAATTGAGTAAAGCAGAGGAGTTTTTCAGGGTTTAAGTCTTTCTTCAACCAAAAACAGAAGATCTTTTCAGCTCCTGACTACGGTTGCCATGGGAAGAGTTTCAAACAAATATGTGACTAGAGCTGGTCAATATTTTTAATGAAAGAATGGCTTTCATTTGCAAAACAAACTTGTGTAGCATGTATTAAATAAAATTGGAAATCAAAACATTTAGTCTGGCTTGTTTCCGTTTCCTTTTTCCTCTTTTACTTAATCCTTTCAACTGGCTGAAAATCTTATTTTCCCTTTTCCTTGCATTTATGAAAGTAAGCCTTTTTCAATAGAGGTAAAACATGCTACCAAATATTTGGATAAATACAGTGGTCATTTTAAACCAGTAATTTCAGGCTACATCCACAATTTGGACACCTTGGACTAGCACCAGTAATGGGTTAAGTATCCATCATCCAAAATATAATTGTCAGTGAATTCTGCACTGCATTCTAACTGTAGAAGCGCCTAAACTTTGTAAGCCCTGAAACTTAATTTTCCACACCTCAATATTGGTGGTGACGCTTGCTAGAGGAATCAAGTAATCTGCGCTTGACATACATAGGGGAAAATGTTTTATTTTCCTTTCTAATGCCTTCCTGATGAGCCTGCAGGGCTTACAAGGTAAGAGTGAAAACAGACTGCTGGCAGCATGTGGGATTGCAGCTCTTGCTCCATCACTGAAAGCGAGGGCTGAGGCTGAGCCCTGTGGTGCTGGGTCCAGCCCCTGCACAAGGACCAAAGGACATTAGGGGCCAAAAACTTGGGATGCTGCAGGGCTCAGATGCAATCAGGTGTGCTCTGAGTGTGAGTACTGATTTCATTGCTGTAGACTGCCTTTATCAAAATGAACACCAACAAATCACTAAGCTCCTTTCATGACAGTTAATATCTGCAGAGCCTCAGAGGCTGCTTTGGAGATAGATAGATTTGGCTGGGGTGCACTGCTGTATTACTGACATAAGAAATCTGTGGGGTCTTTTTATAAAAGATGATGTCACTGTGTCCAGGAACTGCTGCTGCACTGTCTGAAATGCAAGTTGTTACTCATGCCATGCAATTGTGTTACAGAAATTAAAAGTGTCAGTCATATCTGTGGCTGTCTTTCCATCAGCCCCAAGAGGAAACTTCATGGTGTTTTCTTTTCCCCAAGTTTTTCCTGAGGCTTGAATTAAGTAGCCAAGTATGTGTGTGCCTGTTATGAAACAGTGAGGTTATATTACACGTCTTTGAAAACTGCACTTAGAGCCAGATCTTGAACATTGATCCATTGATATTAGAAGATTTGTCTTACTTGGTACCCCTTGAAGCTCTGTTGAAGATTCATGTGTTTCCGTTCTGTGCTTTTTTTTCCCTTTAATTTTCTCTTTTTGGTGTAGCATAAACATATAAGCAGAATAAATAAATACATCTGTGCATGATTTCTGTGTTGTAACTGGAAAAAAAATTCTTAGGCCTGAAATCCATTTCTTCTCAATTCATCCTTCTCTATCTTTCCATTGGTGTTTGATTCCCACCGCAGATAAAGTGAGTAATGCTAAGTACTCCTCTGTGTGTGCACTGTCTGGTAATACCGAGCAGGGTACAGGGAATTGCAGCTGTATTGACAATCACTGCTCTGATACCATATATTTTTGGCCCACACGTAAAGCATAATTTGTATCTTTTTTACTCACTTTGAGTGATCTTTGTTCCATTAAAAAGCAATTCTTTCTGTTTCAGTAATACAAACTTTGCATTGCTTCCATTCCCCTAATATTTGTCTTGAATAAACCTGCTAAAGAAGTATTTCTACTGCCACTTAGTAGAGAGGAAAATGAAGCAAAGAATAGACCAGTGTGATCTTTTCCAGCATTTATTCAATGAGCCACAGCCATGGGAAGGTGATGCCACCCCTCCCCAAAGAGGTGAAGACCTGCTGACATTTTCTCCCTGAGCACAAAGGACAGCGAGAGCAGCCAAGGGGAAAATGGCAGTGAGAAAGGTACAACTCCTGAGAACACTGTTGCTTTCTTTTATTGAGAGAGGAAAACAGTTTAAATGAGGAACTGGAACTCTATTTCATTTCAGGTGTTGCAGAGTGGCCATTAAAAAATCCCATTCTCTATTACTGACATCATTTCAATTACTCCTTGAAAAAAAAAATACATTTCAGAAGCACTTTACTTTCTATGCCATCATGAAGCTAAAGCTAAAAATAAAGAACAACAATAAAAATCAAATAGATGATTGCAAAGAAGTTAGAGTGGCACTAAGGACTACCAAGCTTGTTCTGCCAGCACCATTCCTTTGAAATTTGTGCTGTGAAAGGTATACAAAGGGTGTGAGTTCCTTTCTTTTCTCTCTTGGATAGAAATCTGCTCAGGCTGCCAAGGGGTTAAATGGAGATCAAGTCAGATCTAAAATTCTCAGGTGTGGATGGAGCCATCTGGATGGGTGCAACCAGCGTGCTGAGAGCACAAAAGGTGCAGGAAGATGTGACCTGGGGCTCAGTTTTGAGTGGCAGTTCTCAAGTACAAATGTGTGTCTTGGTCTGGAAGTGGAAGCACTGCATTGGGAAGACTCAAGTTCATGGTTATCGCTTACATTGTCTCAGATTATTCACTTCATGTTTTGTCTGAAATGCTGGTGCTATTAATAACATGAAATAATGATATTTAAATTACTATAATCCTAACTGTTGATTGTAGCTGATTGGAAAATAGCTATTCTTGTTGCTTCTCCTTGAAGAAAATTTTGATTTTTTTCCACAAAGATCCCAGAGGGAACATTTATCTCAAAACTCAGGTGCCTGGGTTAGAAATGGGTCTTCTTGCTGCCCCTACTGTGGGACTTTAACTGGTGATAGTATGAGAGGTAAGGGCCTTAAATTGCACCAGAGGAGGTTCAGGTTGAATGACAGGAAAAATTTCTTTTCAGGAAGAGTGGTGAGGCATTGGAACAGGCTACCCAGGGAGGTGGTGGAGTCACCGTCCCTGGAGGCATTAAAGATGTGGCACTGAGGGAAATGGTTTAGTGGGCATGGTAGGGATGAGTTGACAGTTGGACTAGGTGATCTGATGGTCCAACCAATTCTATGACTTGGACCATTCCCTTCGCCTGGCAGCTGGTGCTACCAGGCCATGTGTTACCCCCAAGGAGGAAGAAGACCAGTGACCAGCAGGAGTGAGCTCGTCTCTGGGACTACGTGGGGTTCCTTGCTGCTACCACAGATAGATCGTTGCTCTGATCCTCCATGAGGACTGAAACAAGGAGACAACATCTAAGGCTGGGCCTGACACCTTCATCCTGGGCCTCACAGGGCTCTCTGGTCAGCTCTGTGGTCCTTGCTTCACTTCTTGTCCCTTCCTTGCATGGACATGAGGTGGAGCATCCATTTCCTTTGGGTTTCTGCCCAGGAAACAGAGAGGTAAGAAAATAAAGAAAGGAAAAGGAGAAATAGAAAGAGGAGGAGAAAGAAAAAGGAAGGCAGAGGGAGACAAAACAGAAGAGAAGAAATGCAGGAGGAAGGAAAAGAGGAAGAAAGATCTGGACACGGACCGAGCCTCTCTGCTGTTCTTTCCTCTCGTTTTGCCTTTGAGGAAGCAGAATCAGCCTCAAGGAGCAGCAGCAACTCTACTTCTTTTCCCTAAAGAGACAACTAAATACTTCAATGATGTTATAAAAACTGACACATAAATGTACTTTACATTTAAAAGAATTCCTCTCCATAGCTGAAGGTAAAGAGGTAAACAGCATTGTCTAATTGACTTTCACTTTGACTTTCACATTTCAAAAGCTTTAACCATTTTCCTCTCCTTCCTTATATATTTAAAAAGATATGATGCAGGTTGTTGCTATGGTGCTCATACCAAGATGTCTGCACTCATATCCCTGGACCTTGGATAGTGCTTGTATATGTTTGTAGCTCTGTCTGGATCTCTCTCCTTTACCAAAATTAACACAGTGTACCCCATCTGGTAGAGAAAGTGTGCCTCTTTTTCCCTTGAGAAAATGCAGAATAAATGTAATGTGAAAAAAAGGTCTGCAGGCCTTTTTTTAACACTTCTCAAGTGCTTTAGTAGACTCAAGATATGGATGTTCAGAGGCAGTGATAAGAGATTCTGTGTTTGGCAACATTTGCAAGCCAGGGGACAAATTATTTATGTGTTTTTTTTTTACCACTTTTGCAGGAGATTCTCATTCCTGCACATCGTACACTCAAACCCTGGCCAAGGGTGGGAGGCTGTGCTCCACTACAGCCTTTCTGGAAGGAGATGCCACGTGGTGGGTGACACAGATGGCCCTGCCCTCTGGAAGCTCTGCCCTGTCCAAATTCTCCTGCACACACCAGTGCCCGTGCAGGCACTACAGCTCTCACATTCTCCCTTGAACATGGCATAAGACCAAAAGCTTTTCTGAAGACATCATCAGTTCAGGGAGTGAATAGAATTATTGTACACTTAATGGAATTAAAAGAGGAAAATACAATTTGAAATGTGTGTAATTAAACTGCAGTCTCTCTCTTTCACCTGTAGCAAAAACCTTCCATTAAAATGTTTGGATTGGAGCTGAAGCATGTTTCAATCCAAAGGCACTGCTTTTTCTCTGAGTGGAGTCTCATATACAGGACATGCTGAACACTGCTAATGGATGAGCGAACACACAAGGGGAGCCTGAGTTTCTGATGGCTATCCATCTTTTTCCTGCAGTTTTCTACTGTTCCTCTGTTTGTGAGCTGACAGCAGCATCAGTCATTTGGCTAGTAAGTACCAAGAGTGGTTTTAGGTCACACATTTGTTATCCTCGCTCCTGAGGTAAATCTGATACCCTGGAGAAATACAAGTCAAGAGGTACAGCACGAGATGTGCAGTTGTTCTGATTTACCATGGCAGCATTTTCTTCTGTGAAAAGGAAATGTTCCTCTGCAGATAATTGTATTTATTCCAAAATAAATATCCAGTTTCCCACTGATGTGAGAAAAAAGGACTCTCTGGGCCCTTATTTCCAGGGAGAGGACAACTTCAGAAATGTGGGCTGCTTGCTTTAGAGGAGAGAGAAGACCACCCATTGGGGTGGTGCTCTTCCGTTTGGAAGAGGAAGGTCTCTGGTGAAGTCCCTGGCCTAGTAGTTCTGCTCCTAATGCAACCTCAGCATTTGGAGGATGGAACTGTGTCACCTTGAATGCTCTCCTTGCAGCCAGGTGTGTTTTTAGGTCTTGGCAACAGGGAAGTGTGTTTACTGGCATGTTTATTTTGAAACGCCTTAAGACTTGAGCTGGTTCCTCCAAGGGTCCCATCCCCAGCAGTACCATAAGTTATTGCCAAGCAAAAAACACCAGCTGGGCAAACAGGTTTCATCCTTTCCCAGCTTGCAACTTTTTTTCTCTCTATGACATCTAAAAGCATTTTCTATATTTTGATTCCTTTTATTTTTCATCTATTTCTTCCACTCTTACATTTGCGTAAACTTTAAGCACTTGCAACATCCTTTGGCAACAAGTTTCACAGATCTGGTTGTTAAGAAGCACAACATTTCATTTATTTTGTACAACAAGGAGTTGGCTTAGGACATGAATAATAGTGTGCCAAGGCCCTTCAAAGCAAAGCTTTTCTGCAGTCCATCCATCATCAGCTCCAGCTTTGTGTTCTTGGGACTGCACATGGGCTGCCAAATGGAGAGCTGTGAACGAGTCCTGGCATGGCATGGCACCACTCACAGTTCACTCCTTGCTGGTTTATTTCATCTGCTCTACTGCTAATTGAAAACAGAAGCAAAATTTTCTCTTCTTCCTAATAAATAATGAAAATATCACTTTGAAAAATACCTCCCAACATTTTGCTGACTGAGCACAAGTTTTATCTTGCAGTAGTTTGTTTTTGTAGGGCACTTAGCACCACAATGTCTAAGCCTCCCTCCATTCATCCTCACAACTGCTCTCCAGGGAAGTATTATCCTTCTTTTATTGAGGGAGAGCTGAGGCATTAAAGGTCTGGTCTAGCACCCAGCAAAGTGGATGACAAACCTGTTTGCTGAAGGTCAAACAAGGAGTTCCGGGTAGAGCTGAGAACAAAGTAACAGCTGAGTGCTTTAACACATGGACCATTTTTCCCTCTTTTTTTCTTTTACATATATATGTATATACACATGCACACATATATATATGTACACACAGACACATACACACACACATATATATATATTTCCAGATTTGGGGGTGTTTTTACTTGTCAGAATTTATCCATTCATCTTCACCTCTAATACATAAAAGATTAAAATATTTTGACACCTGTCATGTATTTTCTGCTTAATTGTTTGCAATTAATTAGAAAGTGCAGCTTAGCTTCCAAAATGATAGAGCAGTGCATTAATATAATTTTATTTTCTCCAGGGATCTAAAAGTATTGGCAATGTCAGACTGTTACATTCTTTTCTTGAAGAGAATATAGCGGGGCAAGCTACTGCTTATGCATCCTAATGTTGCTAAGATTTCCTCCAGTGATAAATAATTCTCTAATATTTCATTTTCTGTGGCAACACACCATGTAAATTGAGTTTTGTATGTGAATAAGAAATGCCATATAGTAGCTGTGCCCTCATTCTTATTTTACCTCTTTGTTTCTACAGGTCATGGAGAAAGGTATATTACCAACATTTTTATTTTTGTTTATTTTGTTTGAAGAGCAATGAACTTTTTTTTTCCTAGGATATTGAATGAGATGTCACTTAGAAAGCATCGTAACATTCCCACGAAATAACCTATAACGTTACTGTGAATGTATTTTTTTTCCTAGTTCAATTGAATGACTCCATTACTGTACTCATACTCATTGAAAAAGTTCTTACTAATATAAATGTTCTTCTGAGTTCCACCTTTCAAAAACTGGTTAGGTTCCAGAGGGAGGCAAACAATGTGGGGTATAAGCAAGTGTTACTGGATAAATATTCCTAAAACAGTAATGAGATATACTCAGGAATTGCTAGCAGCAATATCAGCCACAGAAAGAGAGTTCTTGCTATTAATGGTTACTGTGGGATCAGATGAGGACTGAATCTCCAGGTCCATATTTTCATTTGTGCCATTCTTTCTTTCCTCCAGGTATCCAAATACCATTTCCATAGCTTTGACGCAGACTACTAAGTCCAAGTCTTTAGCACATTATTTTTCTATTCGCTCCATACAGACCGAGGTGTTCCTGAGATGAACAATCAAGAGGTTTTCTGATTTGCTATACAACTGAAAACTAATTTGTTCCCTTCTCACATTCTAAAGTCCTCAGAAAATAAGTTGTGGCTGAAATGGTGTGGTGTATAGCAGCAAGCAAGCCATTCTTGGAAGATCAAGTGTGAATAATGACAAACTCACAGATGAACAGGCTCCAAAATGCAAATGCTGGCATTCCATGCATAGGTATAAATATGTATTACCAATTAATATGTAGAAAACAGCAGCTCCTCTTGCTGTCAATCATCTTGGGCTAAAGTTCTGTTATCTGACTCCACAGGTGCGGGCATAACAGTGCTGCAGATTTGGGTAGCACCTCTAGCAGATTCCATAACAACAGTGTTACAACCACAAAAATACCAGCTGTTGCTATATACATAGCGGATAAGGCTTTGGGGGATAACAACACTATTTCTGACATCCCTTTTATTACATTTAGTGGGGTTTTTTGGCAGATTAGATTTAAAAACAACAACAACAACAAAAACCGAAAGTGCATAAAGTGCTGCTGTGCTTCTCCTATACATGTTCCAAATAAATAGTTTCGTTGATGACTCAATCTAATGCTAGACCTTTCCTCGTGTTTGTTGTAAGCTTGTTTGTAACACAGCTTCTGAATTTGTAATTTAATAGGACTGACCTGAGGGCAAATTTGCTGTAACACAAGGCCAAGTTGTTACAGTCATGAGTTGTTCAGAAGGAGCTTGAAGGAGTGGATTGCAGAAACTGAGCCTACTTTTTCAAATTCGTAGGTGCTTGGGGAACCTGTGGATCACTGCTGACATTTCTAAAAATAAAACAGGTAGTTGAAGCTCAGCAGGCTAAATACGTAAAATACTTTTACAAGAATCGGAGCTTAGGAACTATAGAGATTATGTACAGGAACTAGCTATAACATTATCTAGCCATTATTTGCAGTCTATGAGATATTCTTCTATTTCAATTATTCTTTGTCTTGAATTTTGAAATGCCCTGCAAACATTGAACTTTGCCTTAGTTTTATTTTCCTTGTTCAAGAAAGACAAAAAAAAAAACAGTTTTTCTTTAACAATGGAGATATGAATTACTATTTTTTAAAATAAGAATAAACTAACTTACTTCTGAGAGATTTATAAATCTGTCTCTGTATTGCTAGAAATTACTTAGAATTTCTACTGCAACAAAGATGTTTAATTCAGGAGCATTATACCTGCCATAGGCTGCTGTAAATTTCTGTAGTTGGTTCTCACCTCCACATTTTAATCTTTATTTATAGGAAAAAAAAAAAAAGAGAGAGAGATTGTGAATTTATTTTCTATGAAGTAAAAGTTTAATACATAATTAATTCCAGTGAGACCTGCATAGGTATGAATATTATTAGAATGTGGCACATTTATTTAAATTTCAAGAAGTGTGATAACTTGACACCTACTATTCCAAGAAGTAGTATTCTCTCCTTACCTATTTCCAATTCATCATTAGACACTGGATCATAATCTCCTAGGCAATATTGTAATAGAATAAGGAGAGTGAAATTCTGGTCTTCCTATGGCCTTATGATACACTCTTTTGCTGCAAATATCAAAAGATCTTCAATGATCACTGAATTTTAATTCTCTTTGAAAGAGGACATTATCAGCAGAATATGTCAGATAGAATTTTAAATTCCCATTGACCCTAATAAAGTAGGAGAAGTGAACAGCGCCATGGATGCATTATTTGGAAGGAGTCAGGGAACAAAGCTATCCTCTTAATCTGTTGTATCTCATGAATGAAAGAACTTATTAGAACTGAGTGATTCAAACAATCCATGCTATCTTAAAAGCTTATCCTAGCAAAATGTCAAGAATAGCACCCCACACCCCAGTCAGTAGCCTCTTCCAAAGAGCTAAAATGATCAGCATCAGCTCTATCTGTTTACTTATATTTACCTTTCAAAGCATAGTTTGAAGAGAAGACACATCTTACCTTCTGTTACACAGCAGTCGTTCAGAAAGTTCTACATCTCCCTTAGGTTTAGGCAGACACAAACCCAGGTTTTTATGTCTCAGGATGCCAGCTCTAATCACCATGCTGTTAGAAGGGGTAAAATGGGGCACTCTCCACATCTCATTTCTGTTGTGTGCAAAAGAAATAGATGATTTATTCAGCTAGAGGTGAAGGATTCCAGTCTTACTGCTGTCCTTAGTTTTTCCCTATTATTTATCTATAAGCTTTCTTGTGCAAAAGCTGTTGCATACTGCTCGGACATGTGTTTGTACACTCCTGCTCCGCTCCCTGTGAGGAGCTGTAGCTGAAATGAGGCCTCCGCTCAGCAACCTCTGCTCTGGGCCAAATGAACCAAGGGACCTCAGCCACTCCTCCCACATCTTGCCCTCTAGACCCTTCTCCATCTTCTTAGGCCTCCTTTGGATGCTCTCTAATAGCTTTATGTACTTTTTATGTTATGGTTCCCAACTTGCACACAGTGCTAAGGTGAGGCCACACAACACGGAGCAGGAGGCACTGAACAACTCATCTGTATTGTTCGGTGGCTGCTCACAGGAAAATCATTTCAAACTGCTATCAACCATTCATTTCCACATGGGTGTGGTTTCCCCTTCCCACCAATGCTCTTTAATGAAGTGTAATGTTTGTCTGCTACGGAGCACCAATGTCCTTGTCCCATGGCATTTGCCATCTGGGAATTGCTGGCTTTCATGAGTGACTTCTGCTGGGCTTTTTGGGATCAGATACTGACTGTTGAAATAATGCATACAAATAAATAAATAAAAGAAAAACATCCAGTCTTCACAGAGGCAAGCAAGCTCAATTTCTTTTTTCCTTTTTGTATTTATACCTAATGTGTACCCAGGAGATTTAGGATGCAAACTATTTCCAGTGCTCAACTTGAGCAATGAGTACCTTTGACAGACTTCTGGTAGGCTCCCAAAACCTCAGGATTTGAAGAAAATGCACTTCTCATTCAGACTCTGTAGCACTGACCTGCAGGGCAGTGAGATATCTTCTCTCTATTCCTCACATGAGATATTCCCTTTTAAAATCTTACTTCCAAGGTGAAAGTGGTTCTGTTTCAGCGATCAGGGAGAAATACTAGTTCAGAGCTCTCCTCTGCCTGCGGACAGTTCTTATCCATGTTTGAGGAAAGGCCATTAACCACATGCAGAGGAAAGTTTTCTCTGTGGGTTCATTTCCCATGACTTTTACTGAAGCCCCACCACTGACAAGCAAATGAGAAGAGAGAGGGATGCTGGAAGTGTAAAGGAGCATTATTACATCCTGCTCTCCTCTAAATCCTACTGAGGAACAAAAAACCTTTGTTACTGTAAGTCTGATACGCTGCTTTCCTCATTATTTGGGTAATACAAGCAATTGCTTATATAATATACTTAAGAAATTGCTGGCCATTAAACAATCCCCTGTAGAAGACACAAAATCAACCTGAAAATAAATTGTTGCTGTTTAAAAAAATAAAGAAATTCAGAACTTTTACATTGAATCTGCTAAATTGCCTTTGGGTTTTCCATCTGCTTTTTGCAGGCTTTTGTGCCAACACATCTTCTGGCATTCTCTAACTTTTGGCTTTTTTACCATTGACATCTTGTAATATTATTTCTGTGTGTAAATTACTCGCTCTGCCAAAATGCCAGAAAATCAGGGTTTCTTTCCTGTTTTGAACTGGTAGGAAATTTTCAAGGTAGCATGTTTTGTTAGAAAAAAAGATTTGCAGAAATCCATAGGTTCCAAGGAATACCTTTGTTTCCGCAAAGGGTCCAAGGGATCCTTCCCCCCAGCCCCTTCCCTGCCTCCCTGCTTCCTGGCAACCGGTGGGGTATCAGCTTTCCTGCTCTACAGTTTTGGAGGAACCAAGAAGTTCCTGCTGTGAGAAAGCCTTGGTTGTTTCAATGTGAACAAATGAGCCTTCTGGTTCCAGAAAGGAAATCAATGATGTTTTTGAAACAGTGTTTTGCTAGGAGCTCTAATCATACATTATCTTATTTGCACTCATGTTTTCTCAGCAAGTCAGGGGCTGTTGGCTCTTTTATGTAGCCCTCTGGCCCCAGTAGCTGTTTTCTCTTATTTCTTAACTCTGGAAGGGAGTACAGCACACTGGGCTCCAACTCGTCCATCCACTCCTCAGAAGACTGCTTTGTTCCATCCTGTCAAGCTCATCTTCATCCCAGGTCTTCCCCTACACTTGTTCCTTGTACTTCTTTTCTTCTCACTTACTCATCCCTGGGTTCCTGCATTCATGCTGCTTCTCCCTGCCTGAGCTCTGCCAACAGTCCCAGCTTTTGCATGTCTTTTGGCTGACTGTGACCCAACCACGATTTCAATCTCAGTCTCCTTGTGTAGACTCAGTTTATGTATAATCTTTCCTTGGATGTCCTTTTCTCTGTTTCCAGACTCAGCTTTTCTGCCCAGACATCTTCAGCTCTTCTTCAGCTTCAGCCTACAACCCAACATCATTCCTCATCCTCCACAGATAGCAGCCCATCTCTCTGTTCACAAACACAACATTCACATTTAATGAACCTCATAACAAAGAATGTTTTGATATCGTACACCATTTTGATTTCAGGCTTCTTAGTATTTTACTAAATCAAATGCAACACACCAGTGAATCATGTCATCACTGAGACCACCAGACACTCTGTGTCCTTCATCCTTTCCACACAGGTTGTTGGCAATAACTTGGCTTTATTGGGTACAAAACAACCATCACAAGACATAGGGTAAGGCAACATCCAGAGTGCTCCTTATAGCAGCAGCAGCAGCTGCTATAAAGCACATAGCCTTGTATTCACTCTGTTCTGTAGGCAGCATAAATTTAGAATTAGACTATATGTGTGTTTGGGCTGTGCCTTTACATAGAAGTCTGATCTTTGGGCTATAACGAATCTTTCTAACTGCTTGCAGCTGTGCAGTGAGGACAGCAGGTGAGAGCAATGTTAGAGATGAAGACAGCTATTTTAAAGGTGAGTAAAACACTATGAAGTTTTCTGTCTTTGTTCTAAGAAAAGAGTTCTAAGCACGAGAGGTACAGAAAAGTCTAAAACTGCATTAATAGTAAAACTGACATGCCATATTCTAGATAATCACTGCAATATTAAAATTGGAGGAAGAAAGAAGTTGTTAATGAAAATATGAAGAAGCAGGCAAGGCAGTATAAATAATGTTTGTCTGAACATCTGTTCACGTTTAACAGTAAGGAAAGGAGTTTTTCATTACTTTTAATCTTTCTTATAGGTGTTTATATTTACAGCATTTCTGAGATGGGGCTCTATTTTCCTCTTTTCTGGCAGACTCCGATGGCTTTTTAACAGGGTGAACATCAGTCATGAACGTTACAAAGAATGTGTCAGAAGAACAAGTTTTGATAGTTTTCCATTTGGCCACTTTTACCTTTTACTTTGAAACTAAAAGAAAATTCTTCAGCTGATATTTGTGTGGCTGCTTTCATCATCTTATGGAAGTGGATGTAACGGCACTAGGATCTTCCCTTACGCACTTCAAGGCACCTTTTCAGGGAACATGATTTGTTTATTGAAGTGCAAGGGATGTAGTGCTCCTTGCTGTAGATCCACCATGTATCCATAACTTTGCTTTTACAGGACAGCTGAATGGTGTTGACTTCCCAATTTGTTCTCACTGCAAACTGAATGAATTTTCTTAGCTACATATCCCTTGTCTTCCCTCATGGTACAAACTTCTGTCCTTTTGGCAAAATAAAGTTATACATGAGTGTTAATGTCTGTGTTTCCTGTTTAAAAATATTCCCTCTCAACTATAACAAATCTTTCATGAACAACAGGGATCATTCAAAATAGTTGCATTCTGCATGTTATAAATTCAAAAGCCTAATTTCTAGTGGGTATTAAAAGAAGGATGTAGATGTTATTAAATGTACTATGGGAAAAAAAATGATCTTAATTTCCTAAAAAATATTTGTCAACGAAATGCAGAGTGAAATAGAAAAAGCAAAACAGGATTAGTCAGGGAAAATAGTTTTTTTTCCAGCCAATGTGAAAGAAAAATATCTGAAATACATCAAAGCTGATGTTTGAAATGTAATTAATTCTTATTTTATCAAAGATGGACTGAAAAGTTTTCCAGTCTCTCAGGGGTTAGAGTTTGAACCCTTTCATATGAATACAGAATAAATAGCAATTACTTTTGTTCCTGTAGCTTGAGGGCGAGTAACATAAATGCAAAACTTGCATAGCATATATTTAGTTTTGTTTGAATTGACCTCTCTACCATCTTCTGTGTAACAGTTTCCCATTTTTAATAGCTTCCCACCTCTCTTCCCCAAGTTGAGGACTGTGATACTGTTCTGTTAATTTTGAATTCTATTTTTGTTTCAGAGACTGGGATAAAAAAAAGAGAGCCTCCTAGAAGGAAGTGTTTTAAGCTTCTTAGGCTGTGGTAAGTTTGAAATTCAAGTTTTCATTTTTCTGGGTGAATTTTCTCACTGTTGAGCTACCATAGATATTTCTGGTCTCGGAGCAAAATATCTTTAGGACAGCTGTAGATACAAGTTAGATGAAGGCTCAAGAAGGGGAGGACATACCCCAGTATTTGTGATATTTTACTGGTGTGTACTGTATGTGCTCTGAGGCATTGAGATGCCTTAGTTACTCTGTGAAACAGAAGAGAGAAGAGTAGGCTCTAAGCACAGTTTTCCCTGGGCTCTGTGGTTCAGGCATTTAAAGTTACTGCACTTCTGTATTTTACTGAAGTACTATTTAGAGCTACCACCTAATTTTTTCTAGATCATAAGATCCAGAAGATACAGCTAAACATGGGTCTGGGAGCGATTGTTGAAGAAATGGAGATTTTATACCCCTATTATTGTTAAAGAAAAACTTTTATTTGAAGTAAATCTGATTAAAAGTTGACTCTTCTTGAAGACGAAACATGGTGTGGAGCAGAGGTGCTCAGTTCAGAGTTGAGCAGAAGTCTTTGAGAGAGAAAGAGGAGTTGTTCACATCAGTGTGGAGGGTAGGCAAAAATGGAGCAATGCTGAAGAGAAGTCCTAAAAGTTTCAGACTATTCTAATATACTCAGAAATGCATCTGTCTGCAGTTGCCAGTGATAACATGAGAAAATACACATCATGCAGACGTTGGTTGCAAAAAAAAATCTTTCCCTCAATACAATATGTTCAGTAACATCAAGCTAGGACTGAAGCAACATAAATTTAAAAGTTATACCTGGTCTTGCCTTGTTATGTCAAGGAAAGCACCATTATTCAAGAAGATATATGACTTAACATTTAAGCAGGATCAAATTCCAAATGCTGGGCCAGAGTGTATTTTCTGTCTCCTAGAATCATTCCTCCTTTCTCTCCAACCCACTCTAAATGCATTTTCTATCTTTTTTTCAGCAGAAAATACGCAAATCTCAAATCCCTAGAGAGAGTGAGGAAGTTTTTTTCTAACACACTTGCAGATGTTTGCATTGTGTCTCATCATATTTTCGTGCACTATTTAGCTTGGAAGATTGAGGTTCCTGCCACCCACTGACAAAAAAAAATCTGTTTTTTATGCTACAAATATTTTCCTATACTTATGCGTTCTGACTTGTCACTTGCAAAGGGATGGACTTTCTAAACCTGTTATTGAGCATGAGGCAGATTAAGATGTATTTATACATCTACAGTTGACCCTTTTCATTATACATTAATGTGTGTGTGCTGCATAATGAGTATATCACTTTGTAAAAGATCCCAGGGATCACTGCGCAGTTTCTATAGGTGGAGCTTTAGAAAATATCTCAAGCATATATAGAAGCATATTTTTAGCAGATTAAATATTTTAAATCTCATAACGTTTTCAATGTACTGATGAGCAGTTGATGGGAAATGTGAAAAGTTTTATATGAAGTATGCTAATAGAAAAGTTTTGATCTATTATTCTTAGTTAGCTCCATAAATTCTCCTTTTTCTTCCAGGTGAAAAATGCAGTTAATTAATATGTTCATACATGCTCTTCAAGAAAAACTGAGATATACACTTGGTACAGATACCAAGGCTCAATACACCAATATTTTTGATCCTCCTAATAAAAGATGATGGTATGCCAAGGCAGAAGGTGAAAGTAAGTATTGACACATTAAAAGGAGCAAGCTCAGGGAGTTATTTGCATTACTGTAGTACAAATGAACTAAAACCATGCAAGAAAATATCTCATGGAAATAGATATTCAATGCACATGAATACTAATAAATAAGTAATTACATCCTTAATTCCTTCAAAAACCCTCTTCCTAAGACTGTAGAGTGGTATGAAGAATGTGATCGTATGAAATACCAGTAAGTTCATACGTTTTAAAATGATAATGCAGACTTGCATGAATAATTTACTGTCCTTTAAATTTAAAAAAATAATTTGGATCAGAAAGAAGTTTTCTAGAGATGGATAGCATGACATCTTACAGATGTGGAGAGCTTTGTTTGTGTGGAAAGATTAAAAGTCAAGTAACAGGAGGGTGTTTGTGTTTCATGTTACGAGGGGAATGCTTGTGTTATCATACCGGGCACCTCATGGCTCCCGGCTCTTCTACTGTGGATTCAGGCATCTGAACCCAATTCCCTTTCTGGCTGAGGGTAGCAGAGGCCATTGCCTTCAGAATGATGCTTGCCTGTCACTGAGGAGAGCTTTATAATCATGAGGGAAATCAAGTTTTTACATGGAAAGATAGTGATTAGGGGCAATGGCTTAAAACTAAGAAGGGAGGAGATTTAGCTTAGGTGTTAGGAAGAAGTTCTTTACTCAGAGTGTGATGAGGCACTGGCACAGGCTGCCCAGAGAAGCTGTGGATGCTCTGTCCCTGGAAGCATTCAAGGCTGGGTTGGATGGGGCCTGGGCAGTTTGATTTGGTGGGAGCATCCCTGTTTGTGGCAGGGGATTGGAACCGGATGGTCTTTAAGGTCCCTTCCAATCTAAGCCATTCTATAGAAGTTAGTAATGTAGTAAGGAGAACACACTATCAGTTATGTATATTCAGGGCATTTGTCTGTCCGGATTGAGTAACTGTATTTCTTACTTGCAAGAAAACTACTTTGCTTATTCAAATGGCTCTGTTGATGAGATGGTGAAAACATATTTCAGGAATCTCTTCAAAATAAATGTTGCATTGCAGGTTGTCTTGCTCCATTTAGTGTTCTTTTTTTTTTTTTTTTTAAATTAGATGTTCAATATTAATGTGTGTCTCTCTGAAAAATGGAAAATAAAGCCCTGTACTGAGGTCAGAAGAATGAGACAAGCCTCTGAATCACTCTGACCAGTGTACTCAGTGGGCTTGCAACAGGCTATCAGTATTTCCAGGAACTTTAATTCCAGGAGTTTGTGACTCATCTTAACAGTAACAGTGTAGGTCTGTTACCAGCTGTGTCTTTAGTCTGACTTGCCCTGGGGTGGGAGAAGGAGGTGGTATGTATGTCTTGGAGCACTGGTGGGCAGCACTGCAAGAGGACTGTGCTTGATCTGTGTCAGTCAGAAAGGTGCTTAGTGGTGACTGATTTTTGTGCTACAGTGTTTGCATGTGGATGTCAGCAAAGGAACACATGTGGAGTGAATACCCCTGCCAGACCCTAGGAAAGGCAGTGTTTGTAGACCTTTAAGTATTTGCAAGCTCTTCCACCAAAAATGCTAATAAGGCAAAAGGGTGAGCATGTGAGGGGCAGGATGATGGCACGTTGGCATCAATGCCTCAGCTGACATGGAGAATGAATTTAGGTAACAGTGGTCCTGCCTGTGAATGCTCTTTCAGAAGTCTCATCAGGGCATATGGTGGGGGAAGCTGTTAGAGCCAGCCTGCTGGGAAGAGTAGAGTGCTGGGGAAATTTGGACATTGACGGCTGCTGTCAGAGGAGAGGAAGGAGCCAAGTGAGTTGAACTGAGTGAGGAAAATGTAGAGGAAGATGACAAGTGAGAGAAGCAAGGCATGACAGTACAGAAGTGCAGGGCTTGCTTAGTCCTGATGGTGATAGCATCCGGCATCCTGCAGACAGGCTTGCTTTCCTCCTTATAGGCACCACATCTGCTGCTGGGTTTCTGTTAGGGAGCGTCTTTCGGGTGGGAAGGAAGATTAAAACTCAGTGAATGACCTCTCATAAGGAGTACGTTCCTGCTGAAGATCAGTGGCTGTACTACTTTTCTGTATGGATAATGTGACGCATCTCACCAGGAATAACCCATCTCTGAGGGTGCCTCTCACCCTCTTCACATAGCTCTTCAGTTCACATCTTCACAGGTCACATTAGTTTGATTCTGCAGTTGCAGAGATTTTCTGTGCACTGAAACCAATCTTTTGTTCTCCTGTTGGCCTAAGCTGGGCAGAGGACTAATGACAGCTCTGCCAGTGTCACTGCCACTGACTCTGCCTCCTCTCTGATCCCTCAGCCCTTTCCCTTCTCTCCAAGATTATATAGTTCAGCTTTCAAATTAAATGGCCTTAAAGGAGATTGTGCATATAATTTAATGGAGGAGAAAAATCCATAAATCTGCATTACAGGGCTGCTCATTACATTTAATAGGCTGATTTTACTGTTACCTCCTTCCCTGAGCAATGATTTCTCCAGTTGATCTCTGTCTTCAAGTTATGTCTTATAAATCCAGTTCAAAATCTAAATTCCTTGTGGTTGTGTCTGACCCACCTTAATGTGTGGATATGGCGTTCATCGTGATAGGGCTCAAGACTTAAAATGTTTCCTCATTAGTAATTAATCATCCAGAAATTGCTTCAATATCTTAGCTCCTTGACTGCACAAAACTATCCTCGCTACAGAATTGTATAGCAAAGTTATAACTACTAATTAAATTATATAGTGCTCTTTCAAAAGGGATTTTTCAAGTACAGAATAATCACTGTGGGAAAATTTTCAAAAAGAAATATAACACATATCAAATCAGTGGAAAAAGTAAGATGTGAAACATTCTCTAGAGCTCAAGTTCCAAAATATTTTTGCCTATGGAAGTGTCTATGAATAAATCTACTCAGGTAATTGGTTTCAGAGAACACTGATTTTTACCTAATTCTATAATAATGGGCATAAATTTTAGGAGGACTTTTATTTTAGGATTAATTTTAGTCCTATTTCTCTTAATGAGAATTGAATGCTGCATAGTTTTGATATCCTTACTTTGTTGTTTATAATTGACTTTAAAAAAAAATCCCAGAGATTGAACAACAATTTTTTCTGTCCTACCTTATGATTATGAGTACCTGGGAGGACTCAAGAGAACTGTTTGGCTATTTTGTTAGAAATTATTCCAATTGATTAGATACATTCATCCTTCCCAATTAAAAATTACCAAAAAAAAAAAAAAAGGAGTTTGTGTGTCTGAGCCAAGTTCATTGATGTATGGAGCACAGCTAGTATCAGTCATTATTATGGTCCTGATTGTACTGTGTGTTTTCTTGCAAACATGATTATAGCAAGCTAATTTACATTGCTAAATGAATGCTAAAAATATCAAAACGTTTCTCCCTGCTGGCCAGAGTAGTTGATCCAGTCATTAAAATAAACAGAAGTAACTACTCTGATGGAAGCTAAGATGATTAAGCAGAATGTGCATAAGAAAACAGTTATTTATCTAAGAATATGCTCTTCAGATGAACTGCAAAGACCTTATTTAAAAATCACACCAGTCTAGCATGGAGGCTTTTGTGTGCCACAAGAAGGATCTGAACAAGCTTTACACTATTCCTCATCCTGAATTCACTTCAGAGCCTGTTGGCAGCGTGTGCTGAGGGACTGAGGTGCAATGGCTGCACAGGAAATAATAATGTCTGTTTTCTCTAGTAAGGGTGGTGCTTTTGGCTCCAGCAGCTGCCACGAGCTGTTTTTCCTTTCACTACATAAGAAGCCAGAGTCTGAGCAGCCCAGCACTGTAAGCAGGTGGAGCCTTGCCTTCTCTTTCTTATAGTCAGGAGCTTGTTGAGCTATGGGTGAAATCTGAGCCAGATATAGAAATAATTGTGATTTTGTGCAGGGCAGTGATTTGTTCCAGATCTACTCTCAAGGCAGATATTAGCACAAAAGGCTCAAGAGTATACCTGACTTTTTTGTTGGTTTTTTTGTTTGCTTTCTACATGAAGGCAATTGGAATATCTGTTTGCTTTCCAACACCCATCACAGCTGTAAATGAACCTCTCCAAAACCTCCAAGCTTTTCCTGTGCTGCTAAATATTTTTTCATATGCAAGTGTTGGTGTAGCTACCCAACTGGAAAGCAGAACAACTCTTTGGGTCTCACTCAGCCAGTCACTTTGCATCCCAATATACCAGTATTTAGGTTTAGCTTCAGCTGTCAGAAATCTGTTTTGAATTGTGGTCATTTATTCCTGCAAGCAGAAAACATCTAAATTGATGGAACGGATGGATGAATGGATTGCTGTATAGTATTTCCTCCATTAAGTACTTTCCTGTAAATAGTGTACCAAGATCTATTACCATCCCTCCCACCTCCAAAAATCTACATTAAAAACTTTTGGATATATTTCATTAATCATTTTGTCAAGACTACAGATGAAAAGAGCTATTTGTATTTATGACGGTTGGTAATTAAACATTACAGTGCTGTGCCAATATTTAATTCACAGTGTAGAAGGAGCAAACTGAACAGAAGGTAAAACTGGCAGAGTTTATGGTAGAGAGATGCTGTGGGAATGTGCGTGTGTGAGCAGAACTGTAACACTACAGAGCAAGTGGCATTGCAATAAAATGTTGTAGCAGCAAATTGCTTTTCCAGTTGTGTTAGACTTCCCTCTCTCTTCCCTGGAAGAGAAATAAGAAAAAAATATTTTACCCTTGAAATGATGGCAAGAAACAAAAAGATACTTTGGGAGTTAGGATCACTGGCTGTTTTTGCAAAGAAATAAAGCCATACAGAATAAATGAGTCCCAAGGAGTTTCTTTTGATTTTATGGATTCTACACGTTGTTTTTCCCTTCTGTCTCACAAAGTATTTGTAAAAACCTTCCCTATTTATTTGGGTTGCCTTCTCTGTTTTCATTTCTGCTGGAAAGGCAAGGCAGCACTCATTGCAAGTGTCTGTTTTGGTATAAAATAATTACTACTTTTCAATGTAAGGATGGAAACTGTTTAAATGGCTCATTCTTACTGCCGCTGAAATGACCACAATCATTCCTATTTTCTCATAACGATGAGGCTGCATCTCCACAAGATGCCTATGCCATAACAAACACAATTCATCTAACTGTCAGTGCACTGTGTATGTATCTGTATATGAACTGTCTGTGTACGCTGACTTTATACCCCATGGAGGCAGAGCTACAGGGAGATCCATCTGCTGAAGGAGACAATCAAGACAAACCAAAGGCACTGCATCCTACAAGCAGCTTTTTTATTCTTCTTTATTTCTTTGAGCCTACATCTGGCTAACTGAGCTGCAGGCATGTGCATTTTGTTCAAGTCTGAAGTTTGAGGAGACAAACCCCATCCCAGGACTTCTCAGTATTATTCCCAAGCTGTGTGACTTTCCTTCTAGTCATTGATTCTCACAAAGCTAAGAACAAGCTCTCTTCTGGTGCGCCATTATCAGTGCCTTTCGTGGTAGGACAGTTCTTTATAGCTGTGTTAGAATGGAAAGATGAAAAGTGCATTGGGTCACCACAGTGTAGCCAAAAGCATTTGCTGACCTGCACGGTAAGAAGATGAAGACAATTATATGCAATGTAAGGTTCAGCTTGCAGTCGGTGGAAGTGCCATGGGCTCCAGATACACCTGAGCATCAGTACCATGACTTTTTTTCAAGTAGTAAAGTTGCTTGAGAAATGACCATGTGGTGACAACCGTGAAATTGAAGTGTTTGAATGGGCTTGCATTCGTGCATAATACTCTACAAACACATTCAAGGAGATGCCATCTATCAAATAACCCGGCTCATCTCAAAAACAGCTTAGTGAAGCACTGGCAAAAGTCCCCTGCAGCCAGCCAGATCAAACTGCAAATGTTCAAAAGACTCCTGCTGCTAATTGAATTCTACCTGCAGGAAAAACCCTCAGATTTTAATGTGTCATTGATGAAATTCTTGTATTTTAAAGGCTGTGGATAAAGACATGTTCAATAAACAGGCTGCTTGGTGGGTGTCTGTTAGCAAGCACTGCAGCCCAACACGAGGAGTTTCACAGTGCAGATGCAGACTGACATCCTCGTGAGTGACATCTCAGGAATATTTCATGCTTCATGTATTACTGACCTTACCTCCTAAAGCTTCATCGCTTTAATCTGTAATATCTGTTACAGCATGGATCCTGCAAGTGAGAAGTGACATTAATTTGTTTAGGACTATTCACATAAAATCTTTCGTTTCTTTCTAGGATCAAGATCAAAGATCACAAAACATTTTAAATGAAACAGAGAAATAGGTTTTTCCAGATGTTATATAAAATGTTACCCACTCTGGAACTTCCAAAGTTGAAATAAATATTAATAATAATAAAGAAAAGATCATTATAAGAAGTGATGATCGTGAAACAGTTTATTCTGGGCAATGAAAACTGTCCTCTTTAAGACCAAAGAATCTCTACCCCTTTGTTTGATCCTATGATTTCAATCTGTGCCAAAATTAAGCAAGTAAATCCACACAGTGCTTATAACAGATGTAAAATCTTTACCTTACTGTAAACTTCTCTGTTGTTGATAGGAACACCATATCATTTCATGGAGCAATAAAAATCTGTATTTTATGAAAAAATTTTGACAAAAATTACATATAATGTGAAACCAAATTTTAAAATCTATTCGATTACAAAGAACTTTGTTTTGTAAAAGATAAAATGGAAACAATACAGTAAAAATAGGTTATTACAAATAAAATGCCTATCACTTTCAAAGGCTTAAATTATGTCTTAAAAAATTTGAAATGAAATTTGCTTACATAACTCTTAAAAAAGAAAAGCACAATTGGACAGAATGAGCATGCATTTATTATCAAAATGTGGATGTACAAGTTGTAAAATACCATAAATGTATTAAATATATGGAATTGTGGATGCTCTTCTTTTTTTTTAATTAAAAAAAAAAAAAGAGATTTCATGTAATCAATACCAAAGGATAATGTATGTTTCTTTCTATTCAAGACAGTTCTTATCCAGAATAGATCCATGGAAACAAGTTTCTTCACATTTTATAACACCTAACTGTGGATTTGAGCTAATTCTTCATGTTTTTAGCTCTCCTTACTAAACTGTTTTTCAGCTCAGGCTCAGTCAGCCTATAAAGATCTGTCTTTGTCATATTTATGAAACACTGCTGATACATTTGATCCCGCATCCACAAAAGTCACTAGCAATACTTTGACTTGGCCTGGGTCACATCTCTTACTACAAAGCAGAATGCATGAAGTTAAAGAACAAAATGAAGACGCTCACGGTGCAACATTGCCAATGGCCTTCAGGTAGTTAAATGAAATTATTCAGTGTTTATCCTATTTGACACTACAATCATGTATTTACATCATGTACATCTGTTACAAACTCAACAGCAGATGTTTGGAAACAGCTGTGTGTAGCAGTTCCACGAAATTCAATATTGGATCATTTTAATTAATGGAGACGGTGAGGATAGTGTAAAGCCTTCGAGATAAAGCTGGCCCCAGTGCAACTTGTCTCTTGCAAGCGGCCAGAAACATGGCAATATTTGAGAGGCTGCCTAGTGAATTGTTTCAAGTTTTCTTCCAGGATTTTGAAAAGGAAAGTCAAACTTACTTATAAAACTGTATTTTGTTGTTGATGGTTGCTTTTTTCCAGTGGCAGAGTCAGAAGAATAGAGTCTTAGATGGAAGTTCTCAGCCAGTTTCTCTGTGGGCTTGCCCTCAGCTGGAGATCCTGCAGGAGGACTGATTGCTTGGGATCCAAAGGGCGAGTGTGAAGGCATGTGGGAGAGGATACTTCCTCACCCCCAGATGAAAGCCCATGTGGAGCTGTAGCTCACTAGCTGCTGCAGCCTCTTGTGCAGCCATGTCCAAGCAAGTTGTTGTTACGTCCATCTTGAAGCTTCCCATGGCTCTGCAAGGATGCTCTGCTGTCTGTACTGGAAGTCTGCCCGCTTTGATCCTGCTGCCTTCTTAGTCTGCCAAAGGTTAAAAACATCGACACATTTACAGCTCTGACCTGCAGGCAACTGAATCAGCATAACTGTTGTTGTCTGTCTTATAGATAACCACATATACCTGTGTATAAAATAGACTTCCGCAACATTCAATCTCTATTAACTTCCCTAGCTTTTCTTGTCTTAAATGCCTTTGAATTCCTACTCTCTTCCTATGTGCAATCGGGTCCTGGTTAAATCCTGCTCCTATCAAAGCAAATAACCAGCAGAGGATTGTGTTTTCTCTGGCTTTGTCACCTCTACCTAGATGTAGCATGACAAAGCCTCTACCAGCACAAGAAAACATGTCAGGTGAATATATATTCGTGTGTGGCCTCATAGGTGGTTTCAAGGAATGACAAAAATCCTGCATTGTATAAAGTGCTCTCTAAGCACCATTTTCTAGAGAACAGCTGCAGACTGGGTGACACCTGCAATCCTCACCAGTAATTTTATCATCAAACTCCTCAATGCTTCTGTTCAATGCTGGTATCAACTTCTCTGATTTTCCAGTGACTCTTTTCATACTTAATGTAGTTCTCCAAATACAAAGACATAAAAACTTCTGTAAAGAAGTGAAAGATTCATGGGGAAGCTGTCCTAGAGATCAATTTTTTTAGTAAATATGAACTACTGGGTTTTTTTGTTTGTTTTTGTTTTTTTTTTTTTGAGGATTTTTTCTGTTTATTCTGTAAAAATGATAAACAGCTGGTCATGTATTCCCAAAAAAAGGCACTAAGAACTGTCACTGGAGATGCCATGGGAGAAGTACTTTGTAACAGAGACCATAAGTGGAATGATATACTCCAGAAATACCTTTGCAAGTAACACTGAATACATAGAAATTATTTAATAAAGACAAAACATGTAAAAACGAAATGTAAAGGGTGAGTTTAAAAAGGGTGAAATAAAAACTATAGAGACATCAACTGACAACTCAGAAGAGAATGTGAAAGAGCATGAAAATTCTGCCTTAGCTAAATGGAGGTCTATGGAAGAATATTTAATTGTAAGGAAAACACTTTCCAAATAGATACAGATTGAAAGAGCACAAACACTGGTGCATTAAATAAAAAAAAAATAGAAGGCAGCCTAAATCATAAAAATGAACTTTCAAATGAACTTTGACAAATCATCAAGAGAGGATTTTCATCCAAGTGTCCTAAGAAAATTGAAATATATAGCTCCTGTACAGCAGAGTGGAGTACGTAACTTACTGTTGAAACTGTCTTGGCAACAAAGGATGGAACATAACTAATGTGATGGAATGGTTTTTATTTTATTCTTCAATGGCTTCAAAGGAGATCTGGAGAACTACCAAGGAAGTAATTGAATCAGACAAAGCCTTGAACCGCTTCAGGGTTTGAGATACTCGCCCTTGCAAGACCAAGGTATTTGTAGACATCAAAACAAAAGGCCACAGTGCTTGGAAACTCTTGCTGAAAACTGTGGGTTACAAACCTGTGCAAACTGCTAAATAGTGGGATAAGGCAATTTTTGGAAACCCGAGGAATCACTGCACTGGTCTCTGAAATGTAAATGTTTTCCCCCGAATTTCTTTATTTTGTCCATAAAATTCTGAAAAAGAGAGCATTCACTGTACCTTTAAAATGGGAAAAAAAATAAGCCTCTCAGTAACAGCAGAAAGCAGAAAAATGTGTTTTTTAATGCAAACCACTCAAACTGGCATAAAGGCAGCATTTAAGGGTCCAAAAGACACCACGGGCTAGCCTCAAACTTCCCACTCTCTACAGTTTTGGTTTCTCTTTTTTATTTATTTCCATTTATTTTCTTCTATTCTTTCCCTACTCCCAAGGGCTGTTATTAAAGCATATTTAGATTATGGGGTTTTGGAAGTGGTGAAAGAGTACGTTATTTTAGCAGTGCTTCACTGTAATCTTTTAACAGAAATTGTCTATGTCTGTATCTAGATTCACTACTCATATGTACAAACGATCAAAGTAAGCAGCAGGTTATTAATCTAATGATGCAAACAAAATTTAAATCTTATTTAACTATTTAATAAATTATAAATCACTTTTTTGAGTGTTTAAAATTATGTTAAAGAATTCATTGTAAGGAGTTGTTATGGGTATGCTAACAACTACCTGCCAGTACGCCCTGGGGATGTGAAAATATATCCAGAATCAAAATATATCAGAATCAATTGATTCTGTTTATACCCCTGTCACCCTCTGGGCAAATTGCAGCCCTTTTCTGTTCCTCAACCTCTCTCCCTGCAAGTAGAGAAAGTGTAAAGGGGTGAAGCTGAGGTGGAAAAGTATTCATCCAGAAATCTCGCATGGATTGGAGCTAGTCATAATTCTAGGTCGGACAAGTGGTGGCTAAGAACTAGCAACAACAAGAATATGTATAAAAATACAAAAGCAAGGAGAGGAGATTGACTAATTACTGGTATGGAAGATATGAAAAAGGAAATGGAGACTTCAAAAACTAAGGCAAGCACCTAATGAAACCTGGTATCAAACTTGGGAACCACCAAGTAACAGCTTAAGGCTCAGCTCTATTCACCAGCTGAAGAAAATTATTGAAATTTTGCCTTTGGGCTGTCTAATACATTATGTTCAATCTAAAAGGAAGAAAAGTTACAGATTCAACTGTCATGATTTCAGATTTGTAAGAGACTAAGAAACTCTCCAAACAGAAAGATTTAGCTGGTCTTGGAGACATTACTGGGGGTATTTGCTCTTCCCCCAAAACACTGCAATTTGAGAAAAAAATAAAATAAAGCAATTATTCTGTACTTCAATATAGCTCCAAAGTGCAGAGAGGTTCAGGTCAAGACCTAAACAAATCTCACAACTGCAGCAGTATGTGAACAAGTAGTCTCTTCAATTAAAAGTTGGGCAATTTCAGAAGTGAAATTCACCCTTTGTTCATCCATTCTTGATCACTTGATGCCAGATCTGGAGCACTTTTCCATCAGATATTGTCAGCTTTACAAAAACACATGTAGGTCAACACAGGCCCTGCAATCCTGGCAAAATAAATGCACTCTGGGCCATTCTGTTTAAAAAATGGCACTAGTGCAATAAATCATTTGTCTGAAACTGCTTTCTAGTGAATGACTTATCTCTCCTTTAAGCTGATGAAGCCACAGCCTGTGATAACTTGATAAAGACCCAGGGAGAATGAATGGCTTATAGGGAACATAGTTGTTGTGGTTTTGAACCATATAGTTATTCCTTTGCTGAATGCTATGAACAGAGGGTAAATAGTGAAATGGCCAGCTGTGGATGAAAAGAGTGAACAAATGGCTCTAGTGGATAGTCATACCTGAAGAAAAAGCCCGCAGGGAAAAGAAGCTGAAAATGAGTTAACACAATGTCTATTAAATTTATTTCACAATAATTCTGTACAAATAGATAAGTAGGCTCAAATATAGTTCTGCTAGGAATTAAGAGTGGTTCTGCTGAACCAAAGAATAGATAAGCACAGATATCCTTGCCTTCACCATTGATCCATACAATTTCAATAGTGTGCAACACTGAGTATTGAGCAGCATGTTCTCCAGTACTGAGGAAGAAAGAAGCCTCAGAAATGTGGGAATAAACACAGCAGCCATCAAGGTTAAAAATTCTACCAGCAGAGAGAGAATTCAAGCCAGACAGAAGTACCACTCCATGTATACCAGGTTCCACAGGACACTCTTTTTACTACGTTAAATTTGCAAGTGAGTTTACCAGTTCTGCACAGCATTGTCCTGAATATGGAAGAAAGAAAATGCTGTGAGTAGATTGTGGAATTTGCCTTATCATTTCTAGGTTTAGTATCTAATCTTAGCCTATTAATATTTCAACCCCCTTTCCAGTGAAAACAAATGCATTTGCTTTTGGTTTATGGAAAAGGAAGGCCTAGTAGTTAGGAACTGCCGCTTTAGTGCAGATAAAGAATTCAACTAAAAGAAACGTTTACATCTCTTGAAATAAAACCTTGAGAGTAGATAAACCTGTAGAAAATTTTATCCCAGTTATTCTTCACAAAGAGGAGGTTTGAGGTCCAAAATGAGCAGGTATGTCTATACTAGGCTTACAAATTAATGTATCCTGGGGGACAGATTTCTAAATAGTTAGAAACACTCCTCAATTCTATGATTTATCAGGTACACTTTAGTACTGTTGATCTCTTCTGCAGATGGTCTTGCTGGGAGGCTAATTATGAACATGTCCAAATCAAGAGGAGAAAAAAAAAAAAACAATGAAAAAACCCACCTATTATGACTGTGCTAAGGAAGACAATGTTTCAACAGTACGTCACTGTGCATATCATTGATTTGTCTACTAGGGCAGATACAGAAGTTATAAGGGGGACATTAAAGCAATGATAACAGACACAGTACACATACAGTATATTTTGAATATCAGTTGGTAAATACTGATTCTTTGTAGCTAGTATCCCTTCAAAGTATAACACTAAATATTTCCATTCTCAATATAAAAATCTATCAATGAAATTTTATAAGGAAGTTAGAAGAAGCCAGACAGTTATATACACAGGTATTGTTTTGTTATATCCTGCTCCTAGAAATGGGGAAGTTATGCCACATAACAAAACTGATGGGCATTCTGGAAAATATCCAGCAATAGTGCAAAAACCCTAGCGAAACAGAAAATCATTTTTACAGAGTGGTATTATGCTGTGAAGGTGGAGTCCATGAAGCATGAGAAACCCTACAGCAGCAATAACTCATGGGGACACTAACAAATTTGCAAATACTCAGCGTCTTTAGCCAAGATATAGGCTAGCTGTAGATAGCCAAGGCTGAAGTGGGATTTCTTGGTACTGTTCCCGGTCAGAAGGTGTTAAAAAAAAAAAAACTTTAATGGGATTTTGGAGTCTAACTTCAACAATAAAACTTGTTTATTTCTTCCCTGTGAAACAAGTACAGAGCATATCCCTGTGTTCCTTAAATTTCAAAGTGGTTTTATGCAGATAACCTTTTTTTGAGAAACATCAGAAGGATTTGGACTGTGAAGACTCAAATAGACTCACACTATCACCTAATGTCCAGCATCACCCTTGGTATTGCTAACCCAGAGTGTGATAGAAAGTATAAATAGAAAGCTGTTGGCTTACTTGAATATTATGTATCTGTGTAAACATTAAGAGAGGGAATATGCTTTTGTTCACATCTCCAGTCTAAATACTGAATATTCAGTGACAAATGGGAGGTAGGAAGGTGAAAGCTAACAATATTGGTCATTGCAGCTCATTGGGACGTCTCTCCCAGTAGCCCCCAAAAGACTCTGTTCCGTTGTTTTGATGCTGACTAGAAATATTAATGGCACCCATAATCCATCATGCTTTAACCAGAAGAACAGATTGACTTCCCCAAGTACGTGCAAAGCTTTTTCATTTATAAAAAATCTCTTGTTTAAGCTTTACAGGAGCTTGTGCACTGCAGCAGAAGGGCCTATGCTACAAAATCAGGGAGGTTATTTGGCAGTAATATGTGTAGGTCCAGTGGTGTGCACATGCCTTTTCAAAAATAATGCATTTTGTGCACATGAGTCTTATACTTCATTTTGAAAGCTTCTCCCGCTATTTTCTGCCATCATTTTAACATCAGTTACAGGCAGTGATTGTAGAACTATTGATAACTGAGCAGCTTGGCTTCTCATCTGGCTGCCACTGTGGAGAATAAGAACTGAGTTTGATACATGGACACTTAATTTTCTGCCTGCATTTTTGAACATTTTTCTTACAAATTATCTCTTGTTGTGTTCTATTTTTCATGAAATTGAAGAAGCTGACAGCATTTTGCAATTATAAATGAGTGCTACTCTTTCATATTTCCATTATTCTGCTTACTAGTTCTTATCTGCCAGGTTTTTCATTCAGCTAGGTTTTTTGTTTGTTTGTTTGTTTTTTTTTAAGTAAAATAAAGAACAAGAAAGAAGAGATCAAGGCTCACCTGATGATTTTTTTTTTTAACTGAATGAATATATCTTGGAAGAGTATTTTTACTTTCCTAAATGAAATAACCACCAAATATATCAGAACAGAGTGGAAATTTATGTATTTGGCTTCTTTTTTAAAAAAAGCTAATTAAAATGAGCTTGTGAGTTGATTAGAAACTCAGGAATTTTGCTTATTTTACACTTCCAACCATAAAGATGAAAGCATTAATTTTGCCCAATATAAATATTACGGAAGCATGCTAACAAAAAAGAGCAAATATGACACTTCTGGATTGTCCTCACAGGAGATCTTGTTGGTCCAATTCACAGATCTAATTGTGACCTTTGATGCTCATGAATAATGCCCAGGTTTGCAGGGTGAGGAACTGGTATATGACTTGGACACATGAATAGAGATAAATCTTATCTCGTCAATTTTTAGAAATTTCCCATTCTTAAAAGAAGACTTTTGATTCCATAACAATATGTATCAGAAGCACCTGATAAAATAGTTCTTCATAGGATTAATTTACCTGGTAACCTGAGTATCTGCCAAACTATTCATTTATGTCCCATTCCACCAATGGTATCTAAGAGGGCTTTCATGACAGAAAACAAATAGAGTTCTCCATGTTTAGGCATTGGCTGCAGTCATACCAGAAGACAAAATAGTGGAGGGATAGGTGCCTGGAATCTAAGCAGTGCAGGCTAGGTTACATCCTTATGGATAAACTCTCTAATCCTCAAAATAGGGCTGCTGTGTTCCAACTACTGCTTGGACAGCCTTGGGTCTATGCTAATCTCTGAAATATGAAGGACATTACTTTAGAGAATGATCAACATGGGAAAAACACATGCCAGGGATCATGCTAACATCTAGGCAGTATGGAAGACTGCTGGAATTACTCCTTTTAAATTTAATGATCGTGCTGACCCTTAAGCTATTTGGAGGAGGTGTGTAGACACGAAATACATAAAAAAAAGAAGAAAAAGAAAAAAGAAATGTAGAAGAAAGCAGTGAAAATGGACAAAAAACAGCAATGAAGAGGGAAAATGAAGAATAAGAAAAAAAAGGGACAGTAGAAGTGGAAGGAGAAATACATACCTGAAAAATGAGAAATTATTTTAAAGAATTCCAAATTTGGAGATCTAATTAAGTAAATTAGCTAATTATACAGCTAATTAAAACTATCCCATGAGACAGTTGTATATAGTTAATGTGCTTTTTTATTTAAAAAAAAAAAAAGTCTTTACATGTAGCAGAGGAGCAGTAATCATAGCAGAGTTAATACTGGGGTCTTCTTTGTATTGCGTACAGAATGATCTCAGCAGTGTTCTCACAAAAACAGAAATCTCAGAAAAGTGCTTGAATTCAGAAGGATTTTCCAATAAAAACTGAAGGCCCAATCACACTCTGTACCAAAGGAAGCTGGGAGCAGATCGGGCTGGCTTTAGGATAGACTGGAGCAAGACTCAATACTCATCACACAGCCATGCCACTGTTGCTTGTTTTTGGCCTCCTGTCTGCAAAACTAGATACATATGGCTCAAATGTAGTTTTTCCCATAGTGGTGTTCAGTGCCATATGAGATACCTCAATTACCACAGAAAGCCTGTGCCTGTTGGACGGGCAGCTAGGCATTTATTTTCACCTAAATGAAGTGAGCCCAGAGCTATGGAATGGATTTTATGCCAGCTAACTGTAGACAACTGAAAGATTAGCTCGGGCTCTCAAAACAAGATAGAGGAACTGACATAGAATAATGAGCTCCAGCATAAGTTATCTGATGTATGTGTCACAGACAAACCCTGAAAGATACATCTCTCCTCAATGATTACTAATGGAGCTTAAACTAAATAAACTGTTTTAAATTGATTAGTTTAGAGGAATACGGTCTTGTTGTATCTTCAGAATAACAGAGATACCCTTCCTCTCTGTACACAAACTCAGGGCTCCTGTCTAGTAGCTGCATAAATTCAGCACACACTGCACTGCTTAGCAGAGCCAATTTGCTTCTGGATTGGAGCTAATTTACACCCACATCTTTCAGGCATGCAGAAACTGAATAGTCCTATCAGCCTAGTACATAGCACAAGCCGATAAATACTACCAAGAGCTGGTAAGGAAGTCACCCAAAAGCACAGGGGTGCAATTACCTGTTCATCCATGCAGATGTGCCATCTAATTCCAATTTATTTCAGTTTCTTATGAAAATCTTGTACACACCCTTTCGAGTAGGAGTTCTGCATCTAGCCAATATTTAAGTCTATCTGCCTTTGACTCTCAACATGTCCTCTTGGTGCTGTCTGCTTCAGTGGAAACAACCACAATCTCAGATCTGTTTTCTACATACTCTGTGATGCATGTGTTTTGACAGCACACTCACTTACTGTGTAATCATTCAAATAACTCTGTTTTAACTCCATTAAAATTTAAATGAAGGAGGCATAGACTAAAAGGGGTGGTTTATTACAGATGAATGTGAAAAGTAAAATTCTGGAGGAAGTATTCCCATGTAGTGCAGATGTGTTCTTGTACCATTGACACTCATGAAATTTACTCCCACCTTTTTCCAAAACCCTAGGGGAAATATGCTTCTACTACGGGTAATTGATTCAGGTTAATGGTTCCTGTTGAGTAATTACTCTCAGTAAATGCCTGTGAATATAATTTTTTATCAACCAGCAATTTATAATCAAGCATAATGGGTTCAGGTGCACATACAAAGTGAATGGCATGTGAAATACTGGTATGCGGAAGTCAAGTGACAAATTGTACTGAATGCTGTAGCATGTTCACCTACAATGTCTTGAGATCTCAGGTTTACCCTGGGAATTAATAAAGCAAAATAAAAGAAGAGATAAAGTAAATGAGTGAAAACAGCAAGCAGTGTACAGCCACTTAAGAAAATGAAAGTAAAACTATGGATAAGCACTAACATTAAAGCCTTGCTTAGTCTAGAAACAAAGGCGTCCCTGACAAATGGGTTATTTGCTGTCCAAGACCAGATCCAGCTTAAATAGTATGCGTTTTGCTCAGTCAAACTGTAAAATGTGAAATGTTTTTCTATCTTAAATATATGCTTGTGAATCCACATGCACAAGAAACAAGAAAGCAACTCTAATTTTCCCAATAACATACTGGTAAATAGGTTTTGTGGGAACAGAAGAAGAAAAAAAATGCTAGAATCCAGTTTACAAACTGCAAACATATGCCCATGACTAAGGATATTTTCTCAGCAGTGAGTGCCAAAATTGTCAAATAGGAGATGTGTTTCTTAGCCTGCTTCCAGTGTATTTCTTGAAAGATACAGAGTAACCCTCCTGTAAAGCTGTGTCACTGCACTGACATCTTCTCTTTCTTTATTCTTCTGGTATAATTTTCAAGGTAGGCTGATCCTTTAGGTCATGTCCAAATGAGATAAACATGGAGGAAGACAGCTCCTAGAGGTAGGGATCTAAAGGTAGATCTACTTTTTATCAGAAACATCCTCAAACACAGCTTTCTCCATCGAGCCTCTGGAACTCAGAGCATGTTACAGAGGGAGCTGGAGTGAAGATGCCAGTTAACAGGCAACAGATAACAAACAGATAACAATAAGCAGAGAATTTAAAGGCAAATAATAGCATGGTGCCTGCAAAAGCCTGTTCCTTTGCTGTGATGATCATGCACATCTGCAGCTCTCTGACAGTGACCCCACATGACAGATTACCACCACTAAGCAGGACTGGACAGGAGGGCAGCCACCCATCACTGAGATGTTACCATTCAGTCACATCTTGCTTCTTCTCTTTCCTTTTCATCTATGTCCCTACTGCTTGGGAGAGGATCCTGGATCAGAGATGAGAGGGGAAAATCATAGCTATGACAACTTTGTTGCCCAGCAGCACCAGTTTCCTTAATGTGGCATCGTTAACCAAAACTGCAGGTCCATGACAGCTATCAAGTCAATAATTTAAGGATTAATTAATGACACTTTATAAGGTGGGAAGCTGGTCTGGCTCAGTAAAAAACTCTCAGAATAGAATAAGTGCCTTGGATGTGGGTAATTCAGCTGTACCTTTCTCCTGTTCTTGCTAAAACAGGTTTCCAGGAATCAGTCTATGAGTTTCCAGAGAGCAAGCACAGGCTGCACTGACCTCCCTGCTGTCTCATCTCTCTCCATTTTTTCTTCATAGAGATTTCTCTGCCAAACTACAAAACTTAGAATCACAAAAACTCTAGTTCTTCTGCAGCCTTTTTATTCCCTGAAGAAGAAATGCCCTCACCTAAAAGAGACCTAGCTGTTAGCTCACTTCTGATCACATAGCATCATTGCAGCCTTCAGTTAATCAGTCACCAAACCTCCCTGCACAATGCCTGGGGAAAGCTGTTGCCTAACACAGGGTTCTGTGGAAGTCACTGAATTGAATACAGAGATGTCTGGGTTAGACACTGAGGTGCACCCACAACAGGACTACATATTATGCCCCAGACAGAACACAGGAAAATGATCTCCAGGTGAGTTTCACAACACAGAGCTCTTCCCAGGAACTGGGTGCTTGATATATCCTCAAAAAACAGGAGACAAATTGAGTCTTACCTAAGTCTCTTACTATCCTAAATTTGCTCTACCTTCCCTGTTTCTAAAAGGGAGATATATGTATACATGCATATATGCATACATATACATGCATATACAAATTTTACTGCGCAAAATTATGCAGACTCTATATGAAGATGGACACTTTATAAGCAGTGAGATAACATAAAAGCGCGCAGAAACATCCCATCTAATGCAGATTCCTGTCTCAGAGTGGCCCATTTCAGATGAGAGTGGACATCAAAAGCAAGGCAAATGGAAATAAATGTCTGCAGTGGCATATCTTCCTCTCTGTTGACATTTCCAGACTTCCCAAACCAATGAGCATATCGAGGGTCTCAGATTTCATGGACATTTAGGGATGAAGACAGACAAAGAGAAATCATGAAGCTAGTCCCTTACAGTCATTGAATAATTGTGATGTGTTGTGAGGCCACCATTTATCATATATATGATTTTTTTTCAGTGTAACTTGGGAAAAAATGTATTATATTTTGCTTAGAATCATAAAATTTAGGTACATTTCCAAATTCAGATGGGTATAAATGAGGATGGTTTTGTCTTTTCTCTGCCTATGAATTGACTTTTGATTTGTTTTCATGAGATTTATTTCTGGTTGTCTGCATTGCTGAGGCTCTACACTAATTATCCTGAACCTCTGGTCCACTCCATTGCTTTGACAATGAGAATACTCTGATATAGGCATCGCTTCCCCCCACAAACGTTCATTCCTGAAGATGGATGTTAATTTAGTGAAGTGTAGCAACCACAATAATGTGTCTGCTTGCTTGGGAAAACTTCAGCCATTTTTTTTCTAGAAGGCTTTGAAAATGAGATTTCAAATATTCATTAATCTTTCTTTTTTTTCCTTCCATGAAACTGTGAAGGGAACACATTATTGAAAGTTTCTGTATGACCTCTTTTTCCTCAAAACTGAATTTGAAGGTATGCCTGTAGAAAGATGACCAGTTTAGGCTTGCTGGTGCTTAAATCTTTAGGCAGCTTGGTTTCCCAAGAAAGTAGGAACATTTGGACAGGTAATACTAAACCAGTAATAATGAGTGGTAAACAAAGAAAGAAGTGAAAGAGTCTGTGTGACTGCACAGTGGTTATTAGCACCAAAAAAACAATCTAGGTTCAATTATGCTGAGAAAGGTACATTTTCAATTGTGTGAGATTTCAAGAGAAATCTTCAAAAGCAGACATATCCTTTAAAAAAGGGATAAGAGATCAGTGAAGAGCAGCACAAACACTTGAAATGCTCAGATAGAGATAGACTTAAGATGAATCAAGGTTAGAAGTGAGAAGAGAAAAAAAGTTGTGCCATAGCCTTAGCCAAAAATCTTTCAGATGTTATGGGAATTGTAAAACTATAAATATCTCCAAGGAAGCTAAATGACATAAAATACCTGTTAAGAAAAGTACATTCAATGTGATATATTGCAAATCATTATGAATATTCAATTGCAATCAAACTGCAATGAAAGGGAGCATTTGGGGATCCTGAATTTGAATCTGAAAGAAAAGAAAAGGAACTACAAAAAAAGTGAACATTGATTTGATACAGAGAATATTATGTTTCTTGCATATGACATGGACAAAATCAGAAAATATGATTTTAAGCATCTTAATATATCTAAAGTATGGTCACTCAGCTTTTACTCTTTATTCTGGAAGTGGATTGCCCTCTGTACAACTACAGCTGCTCAGTTTCTATTAGGAAAGCACTAGGTATGGCCAAACATTAAGTAGTATAGCAAGAAAAGAGAGGGGTTGTGCACAGCAGACATCTAAATGTTTCAAATTGTGGCATAAATTTTTTTGTGTAGTTGTTTCTAATGACTACTAAAACAAACAGGGTTCCAGTAGATTAGCAAAGAGTAAAACCTGTTCAATCAATGGAGACTAGACAGCTGAACATCACAGCAATGCTACTACAGGCTATTAGCACTAAAGTGAAAAAACTTTGACTTTAAAATCATTAGTAAGTTTTTGAAACAATCCATTTGGATTGTTTAAAATATGGAAATTTTCCTCATTGCTCCATTCCTTTAATTAAAGTAAGTATTCAGAATTTGAATCCATTTTCACATGCACTGTATATATATAATGTATGTTCTATTTAGTAATATGTGGCTATATGATTTTAATTTCATTACTAGTCTGATAATTTTGATGACAAGTTTGTGAAGCATTCAGCTGAAGGATTATTCTGCCTGAGGTGCAGATATTTCCTGTGTTTACTCTGTTGTTCTTTATTTGCTCACCTCTTTAATCTTAAAGACATCTTTCAGGGAGAGGAAGAGGCTCAGGAACCATAAAGGATAAGAAATGAGATTCCTCTACAAGAAAATATTGCTTCTGCTTCTTCATTTTGTGCTATTCTGGGTTTTGAACATTCATAAGAAAATGTAGATGTACATGAAGATTTCTTTAGTGATTACAGCACTAAAATAGCAAGATAATCCATGCTCAGCTTTTTAATGAAGCTAGGAAGAAACATCATGGCTTTATCTCTACAGTATTTTTTTATTTATTCCCTGAAGAAAATATAGCCTACAGCTTCTAAATAAGATCAGCTTCTTGAAAAACTGCTAGCAAGATGCCTTCAGAAACCGCATAATATTTGGTGCTGCATTTCTAGATATAATAAAGCATCTATCTGTAGAAATAAATTTTAAAATAGAAAAATTCCATTTGTCAGCAGAAAGAGCTAAACGAGTCCCTGAAATCAACGTAAGATCATAATCTCCAACAAAGATCCAGGACATTCTAGACCATAGTCCATTTAGTTTATATTTGAAGCTAAGAAAGTGACTTTACTGCCACTCTTACAGAAGAATACAAAAGATTTGCTCCACCACTTTCAAACCTGCTTGCAAAAGGCTGTTTTTCTTATCTTATTTTACAGTGTACTGGGACAGTGTGTAATCATTTCTAAAAGGTATGTACTCATACTTCCTCATGCTCATCTTCCTTAAGTCATTCCTGTGAATACCCATGACTATATACTGAACTTTAGAATGCAATAGGAAAATAAAAATTTGTACACTCTGTATTTGCTAACATTGATTTTCACTTTCTATACTTGCCAGAACCAAAGAATCATTAATGTTGGAAAAGACCTCTAAGATCATCTAGTCCTACCATCAATCCATCACCAACATGCCCACTTGCACTGCTTAGTTACTTCAGTCAGTCTCTTGATTTTTTTCCTGCGTTTTTTTTTAGTATAGTGAGCTTTATCTTTAACCCAGACGTTCCAGTTGTCCCCCTTTAATTGCACCCTGTAAGTTCCTGCTTGTCGTCTGAGCTTCTCTGAATGAAAATGATCTACTTCAAGATTTGCAACACCTGTTGTAAGATTAAAGATATATATTGAGAAAGAGACACAGCCTTAGAATATCAGTGAGATATTCTATAAAAACAGTCTGCTTTTCCTAGCAAATATTTTACAAGTAATGAATTGCAAGATGTAGAACTGGAATGGTTAATTCTACGCTCTATCAGGACATTACTATGTGACTTTACATTGCTCAACTTTACATTCCTCATATGGAGGAATATCAAAGCATCTGACTGTGTTAATTTGAAACTAATTTAAAGCTGTGCTTCGGATTAACACCTGTAAGACCAATACGATCATTGATTGGATATTGTCTTTGTAGGAACAGCTAATGTCTTTCAACATCTGCAATTGTTCCTAAGAATTCTATTCGTCACATGACTTTGGAAATCCAGGTAAATACCTGGTCTAGTCAAATGAAACCACTGAACATACTTGAATGAAATTCAAAAATGGACCAAAACCAAAAACAATTCTCCTGTTAAGAGTTATATCCATGCACGGTAACTGTTGAGTCATAGCCTGAACCACTGATTGAGCACCTGGGGAAATGACCTGTCAGCCCTGAAAGCACAGGTGAAGGCAATTCGCCTGTGTGACCGGAAGGGATGGAGCCTGGCTGCACCTCTCTTAGACCTCATTTAAGGGCTGTCTGCCACTATCAAAGGATCTCTGGTTGGATATCTCTCTGTTTTGGGGTTTCCCTTGCAAGCCTAGATTTTCAGAGATGGGTAAGGACTTTTTCTTTGTAACACCTTTCTATTGCACTAGTCCCTTTGTCATTACACCTCTTGTATCGCCATTCCATCGTGTTGATCTTTCTGGTTGTTACAATTCATAATACAAACAGTTCTGCAGTGGCTCAGACTCAAACACAGTAAGCTATCTGAAATGTAGTGTATTAAAAGGGCCAGGAACATTATTGATATCCTTAATATTCAGGCTTGCATTTCTGCTGATTCTACCTGTCATGTAAATGTGAAGCACTTTCTCTGTTTATGATATACCTTAAATATCTAGTTCTGCTGAAAAAGCCTCTGTTTAAACAACCTATTTTATGGTAGTGAAGTATGAATAGGGTTTCCAAGTCAGAACCCTGCCACTCATATCATTAAAATTTCATGGGGTATCTCTTCCTTTGGTTTTGTTTGAGTTCTGAAAAAAATAGCCCCTTGCATTGTATTCCTTTTCCTTAATTGTTAATGGCTTCTCTAGAGAAGTGTTAGGGACACTGATGTTCTTTCTAACCTACTTTCACCATAGGCGCTTCTGCTTGCTTTCTGAGATAAAACTACAAAACTGTTGCATTAGAGACTAAGAGGATGAGATGAGTGGAAACCCAGGCTTTTAGCTCTGCTGATGTGATCGTTAATGACTTTTCTTTAGAGTGAGAGAAAAAAATCATTCTCAAATTAATTTCAGTAGTGAACGCTAAAGAGGCATTAAGAAATGCACTTACTTCTCTCTGTTGAATATGATGAATTCTTTCCTAACGGTTTCCAAGCACTGCTGCAGGTGTACGTTCTTTAAAAAACAGCACGAATACGTTGATTAAAAATGACAGAAAATCATAGACAAGATCACAACAACAGAAACGGTACCAAACAAAACAGCTTATGAATGAATACTGCCAAAAGGTATTTTGAAGATTCATCATAAATGGGCCCTGAAAGCACAATCATTCTCTCTCCCTTTTGGGAGGTGTTCCCCACAAAGAATTCCTGGGGATTTTTAAGTCTGACTCTAAGAAAAATGTTTTTACAAGCATTCAAAATTATTAGGAGCAGCAAAATAACTCATTAAAAAGACCCCTCTGAAATGAAAATTCAAATCAGGAAAATGGTTATTTCTTTATCTCCTCAAATGTTTAGACTATTTATTCAGTATGTCTTTCTATGTGGAGCACATTAGTCAAGGCCATGAGAGACAGCTTTTAAACATTTATAAGTAATATACATTTTAGTGGGCACTTTACATTTTTGGTACTAGCATTGAGTAAATACTCCTAAATATCTGGCCGTGTGTGGGAAGCATATTTGCAACTGACAACATTTTTTTTATACTTTAAATTGGCATTTGTGATAATCTTAAAAATGATTATAGCTACAATATGCTGTTACTATTTCACTAAGATAAATTGCTTTTCATCTTTGGAGAAGGATTTTGCAGTTATATGTAAACATAGAGAAACGTTGAGTCCAACTCTATTTTCACAGATGGTAAAACTGAACGTCAGTTACTTTGCTCATTACAGAATATATGTTACAAGCCAGTGGCTGAAACTATGGTCTCCAACTTACCAGGGGGCAACTTTCCTTAGTTCCATCCTTGGATTTGTTTTTGGCAAGTCGCTTTTTCTTTTTGTGGAGGGGCTTTGACTCCAAGATCATTTCTTCAAGTTCAAATGTTGGATCGCAGTTCAGTCTTCCTTTCTGGTACAAAAGGATTCAAAGTTACTCTTCAAAGTATCATTGCATTTTTTCAGTTTATCTGGTCAGTGGTAATAGCATTAAGTTTAATAAATGAAAGCCAATTAATTTAAATAATTTCTTGCTTCCTTTGTTGAATATTTAACAATACAAAAAACTATACATTGTTTATGGCTAAGCTGAATATAAAGAAATTAGGTAAATTGTACAGAAACACTAGTTCAGTCAAAAATGTATCTGTGGGTCAGATTACAGAGGGAGGAAAAAAAACTATATGGAACTTCTTTATTGCATGCCTCCCATTTACCTAGGGAAGGCAAGACATGCTCTTGAATGAAACACCAAGCTGTTAAAACAAGACTCTACCCAGATGATGGCATCCACTGACTTCAACTCAGCCTCTCACCTAAAACCTGAAAACCAAGAAATATTTTGTTCTCTGGTCCCAGTTAATCTGTGAAGGCTTTCCTTGGTAAACAGAGAGTAAGGTTCTTGGGAAATGCCTGGTCTCTTGAAATAGCAAAGCATACCGTGTAAAGAAGCGTCAGCCTGGAAAAGACACTTTGACTCACATTTTCATTGTTTATCCTAGTACATCTGATTGACCAGCTGGAACAACCTCTGCAATATCAATCTCTATCCTGAAATAGTCTGAATGTCTAAAATAACTTTTTCTCACTCCTTCAGGAAAGTTACATACATTCTCCCAGGTACCCTCAAAAATATCTGAATCCAAGTGAAAAGAACCAAACATCCACATGAGAACTGTGAAGTAAGGTGTTAAAGATACTTATCTATGGCCATTTGGAAACCATACCATATTTGTTATGCCCAGACTCCGGGATGGCTGGACATAAGCCAGCTGGATGTGGAAGAGTTGTAGTCCCATTATTAGTTCCTATTAGTACAGCCAAGCTACCATACTTCACTGCTCAGCAGTTAGGGCTAGTAAAGTGATACACATTGCTTGGCTGTATACTTCCAGACTAAAGCTGGTTTGTATCCAGCTCTTAGCAGCAGAGTTTCATTTTTAAAAAATCATCCTTAGTATGCTACATGTACATTGTTTGGAGAAGAATTATGGTGCAATATAGCTTCAATGACTGAACTAAGTCAAGAAACATATTAATGCTACAGCTGCTGCTTTTTATTCGTGATATTCAAATCCATTCAACTTACCAATGACAAAATCAAAATAAAATAAGCATGAAATAGTATCACAGAAGGAGAATTCCCACTGAATTCCCTCACAAAATCTGAATGCTTTAATAGAGGAAACTGTCAAAAAGTAAATAGGTCAGTCTTTTTGGAACTCTTTTGAAGGAAAAAGGATTGGCATACTGGGATAATAAAAGCTTTGTAAATGCTGTGTGAGGTGCCTAAATTTCAGAACAGCAACAATATTCTTGGTGTTTTTTGGCTGACAGTTGACACTAACAGCTGAAAAGCAGTCAGAAATTTTTTTTTTTTTCATTTAAAAGGGGATGAAAGTGAATGAAGGTTAATCAGTCTTTTTTTTTTTTGTCATGGTCTAATGAAGTGGGCCAAATTTTCTTAGTTGTAACTGAGTAAATTAAAGCAGAATCCAAAATAAAGCTTCTGTGAGAGGTAAATCGCTGAAAAGCAGTAAATGCAAATGTAAACAAGTTAAAAGTTGGACTTTGCAAACACTGTTCATCTGGCACATCGACTTACATTAGGAACAAAGCCTGGGGTCACAGCTTTCTCCAGAACAGCATCCCAGTTGACATCGACTAAGTATGGAGAGCTTTGGATGTCTGCAAGACTTGAAAGACGGCACTCTGGGTCCTTGGTGAGGAGCTGTGATCAAGCACAAGACATTTTCTAAGGGACTGAATGCCATATGAAACAGGAAATGTATCAGACATTACTTGTAATGGCACACAATATAGGGTGAGAGCATGGCTAGGGAATTCTCTAACAGGTTCTAGAAGATACAATCCAAAAAAACTGAGTAATAACTCATAGAAAAAAAAATATATATATATATATAAAATTTAACTGTTACCAGATGGCTGCTGCAAACATGAGCTGTATAAATGAATTAGTAACAGAAGCCTGTTTACAAATAGACAAGAGTCCAAGTGACATGGAACATCACAGTTCAATGTCACCCAACTATTTATATTTCATCTTTAATTTATTGGAAGATACAGTTACATTGAGCATCCTGGCAGCAATTAAAATTGACCACCTTGTTGCTCCATTTATCAAAAACAGATTTCTCATTGCTGCAAAAGGAGACTTTCTTGTTTTTTCTATTCACACTTTCATAAAGTCATCAGTACTGGTGATTTGAGATACTTAGAAGAGATAGATGAACCTTACAGTGCAGACAAAAATTAAAGTAGACTGGGGTTTTAAGAAGAACACACCTTGCAGGGTCATGACACATTGAAAAAGAACCCTATGTTGTAGCTTAGTGACATTTCCAGTGGAGTGGCTTGACTTCTATTTCTGTTGCATCTGTAGCAACATGGGACAGCAAGAAATGCAGCCTTTTTCATTTCTAAGCTCCCTGGCTGGAAACAGCAGCAGAAGGTCAGGGAGCATATTGGGAATTACACTTTCCTAAAGCTTTGCTATCATCAGTGAATCAGTTTTAAAATAAAAATATTAGATTTCTGTTTCTTTCTGGCTATTAAAAGTGTCAGTTTAGGAATAAGAATAATCCAATTTCTCAGGAAAAAATACATCATCAACAATATTTGGAAAACCCTAGGAAAAAGCACTTCTTCCTTATCCTTGAAATTTTGGCTATCTAATGTGTGTCCTGATGCTCTGTTTTGTTGGAAGGGTTTCTGTGCAAGGAGAAAAGAGAGGATGGAAGATGTTGGCGCTTTCTTACCTTTTTTAGTAATGCTATCATGCCTTTGCACCAAGTAGATGAGTAGTGGACTCTTTCTATCTTGAACATGTTGAGTATCTCGTCAATGGGGGTAGCTGAATGAATTTCATATGGCCTCTGGAATTAAGTTAAATCAGTACCAATTCAGCAAGAATGGATAACAAATGTACACAATTCATGTTTCCCTGAGCTCGGTATTGTTTGTACTGGAGATATTGAAATGTCAAAATATCTTGTAACAATTTTAAGCTAATCATTCGTTGCATGTGTTCTTTTCTTTGATAATAATGAATGTAATTACTCATAGATGCATTTCTTCTGTAATTTTTCTCTCATGCTAAGTATCCATTCAGATTAGTTGGCGAATAATTTTGTTCCTGTGGCATTTCATATGAAATTTCATATGAAAATAGAATTTACTAATTTACTTCTGTTGTTTTTTAGCTTATAGTATTAGAAAAATTTGTGATCTAAAGTAACCAAATGCAATATTGCTGGCTAAAGGAAGCTTTGTAATCCTGACTTTACTGAGCAGCAGAAAGAGACATTAAGCATACAAAAATCCACATGAGAGTCACAGTAAGAATTCAGACAACCCAATTTTTTTCATACCTCTTTTTGAAATCTAAAATTAACTCACTGCATGGATGTAAGTGTTATATGGACCTGCAGTGCCTGGGCTTCACAGTGCTTTGTTCTTGAAGATTGCTATGATTTATCTTTTATTAAATGTAGCCTTTGGAAATAAAAGTACCCATAAATTTACTTTCTTCTTAATTATTAAAAAAGCATTTTTAAAGGTGTGTAATTCTGATGGAAATTGTTACAATATTGCTCTATGTTGAGGTATTTTTTTAAACTGGGGTAGAGCATAGATTGCTTTTGAATTAGGCTTTACATAGTAGGTACTGAATGTGTGATATGTTTGGGGCTGTTTAGTCTGGGGAAAAGGAGGCTGAGGGAAGACCTTATTGCTCTCTTCCAATAGCTGAAAGGTGCTTATAGAGAGAGTAGGGTTGGTCTCTTCTCACTGGTGGCAGGTGACAAGATGAGAGGAAAAGGCCTTAAGTTGCGCCAGGGTAAGTTCAGTTTGGATATCAGGAAACACTTCTTTACAGAAAGGGTTGTTAAGCACTGGAATAGGCTCCCCAGGGAGCTGGTTGAGTCACCATCCCTGGATGTGTTTAAAAACCATTTGGGTATGGTGCTGAGGGACATGATTTAGCAGAGGGTTGTTAGAGTTAGGATAGTTTGATTAGGTCATGGTTGGACTCGATGATCCTTAAGGTCTTTTCCAACCTGAGCGATTCTACGATACGTGATATGAGATCTGGAGCCAAATGCTATCAGAGCAGCAATGTGCAAATGTGTTACTCCTGTAGATGGAAAATCCAGCTCTATTGCAAGCAATGTGCTGTCCTGAATGCTTGGTGGTGGAACACAGAGCATGAAAACTGTTGCAGTTTATCATCCTCCTCTGAGGCGGGTGGGCTGCATGGTAGTGTAGGGGGCTGCTTACCATGCAGACCTGTATGCATGTGCTGCCCCTTTGCAGCCATCTGCACAGAGCTGCTGCAGCAGATGGAGCTTTGGAGCTTGAGATTGTTGCAGACATGCCTCGGGTGAAGCACCATGCTGCAGACTATCAATACTTCCCTTGTCTCTACTCCTGTCAGTTTAGGCCTTAATGAGACTGAAAACACATAGAAATACAATTTGGAAAAAAAATACACCTTTTCCAGTAGTATGTGAAGGTGTGGGCTCCAAGCCACCCTCTGCCTTGCTCCACAGAAAGGGGCTACTCTTTGGAAGAAAACAAGCAGCTGGCTTGGTTGACTGGAGCATGGACAGATGGCAGTATTTGCATTTAGAAAAAAAAAATTTTGATTCAGTCTCAGCTCTGCCTTGTCTCTGGCCAGACAGGCTTATTCAGAGACAATTGTACTGATCTTGGCAAGTAGATACCCATCTATATTATTTTTCATTTATTAAAGTGACTGGGTAACTTTTGTGATTAGTCATGGGAGTTTCAGCCGTCCTTACATGATCATAGATTGTGCTCCTTTCTTGGAGACACTTCGTGGTGAAAGGATTGATATAAAAGCAGATGGACATTTTTTTCATTTTATTTTATGTACCTCTAGCACTTCCCTGTGTGGCTGGGATTCAGAATGTACTTTTCTTATCACTCTCAGAAATTTACTGTTCAGATAAAATTGAGAATCATGACAGAGAAAAATTGCAAAACTTTTTTTAATAATATATGTTTTTAAAACACCATTGCTTTGAGAGCATGTACTTACATGTGGCATGGGAGAGAGAGATCTTTGTATTGAGAGTATGACTTTTGCTATTCCGTGTGAAATACTTTGGCAAAGATTTTTCATTATGCTTATTCACAGAATTGATTAGATAACTAATGAGTGAACTGGCAGATAAATGTTTTTCTGTAGTTGGGCCAGTGATGTAGAAATATCATATTAGCTTCTTTAAGAAAGATAAGAATATAAGAGAATCAAAGACATAATGAAACCTGAGGTAATTTAACTTCTATCTGGAAAAGATTCCATTGTTTCTGGTTCAGCATTTTGTTTAGCCATTGAAATATTAGGCTTTAACCTTAGCACACACCAGAAGCCTATGTTCATTTTACGCAAACTATAACATAAACAAGTGCGAGGTGAAACCTTCCCAAGAATGTTGTCAGCTGGGAAGAGCTCAGAACCGCATCCCTGACCACAGCCTCAGCCTTGGTCACTCAAAAGTTATCATTAAGGGCATGTTCAGGGAAACTGCAAACATTTGGACTTCTTTCTGGCAACACATCGAATAACAACTAAGTGTATTATTCTTACCCAACCCCTCAGCAACTCATATGCTGTAATTCCTAGAGACCACCAGTCAACAGGGTATGAGTATCCTGGGCCTCCATCCATAAAGGCCTGGAACACTTCTGGAGCTAAAATTGTAAAGAAAATCAAACAAAAAGCATTATATTAGGGTTATACTATGTATAATTCATGCATGTATTTTAAAAATCAATTAGGATGCAATAAACTGGAATTAAATACGTTTGCAAACACAGCATTTTCAGGATGCAGATTCAGTGCCTGGGTTTGCTGGCAATGAGTGTTGTGTATAACCAGCAGTGTGCTGCGTTCCATGTCTTTGTTTGCTTTGCTGAGAGTATGGTGTATCTCCAGCTGATTTCCTCTCCAATGCAATGTTATCATATGCCACTCTAGCAAATTAAGGTCTCTCTCAGAACCAACCAGGCAGAAAATGTTGAGCTGTGGGCTATGCCATTATTCTTGCCGTGTTCCAACTAGTACTGAGCAGAGCCGGGGGCAGGAGAGTATTCAAGATTACTCAGACCTCAATCCCAGATTACCTTTATGCCCAACTCTCAGAATAAATCCCATACTTTATCATCTGCATTACCTATTTCTGGAGACCCTTCCCCAGCCAGGATTTTTCAGTTTCATATGTTGATTTCTACTTAGTCCATTTTTGTGAACAAAAATAATTAGTCATGAGAGGGGAATTTCTAAACTGAAGCATGACTTGGAATATTTAGGATAATGCATACATTTTCTGGGACAAATATTTGTGAGGTCATTCTTTGTGATTAATGGAAGTATTGAACAGGGTAGATCTCAACACCTGACTCAGTTCTACATTTGAATAGAATTATCAGAGGAGTTTAAAAGGTATTTAACATTGGAAAATGGTAATTAAACACAAATCCTGTCACTGATTTTATGCTGTGAGAAACTCTGTCATGATTGGAAATATATGCTATGTCAATAAATTAATGAACTTTATAAAGCTAACTTTCAAGGAGAAGGGGTTGGGTAGAACCCTGCCCTTTTCAAAGAAAAGACCAGTTAGTTAGCTAATATCAGAAAGATATAAATAATGTTGCTGTAGTTATTCACAGACTGTTACATCTAAAGAAGAGAGGATATGAAATGAAATAAAAAAATCAGTCATGCTTTTCTAATTACCTCACAGCAGAATCTCAGTACACTTTGTGAAAAAAACACTTTCCCTGGAGATTGTCTAAACAACACCATCACCAACCATAACATCATGCTACATTGCAATTACCATGAGAGCCTCTTCTGGCCATGATACTGAGTCTAATGCACCACATTACCACCTGATTACCATCTCATTGCTTTCTAACATGCATACTGCAAGGAATAATTTAGTCTGGTCACACTTAGCTCTAAATGGCACTTTGAGATTTAGCACCTAGAGAAGTACCTTTAATTAAAGGACATTCTTTCCAGAGGAGCTTTTGCAGTCCTTGCACTGTCACGCATTGCATCCTAACAATTTACAGCTTGAGTTGAGTTCAGAATCTTGAAGAACCAAACCCAATAGAAGATTTGGGTATTCATGATTTTATTGTGACAAAACTCTAGTCTGAAGAATAAAATGAATGAATGAAAGTGGTTTTATGCTTTCTAACTGCAGGACCATCTCTAAATAGATGTGATAGGAGAAAGGCAGGCACTTAAATAAATTTCTTTGTACCAGAATATATGTGGCCAGGGAATAGCTAAAGAGTGAATCTCAGGTATCTGTAATATTGTGCTGTGATCCAATATGGTATGAGTGAACAAAACCTTAAACATTGTCACGATGAGTTAGTTCTATCTCACCTCTAGCTAATATACCTTTACTTCATAGAATCATAGATTCATAGTATCATAGAATGGCTTGGGTTGGAAGGGACTTCAAGGATCATCAAGTTCCAATCTGCCTGCCACAGGCAGGGTTGCCAACCACTGGATCAAGAACTAGATTAGGTTGCCCAGGGCCCCATCCAGCCTGGCCTTGAACACCTCCGGGGATGGGGCATCCACATTCTCTCTGGGCAACCAGCTCCAGCACCTCACCATCCCCTCAGTGAAAAACTTCCCCCTGACATCCAACCTAAATCTTCTCCAGTTTAAAACCATTCCCCCTTGTACCTTCAGACATACTTCAGACCTTGTTTTCATTCTACTAAGGCTCTTTGTTACATGTGTAGTTTATCATATGGATAGGTGCTAAGGGCAGATAGATTTTCCCATTTTATTTTAGTGGATCACTACATCTAAATACTTCTTAAACTGCATATCAGGCACCAAAGTCATTTTGAATATCACTGTAGGTACCCTGTATTGAAGGTTTGCTTCATTTAGCCATATTTGGAATTATTTTTCCCACAGTGTCTAGATGATGCATAATATTTCACTAAAGAAAATAACCTCTGTGGACTTTATTACTCAGCTATACAGATATAGTACCTTTTTTTTTTTTATAGCTTTAGCATTGTAATAATGTGAAGAGTCACTGTCTCATCACTGTGAGGTAGAGAGGGAAAGTACTTTATTGGTGTAACCTATGACATTATCAGAATGGAACAGCTATTTTGCTAACTCAGCCTATGAGTTATCCACCTCCATTTTATTTGCTTACTCCAAAAGCTTCAGCATCAACTGATTCCACATTAAGCAGATCAGCAAAAAATGCTTTCTTTTGCTCACTGGCCCTGGTGTTTTGAAGCTCTGTTTTTTTTTGCCTTAAGCTGATGACAGCAATCTTAAGATTGGAAAACGTCAGTTGGGCTCCTGCTTTTTAAAGCAGACAACCACTTTTCCCCTGCATTAGGGGTATTTGCAGTCCAGCTGAACTGACCTTCTGCATTTGGTCAGCCTCAGAGAAACTCTGCTAGGCACCTGCTTTACAAAACAAAGGAGGGCTGCCAGAAGATGTAATATGATTTCTCATTTCCTAAATACAGATTTATTCTCAGGGTGAAATCTCAACTCCTCTCAAGCAAAAAGAACTTTTCTCAATTTAGCAAGGCTGTTGAATACCAGTTTGAGACAGTGGATAAAAATGGAGGCCTCGGGGTGTACAGAAGGTTTCTGTAGTTTGCCTGCTTTGGGATTCTTTCTAAATTCAGAAAGTCAGCAGATTCTCCAAGTGCTGAATGTTAGCCAAAATCTGAGCAACTATAATTGTGAAATAATATATATATATATTTTCTGTAAGAAATAAGTATGTCAGCAGAAACAATTGTGAGCACAAACTAGCTGGATAAAAACAACATAAAAACCGGAAGTTAAAATTCTGCACTGATTTTCTTTAGGATTATTACTGACAAAGACCACATGTAATCTTTTAAAACTTGAACTCAATCTCAGCCTCAGCTTGGATGGTCTTCCTGCAACCTGGAAACTGCTCTGGGTTGGTTCTTAGGTTCCTAAGAAGGATAAGTTTGATCTTGCCACACTTTTCTCTCTGCATCCTTCCTGAACGCATCTTCTTGTATCATAATTTTAGATTCAAGATGAGAGGAATGCCTAGGTCTGTCACCCCATGCATCTACCTAAATGCAAGGATACTGCCAGATAGGGTTCATTCAGATGAATGGAAGGGAAAGAGTGCATGTAAGAACAAGAGTTACAGATCCTTTTTCCTTGAGCAAATTCTGCTGAACAAGACTTCTGGGGAGAATACATAATTTTCTAGGTCTGATTCTGCCAATTCTTTTGGATGAGCATTGTAGTACTATCACATACAGTCAGAACGAAGGCAAATGAAGCTCTGGTGACCACCTTCTTGCTCAGCCCCTCTTAATGATGTGAGGAACAGGTCTAAGGCCAGATGGGATCTCAACAGTCTCTCAGCAGTTATCATGAACAGCATGGGCTGTTCAACTTTTCTAAGATAGATAGAAAATTTGTCACCCAGAGTACCGGGGTCTTATGAAATTCCTAGAAGCAATGCAATCTTTTGGCTTAGGCAGAAAATTACTCCTCATGTGGCAGAAGAGTATGACCAAGCACCTTTCATACCAGGCTGCAGTAAGCACGGACCCAAAGCACTTCAGAAATAGCTAGGACATCTGTGTGATAAAATCAGGAATGTATCCTTGGCTTGTATGAAAATGAACAAATGCACAGATTTAACTTCAGCAACTCACTCAGCTAAACATCCACAGAGTTATTTTTTCTTTTAGATCTCCATTCCCTCACTTTTTCTCTTTATAGTATACTTTTGTATTTTCACTGTTTATCTGCTTTGTTTTCTTGAAAAAATGGCATAAAATGAGCACATTTTTTTTCTTACATTAAATGTATTCCAGTGCATTCCATGGCTGTTCCTAATACATATTTTCAGTTAGCATTTTTTTTCAAATAATAAAACAAAACCTACTCTAGAGCTCTGCCATGTAATGTTTTTGCACTGTATCTTCTTAACCATATCACTGTACACTCTCTCTGTACCAAAAGAGAGATTCCAAGGAAGAAAATAAATGGTTATTTCACTTAAAAATAAAACCATACTGGAAAATGCTAAGAGAAAATTGAACATGAAAGCAAACCTAGCAGGCCTGTATCAGTCTCAGAAGTAGTGACTTCCTGTGATACCCATGCTATTATATAGAACTATGCTTAGCTATGCTTGTAGATTCAAATAATTTTGTGAAATAGAGAGCAATTTCTGACAAATCAATTCATAGATACAACTCCTTAGTGTAATTGTCAGATTATTTACATTGTAAATGATGTAGAGGACTGGCTGATAATGCTGCACCCTATTTGTGGAAGATTATTAGTACTGATACGACTCACATACCTGAAATAAAAGAGAATACCAGTGTAATTGCAAAAACATTGAACCCTGCTCTTCACTACTTTTTCTTGCTTTGAAAGAGCGTTTTGTACATAGAATAAAATGCTTTTAATTAGGATTTCTAAAAGTCTGCAGAACATTCATAGGTGTCATTTAATTCCATAGTTGAACTGTAAGCTCTCCAGGTGTCTGAAATTCAGGTCATTTTAATTTGGTGCCCAGTGGCAAGTATGAAAAGGCTGTCATGAGAAAAAAAAGTCAATTAGAGGTCCATCACAATGCTTGCATCAAATAACAACCTAACAATGACAAAAATGAAAGCTTTGGAATGGCTCTAATATGAATCCCAAATAGCACAAAATGAAGTTGATGATGAGCTGATTTAAGGCTCACTTCCTTAGCATGAACCTAATCAAAGAGCGCCTAGTGTACTTGCCTGGCACTATGCAGGAGGCTATGGAGTGTTGATTAAGGAGCTTACAGAGCTGCTACTTACTCTAACCCATCAGCAGCTTCCGTGGTCTGCCTTGAAACTTTGTTAAAATGGTGAGAGGAAAAGTACAGGGAAATGAAGGCACTAGACCTGTCTCCAGGTGGCATTTCCCACTCGCTAACAAATCTCCTCCTTTACAATGTATTTAAACAATATCTTGCAAGTGATTCCTGAAGACTGATAAGCTGTAGAGAACTAATTGTCCATGCATAGGTAAACACTATCAGAGAGAACTGGCCAATAAAGCCTACAAAACACCAATGTTATTAATATTACAAAATGAAATTAAAATTAAGAATAAAGCCATAGTGCTTAGGCCTGAATGTTTACTGATGACCAGGATGGACATGTCCAAAACATCAGGAAGGAAAGACCAGGCATTAGCCATCCAGTTGGCTGGTTAGTGCTCTCTGAAGTCAATCCGCATCTTAGCAGAGACTCTACATGTCAGAAAGGGGAAGTGGAGGTCCATGGTATATTATGGAGGTTGCAAAGCAATTCACTCTGCTAATCATGTCACAAATCATACCTCAGTGATGCGTTTTATTGACGTTTCCAAGGTTTCAAAGACAGAAAAGAAATTCCAGTGTTATTAACTGAGTTTCAGAGTGATACCACAGTCAGGTATCATTCTGCTTCCACACATTAGTCCCTGAGAATATATAAGTAAATACATACACATACCAACAATGTATACAGTATAAGAATGTTTCAATCCTAGAATTTTTCTAGTTTTAAAATGTATGGATGTATATAGTATGTTTATAGTTCAGTCACATGCATGCACTTTGCTGACTCAGATTTAATGGATGACAGACTGAGCAGAATAAAAAGTTAATTTGACTTTTAAAATAATATTCTGAGAGCCTTGAACTGACAAGGTCTGGTGAAATATTAACTGCTTTCTCAGCATTATGATGTGAAAAGAATAATTTTCGGTTTCCTCCAAAAAATAAAGACAGAGAAGGTCAGTAATTCTTCTGGGTCATAGTTTAAACAGGAAACAGAAGTCAGGCCATAGTGATGACAAGTGATATTCTATTTATAGAATAAGTTTTGTGTGTGTGTGTGTTTTTTGTTTTTTTTTTAAACAGAGAAGAAAACAACTTATTTCTCCCTGAATATAAGCATAGACTTTGTTAAACTATCAATTTGCCACCTGGAGTTTACTTTCTCATGTGCTGTAAAGGTCTAAATTAAAATGGATAGCTTTCTGACTTAGAACTTCAGTCTAACAAAGTGCTAACTTCTATTGTATAACATAGAGTACTTCTTAAAGTCTGACCATGCTGGGCTAGCAATTTTATAGAGTGAGGTATAGATGTGTTACAGCAGTGTAGCTGATTTTGTACCTTTATTCACATAATACACCTCAACAGTTTTAATACTCACATTTAATGCAATTATTCAGTCAAAGCCAATACTTTACATACCATTCCCTGAATACAGACACTGCATTTAGAATGCCTTATTAGTTTGTCCTAAGGCCAAGTAACCTTGCCTGCCCTCATTCAGTGCTGTCCTCATAAAACCTTCTGTGTTACTTAAGCACTGGACAGAACCCAGTTCTCATCCTTCTGTTTGTGTAGAGAAACTCTTTCCCTCTGAAGGTCCAGCTCAACCTCAGGCACACAGCCTGATGTTGCTAGTCCTATTGAAAGGAAGCTCAACAATAGTGAGTGTGTCATGGTCTCCTCCTGAATATGAAATTATACAGAATCATAGAATGACTTATTTAGGTCATCGAGCTCCAACCACCCTGCCATGGGATGCTCCACACGAGATCAGGCTGCCCAGGGGTCCATCCAACCTGGCCTTGAACACCTCCAAGGATGGGGCATTCACAACCTCTCTGGGCAGCCTGTGCCAGTGCCACACCATCCTCTGAGTACAGAATATTTTCTAATGTCTAACCTAAATTTCCCCTCTTTTAAAGCACCTTACTTACTCCATCAAAATGCTCATAGTGGCTGCAGTGTCACAGTTTCTCCAACAATCTATTGAAAAGATTGTGCCCAAAAACATCCCCTTACTATTTGGAAGATTAGCCCTATATATATTCAGCACTTGGTATCATGCATTCCTGCCATTGGTTTATGCATGCCAAAGCCTGTGGAAGTCACATTTTTTGACCCAAGAGCTGAAGTTATAGAGGGCAGAAATTCTCCATTGCATTCAAGAAGTTGCTGCACATTGTCCCTTCTCCCACCTCTGCTGGATTTGTCTTCCCTCTCACAGCTACCTGTAGAGCTCCATATTGCATAAGGTCTTTTTCAGGCAGGTTTAAAAAAAGAAAAAAGAATTTATTGCCTGATCTCCTGAGCTTTTTGAGCTATTTGAACTTCTACTCTTCAATATCAGAGCAGAGCCTGAACCTGAATACCTACTTGCAGCTCAGTGGTTAATCCCCTCAGCTGTGGTGCTCCCAGAGCAAGCTGAAATCTCACCAACACAGGGGAGCATTTATCTGAGCACCTCCCTGCCTCACATCTGCTCTCAATTCTTGCTTATCAGAAGAGGCAGAACTCACAATATTTCCTTGAGATCAAAAGGGCAGTAGAGACAGCACCAGCAGAATTCTGTGAATAGGCAGTCAAACCCTCTGTAGGAAGAGTAGGATTTTTAGAAAACACCACCTTAAATGCACTTGAATAGCAACTACCTGCAAAAAACTGTTTTGTTTCAGAGCACTGCTTATTGTGAGCACAAATAAAGTCATGTTTGAATGCTTCTGAAAATCTAACTCCAAATTTGTACCTGATATATTGTAACTGCCTCAGGAACAGATGTAGCCCTAGAGAATATTTTTACTTTTTACTTTATCTGTAAGGTTGATATTAGGACATCCACTAACTCTCCTGTGACTCCAATAGTACTCCCACACACTATTAATTAATGGATAGGTGACTCATACATTTTAAAAGTTTGACGGCCCTCTCTGTAAATCCACACTTCTCTGGTAATCTCAGACATGCAGCTATTCGTCACCATGACAGCAACCTATGAAAGCAGCCATGAAAATCTGAGATAACGAGCATGCAAGGCAGGAAAGGGTAGCTGAATTTTTTCAGGTAATTTACTGCTGTTATTTTGGCTCTGGATTTTTTTTTCCCAGTTATATTTATATCACCAAATATTTTTTATTTGATTAATTTGAAGTTAAGGCATAGTACGTTATTTGTATAACTTCAAGCCCCAGAGCCTCTACCTAACTCCCCTACCACCAGAAACAAAAAGCAACAGAAAAATATTGTAAGTGGAAAGTTCTTGCAACACTCCTGAATAACATCCAGATGTATGGAAAAATCCATCATTCAAAAGGAAACATTTCAATGAGGAAAAAGCATATGCTCTAGGACTCAAATACTTCATAAATAAGCCAAGAATGGAGGATAGACTCTATCTATAATGTTTTCTAGATGTATTTTAATGCTTAGTATTATGCTTTGTAGTCAACCAACCTGCTGGAGGGCCAATATTGCAAATCAATGTCCAGTGCACTGTGACACAATAAAACCTTTGACAACCTTCACAGTCACTGGTAGATCTGAGCAGCAAGTTTGTAATGATAACATTAGGTATGGGTGATACACAAAAGTTTCCTAAATCAGATCAAGGCTCACATTTTATCAGGCAGGAAGGAAGAAGATAAAGAAACGATCAAGGTTTCTGAAGAGATATTCAGGTTCAGATACACAGTGTTCTGTGTAACCATTCAATAAGTAGGCAAATAGGCAGGAAAAAAGTTCAGGAGCAGAAAGGCCATGCTTAAAATGATAAGATCTGTATCTTAATCAGAACAGGTAATATAGTTTTATGATATTGATTCACTGCATTTTTTTCCTGAATACCTGTTTTATGCAGTTATGCTGCATGCAAGCAAATTGCTCCTAGCAATATCTTAGCCTATTCCAATCAGATTTAAAATAGAAGCATTAAATATAACTTTTTTTTAAAAAATATATATTTCCTTAAATTGGCCATTGGAAGAAGTGAGAAATCCTCTAAGAACCTCTCCAAAAGAGAGGACTGCAGTGTGCCCTAATATCTGATTAAATGTAACAAGATCCACATGGGAGTGAGACTTTATATAACCCAGAGGGGGAACCAGCTTTTGTCACAACGCATACCCTCACCATCATGAAAACCAGGACAGCATAACACAACAGCCACTAAGTTTCCTTAGTTCTGGTGCTCAGCCAGTAACTGGAGATTTTATCTTGTTGTATTGATGTTAAATCATGATTTAAATTCCTGGTAATCTTTTCCCAAGTGTCAAGTGATAGGATGTGATAGGAAGCAGCTTCAAGTTGCACCAGGGGAGGTTTAGACGGAATATTAGGGAGGATTTCTTCATGAATACAGTGGTCAAGTATTGGAATGAGCTGCCCAGGGAATAGTGGAGTCCCCCCATTGGCAGAGGTATCCAGGAAATGTATAGCTCCATGAACATGGTAGGCCAGACTGATGGTAGTCTTTTTCACACTCTATAATTCTATGACTCTATAATGAAAACTTACCATCAAACATGGTGCCATATTCCCTACTTTTTTTCCTTGTTTCAGTTGTTGTCTAGATGGCTTACATAGGTCCAACATGGAAAGTGGGATACAGCCTTAAAGCCAGAAATTGTATGGACTTAACCATCAGGAGTAAAAAAAGCACTTCTCTAACCTGAGCTCTGCAGCTGAAAAGTACTTCTAATATTTAACTTAAAAACATAATTATTCACAAAATTGAAAGATGAAAAGTAGTAAAATCAATGCATTTATAGGAAAAAGCAGCATCGATGAGTGTCTGGCCATATCTGTTAACCTCTTAATGTCCAAGTTTTGCTGAAGCTTAGATTCCTAATTTGCTCAACAGAGAATCCTCACCCATTATTTTCACATGAAGCAGAGAATTTTAACAGCTCTAAAAGCTTTCCTGCCTTTTCACAACCCAAAATAAATGCAAAGATAACTCTGCTGAATCTTTCAGAGAGAAAAGGCCAAACTTGTGACTTCTGCAATATTTTTGCATTTCTAAGAAGTTAGGAAGGCACACAGGAAAGAAAATAAGCTGGTGAATTTTGCTCTAGTCTCTCCATAAAGGGAAAGACAATTTTTCTTTTATTGGTTTGTTTTTCTTTTTGGCCTTTTATTGTGTTTGTTGTTATTTTTCTGTTGTGAAACTGCTGCCTATGAGAGAGGTGGGTTCAGGGACTGGAGAATGACTCTATAAGGTGAGGTGAAACCAGATGCTCCCATGGCCCATTTTCCCCTCTCTCCAGCTCTCTAATGCATTTCCTTTCTGGAGTCAGCTTGGGCTCTCATAGAAACCCTCTAGTAGCTCATTTAGCTCCCAGAAAAGGAAAAAAAAAGCAACACTAGTACTACTAGAAAAAAAAAGGAGGGAACATTCTGCCATAACTGAGTTGCATTGACTCAGTGAAGAGTTTGATGTGTTCTGTCAAAAAGAGGATGGAAGAAGACAAGGCAATGAGGAAAAGAGATGTGAGTAGGGAGGGTGAGTGAGAGCAGCAGAGAGCGGCAACCTTGGCTCAGCTGCCCATTGCAGTCCGGACATAGGTCAGATAAACTTTCTTGTGCTGTTATGTTGAGGGGGTAATTACAAAACAAATCTATGAGGACATACCTAAGTAAAAGAAGTCACAATTTTTCTAGTAACTGGACAATACCATTGAGTGGGATGTAAGTGGAGTTTAGACAAGTTGAACTGGAGGATCTCTGCATCAAATGTACCAACTCTTGGCAAGTGCCAGCTGCACAGAGAACAAGTAACTCCTCCTCAGGGTAAAGGTGGAAGCTAGGAATTCTAGAAGGATGGGGCCTCTTTTTTTTTTTTTTTTTGTAATTTCATCCCTAAATTATGAAACCACTGCTCAGAAATTGCTATAGATTTTTGAGCTTTCAAATGTTAAAAGTTAGCCTTTTTTCCCTCACGAGAAAAGCCTGCAAACAAAGACCACTAATGAACTAAAAAAGCAGGGGACACCTATATGTGCAAATGGGTGGAAAAATGCTCCAAAAGATGTTATTTCCTGATAATCTTCAGCAGAATATTTGAATACTAAATTTTTTGTACAAATACTTTAATCTGGCTCTGATCATTAGCAGCCAGATGATTCTTTCATTACATACATTCAGACTATGATAGACAGATGCTAAAATGATAACTGACCCCTAAGCAAGTACTTAGCTTTCTTCTGCTTTCATAATAATTATGCTTTCTAATATAAAACTGTGCAGTCACTTCAAGGTTGAAAATGTAAGGCCATCAAAACAGTCGCTTAATCAACGACTAAATTAAATCTCAGAAAAGACTCAACTGTTATGACTGTTGTCATCATCATGTTTAAATATGGAAAATGTCTATTCTGATTTTGAATCTCTGCAAAATGGCTGCTCTCCAAGGGTATTTCTGAATAATCTATACAAAAGAATTTGCACATCTAATGGCTATGGTTCCCAAAAGATTGCAGGCAGCTATTTAAGCAGAACCTGTGAGCCCTGACACAAACTTTTCACTGAAATGCAAGGCTACTATCCTGAAAGCTTTGGCATTTTTTAGTATTCCTTTCATCTTGTAAGTGCATTTCAGCAAGTTTAATCAGTTTAACAAGTGAATTCTACAGCTATTTATCTGCATTTGCTGGGATGAGGTTAAATTACTTCTAGAGAAAAATTGGTTTTTTTTCTGATTTTTGTTTTGTTTTCATAAACAAAACTACCGCATACTGACAAAATGATCTTTTAAAACTAAAGCTGTTGTTGTAAGTGAGGTGGCAGCATTTCTTCCCCTCTTCCCTTTCCCAGTAAGAAACATTTGCAACAGCAAATGCTCAGATCCTGGCTCCAAGGGGAAGCTCAGTACCCAGACTTGCTCTCCTAGTGCTCCACACTCCATGCCTGTGTCACACTGGCCATCTTGTCCAGGTAGGGTCATGGAATCAGATGCTTGGTTAAAGCTCACCAGTGCAAAATATTGAAAAAAAATTCTGAAGCCTCATTCCTCTGCATAGCCTAAATGCTTGAGTCAGGTCTACATAAAATGTTTCTTGGTCTCTTTTGAATACATATAGAGAAGTCAACTACAGAGCATCAGGTTGGCATGAGCACAAGTGACTCAGTTTGGCAATGTGTGCTGCTATATCCTATTAACTCCCAAAGTAGGAGACCCATTTCTGAAAAAACACAGCTCTGCTTCTGCGCCTAGGACTGCTCTGACAGGTTCACAGCTGGTATGGAGATGTCCTGAAGATGTTTGTCTGCTTCATTAATAGCAGGTTGGCACAGTGCTCTTTGTGCTATGAAAAGAAAAACGTGGTAATCCCTACTCCTTGGGCAAAAGCTCTTATTCCAAGCCATTTTGCAGAAGTGAGATAGCGCAATGGCCTTTGCTTCCCTGAATGACATTTTCAGAATATGGGAATTTATCAGTATTTTGTCAGTGTATAGTTGTTACATGTGCTCTGAGCATGCCTGCTAGACCTTCTTTTGTAGACACATCTCTGTCTTCCAGAATCTGAATATATTTTGCCTTTATCTAGTCATCTCCTCATGCTATGGTAGTTCTGTGTACAGACAGAATTAAAATAGCAGATGAGTAGAAAGCCACAGGTGGGACAAATCACATCTATTCTTAGTTGAGGAAGCTAGTGGACAATTTTGTGGGACAAATGACCTCCAGGAGATGCCTTCTGTCCTTCAGCTGCATGGGAAATTTGAATTATCTTATCCAAGATGCTTAACTTTGAGATACATGAAGACAGGTAAAATAAAATCACATTTTAATCTCCCAGCCCTCAAGCTATGCATTTTAAATACATGATTAAAAGGTATAAAATGCCCCTTAGCACCAAAGGGCAAGTACTTAAGTGGTTAGTTAGGCAAATTTCTGAGGAATTCAACATAGCAGAGCAATTAAGGATGTGCCTAGATACATTTTAACTGATATTACATGTTCTCTACTAGATCGTAACCACAGCAGCGCAAACATAATCATTTATTCTTGTCTCCAGTTGAGAAATCACAGCTGAGCCTCTCCTAAGTTTGCTTCACAAAACCAAGCAGACCCAGACTAAAAGCACAATGAAGATCAAGTTCCTGCCCAGTTCCATCATCTCTGAGGTTTTCTATTGCTAACATACAAACAAAAAAGAAGCCAATCGGATTTGCTATATATTTTTACAACTTAAAATCCTTTCAATACACCATTAGTCAACAGTAATGTGTGAATTTTCTTGTTTTTGAAACTGTCTTGAAAACTTACCCATGTAGGGCTTTGTGCCAGCCATAGATGAAGCCTTTTCTGAGCCTTTCACTATGGTTGCGATGTTAAAGTCAGTGATATGAACATGTCCTGCAATTACACAAAGTAAAAACAGAAGTCAAAATAGCACATCCTACAAACACTCCTTGCTTTATTCAGTGTTTAACAGATAAGTCTTAACAACTTAATGTCTTATGATTTACTATTAAGCACAGCTCATAGCTAAAAACAAAAACATAATGACAGCAAAACAATATCATGCTTTTTTTCCCCTGTATGATTGTATCTATTATTTGCTTGCACACTGAACCTCAATTCTGACCACCCCTGAACCTCCTCCTTCTGTGAGAACCAAGGACAGCAATTGTCTTTTCAGAGCAGTAATGCACAGGAACAGCACTGAATTTCTTGGAGAGATGTGTGAACTCTACCTCACCTTTTCTCTAACTAGAGCCATCCCTCACAATCTCCTGCACTCATGACACCTGTCTGCCATCACATCCACTTCGTGTTACAATCAGCCTGGCTTTTTCAGAGTGCCCTTGGGGCAAAAAGGGAGCTGAGAAGAAAAAGGGTATTTTAAAAGTACAATAACTACAAAATTAGATTCATTGTAGCAGAGGAGCATTTGTGTAACAGCAGCAGGTCCCAGATGATTCTTCATTTGACAGCAGATTACAAGATGAAAGATATGTGACACATGACAGCCCATGGACTTGCTGCCTGACCAAGACTGCTGCTTTAAACTCAGCTAATCAGGTTGGATGGCCCAAACCTGCCATCATTACTTTTTTCCTAGGGTGATTTATGACAAGCACAGGGTAAATTGCTCCACCATTACAAGGCAGTAGTTGCTAATTCTCATTTGCCTTAGGCAAGTAAACTGAATGCAAATCCAGAATGAAAATGTATCTATCTGCACAATTTTATCTGGATAAATCTGCCAGTATGTTTTGCATCTTTTACTTGAGGGCTAGTTCCTGCTGTGGAGTGACACGGATATTGCTTTGCCTATGATTCCACCTGGCAATGCCATTGTGGAGGACATGGAAAGGTGCTCCCTTCCCCAACTCAGCCACGCGCTCAAATCATGATTAAGACATCTTGCCTTAAGATGGAGTCTTGAATGTTGAGTTCCTCTGATACTTTTCCCCCTCTTTTTTAAAATCAGGATCTCAAACTCATTCAGTCCACTATGCGGAGCACGCTTTGGGCATGAAGCAGTTATTGAGTGAAGGAAGCTGTTACCACATTTACTGCCAAAGATGAAAAGAGCTTAACAGTTGACTTGCCTGTGGTCTTGACAGTGAACATTTCCTCAGTGCCAGACTGAGGAACAGCAATCTCAATGAACAATTACACTGCTTTGACAATCTGACCTAGATCCTACTCAAAGTCTCCATGATATGTACCTGCCAGCCTCCAAGCAGCCTTCAGCCATATGTGAACTGAAACTCTCAGAGTCCCCTCATTTGGCCAGACCTATGCTGTTTTTGAAAGTAAAATGGAAGAAGGCACATCTCATTTCCAAACTTAAACATATTTTTTCAAATGGGTAACAGGGCAGAAGTTTTTGATGAAGTGCTTTACACATTTTTTAGTCTTCACAAAAACTCCTGTTTTGGTGATGCTTTCCTTCTAAGACACCCTACCCAAAAAACATAAGTAAAAGGTAAACAAAAGTAGTGAGCAGAGGCAAGTAATTCCTTCATAGAGGGTGGAAGGTGTTGCTTCCCATAAAAGCAATCAGAGAGTACAGCCTAGCTTGCCATCAGGTTCCAAGATGGCATTCCTCCCTCCTGCTGGCTGCAGTTCATGGCTGGCAAGGAGCACTTCTGCAGTTCATTTCTGCAATAGAACACAATGGCAGAATGCTTCTTGAGAGAGATAATTGAACCACACACAGCCACTTCATGGCAGTGATGCTTTAATTCCATGTGCACTGTAGAATGAAAAGCTGCAAGGATCTTGAAGATTAATACTTTTTTTTTTTTTGACAGATAAATATAAAGTTGTGTCATTTAAATGACACTATTGTAAATAATTCCCCCTATTAGAGTGCCAGCATGATAGCCTGTTGCAAAACACCTATCACATAATATCCATTCAGACTGATCCAAACAGTTGATTTGCAATGAAAATTGCCTCTCCTGCAGTGTGTTGTTTTCCCTCCCTTTTATTAGATTTCTTTTCATTTAACAAAACCAAAATAGCACGTACGTGAAGGGTTATATACGTTGGTTGGTGTGTTTTGTTAAAGTGCCTTTCTGTAAGAGAAGTAGATAGGTTTGAGAACTCTGCATGCTGCTGCTAAAGCAGTAATGCTTTGCTCCCATAGTCACAGCACAACACAGCAAAGTGACATCTGTATCTCTGGAAAAAAGAACACTTTTGTTCTTCCACAACCTCTGGGGTGCCTGAACACAGCTTTTTCCTGATGCTTAGAGGGCTAGTAGTTTGCCATAGAGGACAGGAAAGGTGTCCTCTGGGCAGGTGGGTGGTTGTGCTTCCATAGGGACTGCAAATAGACCCCAGTTTGCTATAAGAGTCTTTCTAATCAGCCTCTATGACATTTTTATGGCAGCTGTTGCATGTGGGAAGATCACAGAATTGTAGGGGCTGGAAGGGACCTCTAGAGATCATATAGTCCAACCCCTATGCCAAAGCAGTTCCCTAGACCAGGTTACACAGGTGGGCATCCAGGTGGATTTTGAACACCTCCAGAGAAGGAGACTCCACAACCTCACTGGGCAGCCTGATCCAGTGCCCTGTCACCCTTACTGTGAAGAAGTTCTTACACACTGTATAATCAAAGAGTATACAGATGTATAATTGATAAGTATACAGAGAAATCAGGCTGATCTTTAGAGAGCATATAGCTGGAAAGATTATCACACTGGAAAGTATAATCAGAAAAGAATAGAAAATGCTCACCTGGGTCATAGGCTCACAAGAAAACTCCACAAGGAGCAATTGTCAGAGAGAGATCCTTCCTCAGTGGCAGTCAGCCCTTAAATGTGGTCTAGGAGAGGCGGAACCAGGCTCCACGCCTTCCAGTCACACAGGTGAATTGCCTTCACCTATGCTCCTGCAGCTGACTCAGTGCTCACCTCAGGTGATCAATAAGAGGTTCAGGCCATGATTCAACAGTTCCCATACACACACATTCGTGCAAAATTTCCTATGCTTCAGTTTGTGGCTGTTTCCCCTTGTCCTATCACCAAGCACTGCTGAAAAGAGTCTGGCCTTGTCCCTTTGCTTCCCGCACCTTAGATATTTATAGACATTGATTAGATCCCCCCTGAATCTTCTTTTCTCATGGGTGAACAGACCCAGGTCGCTCAGCCTTTCCTCATAGGGGAGATGCTCCAGGCCCTTTATCATCTTTGTGGCCCTCTGCTGGACTCTTTCCAGGAGATCCTTGTCTTTTTTGTACCAGGAAGCCCAGAACTGGACACAATACTCCAGGTGAGGCCTCACCAGGACAGAGGGGGATGAAAGATAACTATTTCTGCAGTAAAAATGCTACAGTTCTGGCTATTTTACACTATTTCCAAAATTTCATTTCATAGGGACATTTTCCCTTCTGAGCTTCACAACTTGTATTTGATCTCCCATTCCGGATTTTATCTAGAAAAACTGACCATCAAGCCCAAGCCCAGTATCCTGTCTCCCTTCTCAGGTACCAAGTACAATACTGGATTGAACAGTATGTCAGCACCACCTGGATTTGGCTATTAAGGGCTGTGAAGCAGGGCAATGCACAGCAGATTCAGCAAAACCTAAATAAATTCAAGTATCACAAGGGAAGAGCTCATTGCTTAATGTCCCAGGCCTTAAGAGGATAGTGGAGAATGGAGGAGGCAAATGCATACATTTCTCCAGCTCTCTGCAAAATGGCTATTTCAAGTCCGACTGCACAGGTTTCAGCTATGTCTACACATATATTTCATAGAATCATAAAGGTCGGAAAAGACCACTAAGATCATCTAGTCCAACCATCAACCCATCACCCCCATGCCCACTAGACCATGTCCTTCAGTGCCACATCTACCCTTTATCTTAAGTAGAAAGTATCACAGTGGCAACTGTTTCAAGAACTGTATTCCTCTAGTGTGCTCCCAGTTAAGATGGCAAATCTGTAAGTTAGTTTCTACAGACAGTAGATGACCTTTCAAAGCTTTATGTGTGCACCTCAGAAGTGATGTATGAGGTATACACATATGGGGCATGTATACATCACTTTATCACATGACCCAAAATCCTGATATCTGAGGCATAAAACAAATCATCTTTGACTATAACTGAATTTTTTGCTAAACGAGAATAGATCATAATTATAATTAAAACAAGTTCTAATAGGTGGCTGAGACTGGCTGACTAACATTTAGCAGAGTAAAAAAAGCATAAGTTCAATGAGCTTTAATATTCTAGGGTATGAAAGGGGTGAATCTGAGGGCAGAGAGAAAAAAATATCAGTTAATGCCTCTGGTCTGGTGGTTGGTATCCCTGCACATAGCAGGGGGCTTGAAACTAGATGGTAATTGTGGTCCTTTTCAACCCAGGCCATTCTATGATTCTATGATTCTACGAATGCCACTGGCTCAGCATGCATCGGAGCTGATAAGAAATCTCCGCATAGTAATATTTTGGATCAAATTCAGATCTAGTTTGCCCAGAAGGTCAAACTCTACGAACTATTTAAAAAACAGCTCTTCGTATTCATCTATATTAAGTACAAGAGTGTCATCTTGCATCCAGATGAACTTTGCATGCCTTGGCAGCTGGACACTCATCATCAGGAGATTGCTAGAAGCCTGATGGTCCTGCTGAAGCTGTGCTCAGGAGTCAGCATTCAGGGTGAAAAACTATTGAATTTATGGGTGGTGATTTTTATTCATCCTATTTTTAGTTTTAAGGCCAAGATTGCTCATTGTCTGCATTTCTCAAATTTGATGTTAATTTCCAAATTAACATCACATAAACAAGGAAATGGAGTTTTAAGGAAAGATTTGATGATCATAAAATAATATAGTCATATATAAAAAGGCACATAAACACACCAACTTGAATCTGCCTTTCTCCCTCATAAGAGAAATGATTACTGAGTAAAATTATCACTGATAGAAGCAATAAACCAGTCAATTAAAAAAACTGTTAAAGGAGTTTTTGGATATCATAAAGATGATGAATAAAGTGAATGTAAGCTGTTATTCACCAACTTCTGCAATTTTAGACCTAGGGGACATTTATTTATTTATTTATTTATTTATTTTTGAAAGCAGCATGTTTCAAAACAGATGAAAGAAAATATTTTTCCTTTATAAAAGATGGTGAACTGGTAGAACTTGTTTCTCCGTGTTGTTGTAAGGCCAGTTTTGGCAGCAGCTTCAAAGAGGTAGTAGATGAACTCATTAAGAAAGACCCATCCAGATTTTAATGGGAATATACAAAGCTGTACTAACATTCTAATATAAAAATTGTGGGTGATAGGGAGCACTGAAGCATTTGATGACTAGAAGTGGCAAAGGACACTCTCTGTGGAGATGATCTTTTGCCACAGGCTGTGACAGAATATTGGCTGAGATCCCATGTCTGATCCTGAAGGGAATTCTTTGAATCATAGAATCATTAAAGTTGGAAAAGACCACGAAGATGATCAAGTCCAATCATCAACCCATTCTTCCTTGGGAAGCCATGCAGAAATCTTGATGTATCTTGTTTCAAGACATCATTTCACACTTGCCTGAGAGGAAATCAAACCTTTGCAAATTTCTTGTAAACAGATTATAATAATGGTTTGGTTGCTCTGCACTACACAAAATCTGGATGCCAAAAGGGGAGCTTTGTGATTTCTGCAGAATGATCAGAAGTGTTAATATCAATAATGCTATCAAGTAGCTATAGGAAGAACAAGTTATCATCTCTGAAAAAAAAAAGACAATATACTAATTTGATTAATACTCTTTGTTTTTCTGCATTTTAGGCATTATATGTATCCTCAGATGCAATAACTAATAGATCATGGAAATATTTAAAGGGATTGTTAATTTATTTGACATTTCAGGAAAAACACAACACAGACCAGACTTGTCAATCTTTAGTCCTAAACACTGTCATTTCAGATATACGGATTTTAACTGTTAATGTGAAAAGAGTGGAACAGAATACTGTTATTAGGAGAATTCTGTAGTGCTTTTCTCTGTATAATACAATCACAGTAGCTCCCATGAACCACAAAGCAGTTCCTTCAGCTGTTACTGGAGTAACTATTTGAGATACATGTTAGAAGAGAACACTACTGCTAAATTTAGAGATTAGTGATAGTTGTAAACGGAAGAGCTTTCTGGGAGAGGAGAGAAGAAAACACAACAGAAGAGATTTGTGTTTGTTTACTTAGTGTCTAAGTTCGGTTTAGAGATTGAACCAAAAAATGAGACACTACTGTTCCTGCTCTGGCACCCTGAAAATGTCCCTAATCTCTCCCATCATGAGAAAGTGAATACCTCAAGGACATCAGACAATCACCTTTTGCTAGATGCTTACACATTATTTTAAGTATCTGTTTTCACAGTTCTTATATAGCACGACACTTCTTGTGATGACCAAACACATCCACTACTACATCAGAACTTCAGCAGAACAGTTAAGTTCCTACACTACAGCAAGGGAAGATTTGCTCAAATGCAACAGCCATAGGAACAGAAACAAAGGAAAGAAGCTGCTTACCTTACACATGCAAAAAAGCAATTTTTTGTTTTTGTTACGTGAAAGCTGATGGTTCCTTAAAAAAATGTGTTACTGTGAAGTGTCACAGCTTAATTGAAGTTTTCTGGGCTTTTGGATAGGATTCATGTGGCTAAATGCAAAATTTGGATTTCTATATCTTTACACAAAACTTTCTCAGTATTATTCACTGAAGAGAAATAGATATTAATGCTTAAGTGCGGACAGCCAAAAAGGATCAGATGATCTAAATGAGTCTATAGCTGTAAATAAACTATGATGACTGGCATGGTACAGACACTATTACTACATGCATCACCTCATTTAGTGAGTGCAGGGACTCTTGCCCAGGCTGGGAGAACTACATCTCCCAGCCACGCAGCAAGTCTGTGAGCTGATTAATTCTGCTCATGGAGGTCTACCTTGGTGAAGACTGGTGAAGCACCATGCTGCTTTGCAGAGAAGGGGCTATCCATCCCAATATTTCCAAGCTGGCAGTAGCTAATTTCATTGCTGAATATCTTGTAGTCACCAAAATGTAATTCTGCAGCATACTGCTGGCTCTTGCATAGCTCATCTACAATACATTGGCTCCCATAGGAAAGCACTTCCAAGAGGCTGATTTTGTGTTGTAACTGACCTTGCTGAGGAGAAAGGAGAGATAAGCACAACTACCTCAAAGACTGTCAATCAGAGATGTAACACTCTCATAGTCATTTCATGTTGCCTTTCCATCTTTAATTCACACAGGACTTAAAGACAAGATATTTCTATTTCATGCTTATTTGCTAATATTAGTGTCTAGGGAAAATTAACACGTGTGAGTCTGAAACACTAAATTCCTGAAGTCCTAGATGTTTTAAGACTCAAATATTATTAAGCTTCATTGGCTTCAGTGTTCCCAGAGGTAAATTCCATCTGTTTTAAATGTTACCTCTTTAATCAACTTTAACATGCTGACCCAGCAGCTCTACAATAGATTTTGAAAAATAATTCTATCTTCGGCATCATTTCAAGTCTGTATTTTTTTCAGAGATTAACTGCTCTTAATCAATTCCTGAAGTGTATAAAGCAAAATAAGTCTTTTCCACAGCAGCAAACACATATTACTTTCCATTTTGTCTTTATCTTGTACTTCTGTTCTAATTAATACAAGGTCAAAACTTCCTTTTATTGTATTTTCTCATATCCTTGCTATAAATAGTTGCAAAAATATGCATTTTATTTTTGCAAAATACTTCATATATTCTCTGCATCTGTATGGTTTTCATTAAAAAAAAAATCAGAATTTTTTGCTTGAGATCATGGAAATAGTCTTGAAAATTCAAAGCTCATTATGTTGTTTAGAAGTTTCTAAGTGTCCTTTGAGCCAGAACTATATGTAGAACCATGAAAATATTAAAGGCATTTTAGAGGCGAATTTCAGATTTCGTATCTAAAATTTAGGAAAATTATTTCAGATGAGCAACAGTTTGCTATTTGAAATTTCCTAATCCTTCATGATTTCAATACAGAAAATAGATGCTTGGTACTGCTCTATTGGAAGGTCTCTAAATAGCGATTATAGTGACTTACAATAATCATATTATTAAAATATTAACTTATTTTTGACTGGTGTCCCTGGTGATCTCCAGTCTTATTGCTTCATGTTCAGCTCTTTCAAGTGTCAGATCAGCACTTTTTCTTTTCGGTAGGAATGAATATTGCAAAACTGCCAAATGGACAGAGGGATTCGCATAATGTCCAGATTTAGACTGGAATCCAGCAGCTCAAGCTGACTCAGAAACCATGAGCCACCATATCACAGACAGCTCAAAAAGTTAGAGACATCTGGGAGAAAACAGACAATATTTACTCACCATGCTCATCCAGTAATATGTTGTCAGGTTTGATATCCCTGTAAAATAAGTAAATATATGCATTATAATTCATAGCAAAAGAAGATCTGCAATTTAAAATTGTTTTCCATATGGTTACAGGGGCCTAGTCACTTAAATTAAAGCAATGAAAATCATATCATATACAAAGGTAAATGATTTTTATCTACATTATATACTGCCTTGAAAACATGCATACTAAAGAGATTGTCTAGGTTTCTATTTCATATGTTTTTGTTTTCATATGGTTAGCATTGATAAAGATTTGGTTTTCAAGATGTATTTTATTCTTTAGAGCAGTGGGAACAACAAAATAGAAGATTTGCATCCAGGACGTGCCTGATTGCCTCAGGGACTCTGCATTTGACAAACACAAGAAATCAGTTAATTGGAAACATCACTGATCTACCCTTTCTGCCAGACCCACTAATCTGCCATGCTCATGTGCATGATCACTCACATATTGTAGAGTCCTGCTAGATTTTATACTACATGAGCAGGTCTAGCAGCTCCCCTTTTAGCACTTGAATCTACACGTGGCTGCTTGTAATGGTAGATCGCAGGCTGGGGAAAGGGGTAATGCTAAGAAAATGTGAGGATTGTGATGTACCAAAACATCAGTTCAACTCTGATGTTCTTAGCACAAGGAAAAGACACTGCCTTAGAGAGCCATGCTTATCTTTTTAAGTTGACCTTCACTCTGCTGTCAAGAACAACGGAAACAACTTCTCCTCACCACTGTTGGACAGTGCCTTCACACTGGCAGCTCACACCTAATGCAATTTTGAAGCAGTATGGCATTGCCTGAGGAGGAGATGCATTGATCTGCCTTGAGCAAAATATTTGCCCTTTGGGCTAAATTCTTCACAGATCTCAAAAGAGAAGGCATTGAAAAATGTATTCCAAAGATCTGTCTGTTTCAATGCAGCCAAAGGATGACTTGATTATTCTGATTTAAACATTTCTATATAAATCCTGTCTGAAATATGTACTTACACATATTTAGACTTCACTAACAAATTTTGCCTAGTTTTCCCATGAATGGAATAAAGAGAAGAATGAAGTGTTCCAAAAGGGTAATACTGCATCAGAACATTTTTTTTTACTTTAAACTTAGAATGATTTCTGAAGGAAATGTCAGGAGTAAGATAGAAATAGCAACTGTATACATTACGTATGACGTGACTTTGATATCTTTGTTGACAAAAGAAGTCAACTTGCAGCCTAGTGCTATGAATTCCAGACTTTTTAGCCTTTCCTGAGAATCATATGAAATTGTGAAGTACACTAAGATTATATTTACAGTTTGTGCACCAGCAGCTGGGAAACAGAGAATAAATAAGGAATTGTTTTGAATCACTTCCTGCATAATCGGAAATATTGTAGGATGTGTGTGTGTGCATACGGAAAAAGACCTCACTAAGCGTTACCATCTGGAATGGAAATTTATACCAATATTTCAGTGTGAAAACCTGCTTTTCTTCTGCGTAACTTACAGGCTATCTATAATTGTCTGATTCAGGAGAAGGCTTGATTTATACTTGTAATATAGAGAGGAGATCTCTCCTAGAATCCACGTCAACCACAAATCTCTGATTTCTAACTTCTCTCTTTTCTCTTCCTCACACTCTCCTGGCACATTGCTTACCACATTGGAAACTCTCCTTCCTCTGATTTCACATTGCTGACGTTGTGAGATACAAGTGGACTGTAGGTTTGAATATCTTTTTTATAAGATGGTTGAATTAGCATAGGAAGTGTTATACATTTTTATATGTAATGTTATATATGATCTCTCAGCTGATGAGACAGTTTTCAGAAAAGCTACTTCTCATCTGGCATCAAATATATTTGCTAGTAACAAACTGATCTCTAATTACTGACAACTGTTTCCCAGTAAGAATATGAACTGTAATTTCAACAACTCTGTGGCTGGCCCATGACTTGAAAGTACACCAATGATTTCCAATGGAAATGAACTTGCAGTTATGACTAATGTCTATTGAATTAAATATTTTAAACTTTCTCTTTACAAGATTTAACAAGCATAATATGACTCTGCACTTATCACATGGGTGAAAAACTGGAGTCACAGCCATATCCATTAGTGCTGTTCTGTGGCTTGTTAATTTCAGTGATAAATTCATTCTTCAAACTGTTTTCAAGAAATTGAGAAGAAAAAGAACCAAAAAACATAGAATTAGTATGATAAAATCATGAGTACTTCACTGAGAATAAAACTGAGAAAAAGGAAATATTCAACTTTATGAGTTACTGTCATGTCTATAGCGATGCATCTCCTAGGGATTGCTTATTACAACAAGCCCAAGCCTTTTCTCTTTTTTTTTTTTTTTTAAGAAGATGAGTTTAAGCAATATGAATATCTATTATGGTTTTGCACTATTACATACACTATATATTTTTATTGTTATCAGAAAAGACATTGACAAATCCATTAGACAACTGCATGTAGTGTCAAATATATTTTACATGCAGTTGTATCTGCAATGTTCAGTAAGTTGAGCAGTAAAAATTATACCTCTGCTTGTCTTTCCATGACTAACTCAAGCAGTTGCTTATTCTAGATACTCATTCTTACCTGAGGGATCTTTTCCATCACTGACTTTGCTCATTTTCTCTGAGACAGGACCACAGCTGGGGGCAGGTATGGCAGGGTATATCAACTTGCAGAGGCAACTTGATAGACTCATCTGTCCCTGAAGCAACTTGATAGACTCATCACCATGTCTCCAATCTCAAACTGTTTTAAACTGATTTTACAGCAAGTAAATGTCATGGGCTAACCTAAACAAGAAGGGGAACAAGTTTCCTACATATATTTTTTCCCCTTGAGCATAAGATGCTACTGTTTTCAGATCACATGCTTGGAGTTGCCTAGATTCATGTGATATGTGAGAAAATAAAACACAAATTAACAGTGAAGAGTGTGCTTTCCAGTAGCACTCTATTACATAGTTACTCCCAGTTTACAGCATAGCACTAGAAGATCACCCCTCTGGAGGCAGCTTGATGAAAGCTTCACAGACCGGAGAGGGGTGAGCCCACTGCCATGTCTTTGCACCTTTGATACCTTTGGGTGGGGAAGATTCAACAGAGTCAGTGTGAAGACTTGGCAAGTGTAGGAGCATTGCAGTTATAGTCACAGGATATATTCAGGATGGAAGGCTTGTGGTGTTCACCTAAAGGCAGCTAGTTCCTTTAAATAAATACTCTGGCTAAATTCATTTATAGAGTGAAAATGCTGTTTCTGTAGAGATATGGATTTAAAAGATAATAACTTTTTAGTTAAGCTGTTAAATTAAAAAATGTTAAATAAGTGAAATTCTGTTTTGACTGCACATCATCAGAAAATGTTTTTCCTCTTAGCAAGCATGTTCAAACAGGGAAAAGAAGGATATGAAATTCAGTGCCTTAAGTTCAGGGTTTTCCTGTTATTTATATTCCTAGCTGATATAATGAACTGAAATACTCATTTCATAATCCAAGTATCTTGAACTAGCTCATTGGAAAATTCTAAAGACTTTTGCAAATAGCAAACTAACTCATGTCCAGACTCAGAAAAGCCCTGGGCTGCCTTCAAACCATTCACCAACAGCAGAGCTGTCTGTAACACTAATTTCTAAACCATGACTTTCTCATTCTGTACTGGTGCTACTCCAGCTCTTCTTTTTACACACAGAAAAATCAGAGCAACATAGAAATGGAAGGAGATAGACCTACAAAGTCTTCACTCACTGACAGGACAAGGTATAACTAGTATAACAGCCCAAAAAAGCAGAGTTGAAAACAAATGAGAAAAAAGTTTGGAAGAAACATGTTTCAGTTTCTACTTGTTGCTATTGCTTACAAAACCATGTCTAGCTTTCTTCATTCGCCTAGCTAGAAATGTCAAATAAGGCTACCTGAAGGATGAAAGTACCTTAAAAAGGTGCTTCATGTATTTTCCGAGTAATAATGAATAATTGATAATCTATTTGTATCTTTAATATCTAGATCAAGTGGACATCCACTGCTTGAAGACATTCTTTCTACTTGGAGTAAAACCATGAGTCATCTCATATTCAGTGCATATGCCAATCAGAGTCCCCTGAACTATCTTGAAAAGATTCTGATGATTGTAAAGGACTCAAGCTCAAACATTTTCAGTTTTATTCACTGTTTCCATCCACATTCTTTTCAGGTACTACTAAGTTTGGTTAGTAATTTTCGAAATTCAGAATTGGAAAGGTTGTGTAGTTTCGATCCTTGGAGGTTTTCAAGACCTGACTAAATAAAAGTAAAGAAACCTGTTCTGATCTTACAGCTGACCCTGCTTTGTGCAGAACAGTGGACTAGAGAGTTCTGGAGGTCCCTTCCAACCTGAATTAGCTTGTGAATCTATGAAACATATCTAATGATTCATCGCTAATTTTCCTCTTCCTTTTGGCTAAAAGGAAGTTCATGAAAGATTTAAAAGGGACCTGGAAAGAGTCTTTGGTATAGTCCAGTTAGTCCAGTGAGAAGGAAGCTAATCAGAGCTCCCACATATTCAAATCTGTCCCAACGCTTGAATACTCATGAAGAAAATAGTAGGAATAAATAGCCTATCTCTAGCACAAAAGTAGGTTAAAATTCAAATGCTCTGTAATTCACTGCAGTTGTAACATAATATTAATTAGCTATATGGCATAGGAAAAAAAAAACAGCTGAAAAGGAGTCTGAGAAATCTCAATAAGAGTGAGAAAATTAGGTGAATATATTGCCAGTGCCAGATAAAATGACTAGAAGGGAACAATCTTAATCACTCTAAAAGCAAGAGGCCACACTTTTGTGTCCCTTATACAGATCAAATGGTCATAAAAAAGGAGACTGCAAAGCATATGGTGATGCTATTTACTCTAAAGCTTGAAATCCAGAGCAATCTCCAAAAAAAGTTTCATGTGTACTGCTATGAAGTAGCAACCAGGACATTGTCACTTTTGATCCCTTTTAATCTCTCTTGGACTTCAAATATTAATCTAGAAAGGAAAGGCTTGTGGCTGATGAAATCAACCATGCTTTACCCAGTTTACCTAAGGAAATATTGAAAAATGTATTGCTATATAAAACAACGCTAGGTTCCTAAGTTACCTGATTTCATAGTGTTTGAAATAAAACACCCAAAAAAGAAAAGATCTTGGAAGACTGAACAACAACAACAAATCAAAAAGGAATGGCTGAGAGGAAACAACAAGTAGATTAGAGTTGTTTAGTTAACGAAAGAGACCTGTAAGATGTGATGTGACAGGCATATAAAATATAAATAGTATGTAGATGGTCAATAGAGCTTTCCTATTTGCTTTTGGAACATGAAAGAAATGTTCATATTTCATATAAATGGAATGAACAAAATGAAGTGAACAAAATAAACAAGGTTTTATTTGTACAACTGAGATTAAACTCAAGTTGATTACTGCAATACATACTTGCATAAAAATGCTTAGGAGGCTTAAAGAAAACTTCAGCCATCGATGTGAGTAACAGAACCACCAGCTTGAGTTCCTCCAGCTAGGATTAATCTAATTGATTCCAGAAAGCCCTTCTACAGCAAATGCAGATGCTAGCTTCTCTTCATCTTTTTGAAATACATCAATAATTATGCCAAATGCAAGGTCAATGCTTGTTCTTAAACCTGTGAGAACTGAAAAACTAACATTGCACATCTGTTTTATTCTGCCTTTGTATATGAAGCAAACACACAATGACTACTGTCTTTGTTTCTCCCATTTAAAATTCTGTAAATTCCTGCTTTTGCCTATATTTTCTCTTTATTACATTAAAAGACTTTATATGTTGTTTTGTTTCTAACAAAGGGACAGTTGTTCCTTCCCAGTTCAGGCTTCTTTTTAATATTATCAGAGGAGTTGTTTCAACTATAACAATGCTGAATGGGTCTTAATTTACATATGTAATAACCTCTAACCCTTTAATTGGTATCAGTCAGAATCCAAAGTACATTCTTTCACCTTTATGACTGATGGATTTTCATTCTTTCTGGCTCAGAACAGAATTTAATGTACTGTTACATTTTCATTCTCCTGATCTTCTAAAATCCCACAGTAACAACTATGAGCATCTTGGCTGATAGCAGTTTACTAGCATGACTCATTAGAGGTATTTTCAATTTTTAATGAAGTTTGGTTTTTTCTAAATGTGGAATGTTGAGGTTTCAACTCTTCACTAACCAAGGATAACTTACAGAAAAAACTCAGTTGTGTACAAACTCATGAAATGAAGTCTTAGGTATTAAAAATACACTCCTAGCTGCTTTCATTTGAATAGACAGAAAACATACTTTTATTCAAAAGACAGAAACTGGAATACAAGGAACAAGTGTAAGATAAAACAAGAGAGGTTCAGACTGGATACAAAGAAAAACAACCACTGTGAGGACATTCAAGCAGTGGAACAGGCTGCCCAGAGAGGGCGTGCAGTCCTTGCATGACATAAAGCCCTGGGAAGCCTGGTCTAATCTTGCACCCTATCGTGCTTTGTGCTGGAAGTTGGACTAGAAATCCCATGAGGTTCCTTCCAACCTGAATGTTTTCTACATCTATAGATGAGTTCTGCAGGGAGTAAAGAGGGCTATCTTTGCCTTCCAGTCTGGCAGCAGCAACTGAATAGTTGCCTATAAACTACCTTACCCCCTTATGAACCTCCTTCAGGGGCAGTGGGAATGCTTACTGCCTGATAACAAAACTCCGTGACTCCATGGTCATAAGAGATGCTCACCTCTGTCTGGATGAGATGGACCTAAATTTGTATGCATATCATAGACTTCACTGACTTACAGGTGATGCAGCTCATGTCCCTGCAGAATGCTAAGACTTTTTTTCCTAGGGATCATGTCTCTAAATATCTAACAATTAAATTAAAAGTACTTTACACTCTCATAAGGATACAAAAGAAGCAAGATCCAAAGACCCTTGAAGTCAGTGGAAGGACTACATTGGCCTCAGTAGATATTGTTTAATCCCTAATAGTTTTTCTTGTGCTCTTTTTCTCTTTAGTGCTGACTATCTAACAGTCTATTTTATAGGATAAATCTTGAAAAAACTAAATATAAATGTTTAGGTAAAAGTTCTTCTATTTTCTTAATTATACAGCTCATTTCTTATATTAATATTTTTTTCTCTTTATGCAGAAGAAGGCATTTGAATTTACTGTTTTTTGCTTCTGACCAACATCTTTCCTTGTTTCAAGAAATACTCAGTGGTATTAAAATACTGTTTTTAAAACAATGGTATTACTTCCTATCAGAGGGATGGGAATTAAAGACTTTTAACTGCTAAAGACCTCTGATCGCTGGTTCACATTCCCCTCACCTAGTTCTCACTAGTAATCACTGCCCTGTACAGTCCCTTCATAAAAATACCTTCAGAGCCATCTGGTCTAATGAATGCCATGACATGACACGACTCTGTGAAGCACTGTAATTTTGGAATTTGAAGATTTCAGTAGAATGGGAAATTAGTTGAGAACATGTGGTGTTGGATCATGATAGAACTGGGAAGAAGAAAGCATATTGTAGCTGTTTGTTTGTATGAATTTGGATGTGCTTCCACAAGGTGCCACAAATGGCACCAAAGCCACCAGAATATTTAAGTTCAGAAGTAGACTCTCACCGGTCATGATGTCTGGACATCATGATGCAGGAACAAAGAAACACTTTCTATTTAAAAAAAAAAAAAAATGCCAGAGGTTATAGGTGTGGAAATGCAGAAACAAGCAACTGAGATGCTGAAATCTCAAAGTCTTGAACTTTATCTGCTTAGAGTTGGACTAATTCACTGACAGCCAGAGGCTAGTTACAGGGACATGTCATTTCATGTTGCATGACATTTGCTGAGCTGAGCTATTTATAAAGAAGTATGCACCTTTTTTAGCTGTTTCTCTCTTGAGTGGAGAGAAAACTCTTGCATAGTTGAGATTCGCTAATTCTGCTTGAAAGCAAAACAAACTGCTATTTAGTACCAGGATGTGCATGCATTAATTTATTCTGTGAGAAGCAAAGGGTGAAATAATTGACTCAATCAACTCTGCCATTTCCATATGAACTTTCTGGAGACTGTTGCACACAGTGTCAAAGGGTATTGCTTACAGTGCGCTGTTCTAGTCCAAAATGTCAAAAACCTAAAGTATTAGCTGGTCTATACTCTATCCAATGGAACTTATTTATTCAGTCCTATCTCCATCGAGGAAACAAAAAATCTCAAAAATTTGCATTTCAGACTCCAAGTAAGACATGGAGACAAATTTATAGTATTGCAGTGATTTACCAGATATAGCTTCAGAATCATCAAATGCCAGTAGAAGTTTCTACTGATTGCTCTTTTTTTTTTTTTTAAATATGAATGTGGATATGGACAGATAGATATCAGATATCTTTAAAAATATTAACTCCTTTCCCCACAGAAAGACTCAGACTAACAAGCATTACAACTTGTAAGGAACTGTTATTTTATCAGTGTGTTTTAACTATTGTAAGATATTTTAATTGCATGTTCATAGTACTCACCAAGGCAACAACTAAATTTAAAAATTAATACAATCATACAGAATTCTGTGTAAAAAAATCAGTAAACGTTTCAAGACCTGAAAAGCATTCAGTAAAACTGAAAAAACTCTGCCAAGATTCTATACTTTCAGCCTCAAATAGTATACTTAAAACCAAGCAGAAATGTGTAGGTTTGTTATCATACAAACTGTGACACTTTACCAGCAAGATTTAAGTGTCCCAAATTTGGTAGGACTTGCAAAAATAAACCATTTTTTAATTAGGCTTTACTATTTAAATTCTTCTGTGTTATTTTAAATCTTGTATTTTCTCTGCGGTTCCAGTTTCCAAGGCTTTAATGCAGAAAATGAATGAATGGATGAACAAAATATATCCATAAGGGCTTTCAACTAATTATCTGGTAGCATCCATTCATATGATGCTAGTAAGAATTCTATCACCATTTCCCATTAACAAGACTCCATCTTGTTTGGAAATAAAACCATTCTCTGTTGCACATACAAGATATAATTGCTGCAGTAATCATACGATAAGTGTAAAAACTCACTAGTGAAGGTCTCTGAGGCCCTCACTTTTCTCAATTTACCTCTAAAGAGAGCATGGACACCCAGATCCATATTTTGGAATGTCATATCTATGGAAACAAGTTACTCTGATGCCAAGTGTTCTAGTACCAATCATTCCTTTTTGGCTTAATGCTTCATTTTAGCAGGTGCTCATGAAGAACTTAAATTTTCCCATCACTTGCAATAGTCATTTTTTTTTTATAGCTCTTAAATGATGCTAGTAAGGAAACAACCCAAATGTGCTATTTTACAAATGCTTCAACTGGAACAATCCTGTTATTTTCCAATTATATTTCCATTTGGAAAATACAATTATGAAAATATGTTCAATTCTCTACTTGTAACAATAGGTGGCAGTAATGAAATCTTCATTTGTCTGTATAACCAGTGGTCCTGGGAACACTTTCAAATATGGATCAGAGAAATACTTGCAGTATATATTGTTTTCATGGGTTGAAGATAACAGGCCAAGGAACAGGAATTTTATACTGAGCCTTTCACCCTTCTGGGTACATACAGACAGATAAGTCTTCTTTGGACAGGTTTGGCTCCTGAACTAGAAATATTTCATACAGAACATTTTGTTACATTGTTCTTACTGAAGATCCAATATGATGATCTGCAGTTGCAAGAATAATAGATGAAGATTCTTATGTGCTATAAGGATTATAAAGATTTGACCAAAGAAATACATGAACCTGTACTTTGAATCGTCTATGTTGCACTGTATAATATTTAAGAACTGTACCACGGTGGTTGTATAAACTGAGCTTTTGCATTACACAACCCACACTGTGATACCCAGGATTCCTCTTGTGGATACAGAGGTTCTTTTCTAAGTGAGTGTTACCCAACCCAAGTGACTTGCATGCAATTCGGTGGTTAGCTTTCATTTTCCCTGAAGGACTCAAAATAATGACAAAAGTGCCCCTCCTTTGCTACAGACACTTTCTAGAGCTAATGCTGGATGCACCTTGTGTCTAGAGCACTTGCACTTTAGGGTGTCTGAGAGAAACCTTGAACAATAGTCCACACTGATGATATGGTATATCATGGTGGACTTCATGCACAGGAAAAGGAAAATCCTAAGGTTTCAGGTTGCCAGTGAGTGCCGGGGTAGTCATTTCTTTAATGCAGCAGTGAAACATCCCATCAACCGCATTTTCTGCTGCTCTGAGATTCAGCAGTACAACATAGTGGGGAGAAGGGCTGCAGAATTGCAAGCAGAAAACAATCATATATCTGCAAGTGGTGCTGTCTTGTTCTTTCTAATCTGAAACTTCAAATGCTAGCATGAATGTCAGGTTCCCCATCATCCTCACTGTTATCATCATTTCCTGCTGGGCTGCGCCTATGACTTAAGTATTTAGTCCTTTATTTATCAAATTGACTATCTCAGACCCTGTGATACATGCAACAAGAAGATACACAGAGAGGAGTCAGAATACATTCCACACTCAAGTAAGCTTTGACATCCTTTGGATGCTTCCCATTCTAAATGGTTTTGCAGACTTAATGTATATAAAAGTGAGCTGCAATAGCACAGGCTGAAAAGTGCCTGAAAAGAAATTCCTATTCAGTAAAAGATTAAAAAACCTGAGCTGCTGCTACCTGAACTTCTTGTGAAATACACCAACAGATGTATTAATTCTATGAAGCAGAAGGGTAAATACCAGATTTTGTGCTGCATTTCCTCCCTCCACCCAATCTAACATTTCAAACACAAGTTTCATGACACTTTTCTACCTCTAACATAGATAGGTTTGTCCTAGGTGTTTATATAGTAAATTACTTCTGAGAATAGCTTTGGATACTTCTAAGGACAAACACTTACAAAGGAACTCCCACAACAATAAATATGCATATTCTTGAAGATTGCTGTTTAGAGTAGATGGGACTAGACAGGATAGAGATGACCAAATACACTACCTTTTTAAGAAGTCTTTCTATTCTAAGAGAAGACAACTACATATTGCTTGGAATCTCACAGCTAATTATTCCAAGACTTCTTGATTTATCTGGATAAGGAACAAAAGATCTGTGATATTACTTGAGTTCAGAGGCAGTAGTAACACCATCATAGTTAAGATCACTAGGCAAGAACACTGTGATGTGAAGCTGGTTTTAGACAAGACTCTACAGATAAACTGTTGTTACAGTAATGCTAAATAATGGAATTATTATAAGGGTTGCCACTTAATTCAACAGAAAATTGAAATTGGGTGCAACTCAAGATATTTGCATTAGCTACTATTATTTCCATTTTTAGTGAATGTATGTCTAGACAATACAATCACTGGAGTGTAAAGATTCAGTTGACTAAATATCTATTTTTGGATGAGCTGAATATCTTTTTAGATTCTGTTGGCAGTGTTGAATAGGTATCCACTTGCTCAGACAGCTAATTTAAACATAGATTCCTGCATTTAGATCTTGGTGAACTGTGGAATAAGTTTTTAAAAGCATCAGAAAAATTTAGCATGCAGCACAGGATTATGAAAACAACTAGGGATGTTCTCGAGTCAAATTATTGTAACATGTTATCACAGAAGCACAGGCAGGTACTTAAGCCTCTTGCAGGAGTCACGCTTCTGGCACTCATTGTCTTGTTTGACGTCATCTCACACCACAAAGAGTGCAATCCTTCATGCATGATGAATTGAGCCATAGTTAAAATAGTATGTATGGGTAAGGATTTTCTTACCCAATACCATCAAATAAAACATTTTCACTATTTTTGTGATGAAAGCATCTGAAGATCTGCATGGCCCCCTCTTAGGATATCTATATAGGATATATATATAGGGATGTCTGAAGATGGAGCCTGCTGACTCCTCGCTCCCTTCCAGATCAGTGTCCATCACAAGCCCAGCCATCTGTGGAATCTGGGGGACCTGGCACTGCCACACAGAATTGCTCTTGAACAGCTAGAGACATATTTCATCTCCAGAAGATAAAATCTTGTCTGATAGAAGGAAACTGGTAATCCAGAATTCCTTTGGAGAGAAGAGAGGCAGTGGCTGAACACCACCATTCTTCTCAGTAACTAAAGAGTTACACCAGCTTGATGCATGTGTTCAAAAATCTAGACAACAAAGGCATAATAACTCAATTTCTCAGTTTTAGATCTCCTAAGCTGTATCTTTTTGGCACTGTTTCTTCCAAAAGCAAATGTTAAATAATAAAGACTGGATGAAGGACTGTTGACTGGAAATGGATGTCCTTGCCTACATGCTCATAATTCTTAATTTCAGCAGTGGAGGTACTCTGGGACTAAGGGAAATAAGCTAGTTCTTTAATTAGTGTTCAACTCTCCATACATGTGTAAGTGCATGTGTATGCATCAGTATCTGTCTGTAGAGAATTTCTGTGGCTAAGAGTTGGTTTGCAGATGAGAGTTGAAGAATCACTACCAAGGGAAAATTCTGCAGAATCTCAAGTCCCTGTAGATTTTAAAGGCAGAACTCTAGAAAACTAATATACTTAATTAGCATTAAAGCTGAGAAACACAGCTTTCTGGCAATAGGTTTTCACCTCAGCATGTCTTGCTATATTACTAATTGTTTTGTTTACTATATTACTAATTGTTATTATTAACAGTAAGCTGATTACTGTTTATCAATATGAATTCAAAGCGGACCTCCAAAACACACTGAGTAGACATAATGATCTGATGCTTTAAAAAAGACCAACTTTTAATTTTTTTTTAGCAACTTGAGAGAGCAACATGTATTACTTATTTTGCTTGTTAAAAATTCCCCCATTCATAGTGCCTCTCACATTCTCTACTCTCGCTGCTCACTCCTTAGTTGGAGTTTCAGGGACAGTCCCTTTCCCAATCCCTTGCCCACACACTACTCCATGCTCTGCATTCCCCAGTTTCTTCTTCAGTCCTCCCAGATCCTCTCTGGCCATCTCCACATTTAACGGAGGCATTTCTGTCAATATATCCCACTTCTATCTAATCTCTGGTAACACTCCCGGATTGCCTTTTTCTCCTGCAAATCTGCAAAGAAAACTGCTTCTCTTATCCCTTCCCTGGTTATTCCCTAGCAACTTCCCCGAGTTCTTGAACAGGGACATGATACCCTTTTTCTTCTTGGTACACTCAGGTCCATCTGTCACCTTCAATTTTATTTTCCCTTGCTACTGTTTCCTGAGGAGTAGCTAGTTGAAACCTCAGCCATTTTTACTGTGAACTCAGGGGCCAGACATCCAGAGCTTAAAACAAGACTGTCTGATCAGTTTGCTTTTCTTGCACTATTAAAAAATTGGTATCCTGCTTTGTTATCTTTCTGGTAGGGTTTTTATCTTTTTTTTTTTAATCACTCATGAGGCCTTTTATCATTCCAGTTGCATGGCACATCATTTGATATTGAATGATAACAACTACAGAGAAAGATGAGATTTTGAGCAGCGCTGGTTTTTACTAAAAATTAACAGGGTTAGAGACCTGAATAAAACCACAGAAAATTTTGCTTTGAACCACAAAATACTTATAATCTGAGCTAAGCCTATGAGTGGAATAGAGACAATATCTGTGTACAGGAAGAGGGGACATAGTTCTATTATAAGAAACTCACTTACCTTCTAAAGTGCCTCCAACATACAAACAAAAAAAGTGTCAAACATGCAGTATAACTGAAATAAACTTAGAGAGTGTAATGTGATGAAATGAAGAATAGTGACTGTGAACCAAGAAAAGGAGAAGCTGATGTTTTGTATTATTTTTATCATTAGACTAGAGAGCAACTCTTTATCCTGCAACCAGAACTGTGCCAAAGTTTCATGTGCATACCAAGATGAAGAAATTAATGAGTGAACAAAGAAGATATAGGGATGTTTGAAAATAACTTCTAGAGAATTGCCTTGAAGAGCACTCATAAAGTATGCTGAGAATAAATGCAAAACAAAAAAGTCAAGAATGGAAGCAGAACTAAACATCTGGCAATCTGTATCTTAATTACAAGCCCTGCCTACCAGTTGTTTCAAAATGTGATACTCTATTAGATGATCAGTGTTATAACTTCCCCTCTTTCTCATCCCTCCATGTAGCTGTTAAGTAAAAAAAAATGTGCAGTTCATCTGGAATATCAAAAGTGTGCTGAAAGCTGCTGAATGAATTTCTAAGGGAAGAAGGAAGCTTAAATTGGCAATATCCTTTAAGGAAATGTCTTCTATTGCATCTCAAACAATCTTCTCAATTCCTGAGCTATAAGAATACTGCAGTCATGAAGAATTAATGTAAATGTTCACTTTTTGCCATTTGCACATTTTGTCATTTTGCCGTATATTAAAATGTAGCTTACACTGTAAGGAAATCTCCAAGGGAATGCAAGAACACTCTGTGTACATATTGCTCATCCAAGCTGAAGAGATGATGCAGTCATTAAAGTCAGAATAGCAGAAAGAAGCAATCATCCACCTGTTTCTGTTGGTTTGTACTTTGCTCAGCCTGAAGTTTACAGCCTTTTTCCATATTCCCACTCTCCATCTAAATACTTTAATTAGAGATGATAGATATAGATAAAAAAAAAAAAACCTCGGGCACACTGCATTCAAATCTGCTGTTTTTATGGACAGAATGTACCTGTGTACAGCAGTGATGTCTTGAAATTTCCAAGACACTATTAGCAAGCATCAATATGCTATCAACACAGTGACCCTTGCTAGTACACAGGAGTAGCAAGTAGATGCCTGTACTAAAATCACTTCAGAAAATAGCAATTTCTTAAAGCAGAAAACTAGCATAAACCAAGTAATATTTGTGGATGGGGACCTGACATAATCTTGAATATAGAGCTCTGCTTCTATTCTATCAGCATCTCCTACTTCAGCATTTGGATCTACAAAATTGATTCATGCTCAAATTGTAATACTGAGGAGAGAAGAAGGAAGGAAGGAAGGAAGAAAGGAAACCATTTAACTTCATTATCCATGAATGGGGTGATAAACTGTGGATATGAAGAATATATGTAGTATTTTAATACATACCATATGTCCTGCTGAATACTTAGTATAAAAGTTCTCTTACTTAAAGTTAGTTTAATATGAAACAACTGTTAAAGAAACCCAGAAAGAGAGAAAAAACAGTAACACAGGCAGGTGATGGCAGCTGGTTTACAAGTGTGTGCTCTTCAGAAACTAGAAACAATTCATAGGAAAGTCATAATCCCAGAACTGACATGCAGATAGGTTTTGTGAAAGTCCTCTAGCAGAAAGACATACATGAAAAAGCCAACACAATAATATGCTCGCTGTCACAGTGACTGACAAATGGGAAATGCAGAGCATGGAATCAGCTAACTGTTGGTTGATGTCTACATGGACTTCATGGGCTCCCTTTGAGCACACTCCACAGAAAATTTGTGCTGGGCACAGGGCAGCAGTGGACATGCTGACATCTCCAGAATATCTGGCTATCACACTTAACTACACCAGCAAGCGTTATGGCAAGGAGATTGCCTGGCAGCTTTTTATTGTCCATTTGCATTTGTACCTCATGACATGACAGAGAATCTGAATTTGCCTGGCCCTTCATTTCTGTACATCCTTAAAGGTGAAACTACTACAGAATGAAAAATTCAATAGGACTGAATTCTGCCGGTGTAAAAACTTTTCACTGCTGTCCATAACTGCCTGATCATCATCAGTTACTTCCTATGTTTCTGCTTCTTTCCAGTGGTTTCTGGTTCACAGGTTGCTTCAGAACTGTAAGAAATGAACTTTTACTCTTTTGAGTCACCCCAAAAACCATTTAGAGGTTCTCTTTCACTCACTTAATGCTGTCCTGTGAACCTAACAGTTTTCCTTCATTCTTAGCTATGAACAACATAAAGGGCTGATTACCTCAGTAAGTCTGAAGTTAGAACTAATTGGAGCAAATCAGACATGCACGAGTCCACAGTACTCTAGCGATGGCATTGGGACTTTAGAATTGACTATTTGAAATTATTTTTAATTGATTTATAAAAGAATTAGTAAGAATGATACTCAGCATTAATATGTAAGTTTATCTGAAAATAATGCCTCCAATTTATTTTCATGAAAACTACAACAGATGTAAAGAGCACAATGACACTATTTGATAGAGCAAATTCTCAGCTACAAAACACTATTTTTCAGCATAGTCACCAGTATTAGCTGTGGAGTTTAGCCAGCAATGGACAAGAGCCTGCAAGCTGTGCTCATAGAAATCTGCACCAGTAGAGGTGACGCACTGTCGCTATCACTACTGCTGAAATGCACCACCCACCATCTCACTGTGCTCACATTCACTGTTAGGTCTCCATAAACATTCAGCAAGCACTCATGAATGTCAACGAGTCCCATTTAATTTACACAGAGGAATTCAAGGACACGTCTGTTTTCATCTGCACTTCCATGTCAGACACCATTTTGTCAGACTGCCCCTCTGCTACCATCTGTCACACAGCAGCAAAATGTAACGGAATACTGGTGGGAAGGTTCAGCTTCTACTGCCATACCACCAACATCCGCCTCTGACATAGTGTGCCAATATAACAAAACAACAGGCATTACTTTCAGATCAGCCCTCTTATGTAACTTCTTCCTCCAGATCTAGTTGTATATCTGCATTTATTTGTGTTTGTGTCTAAAAAGATAAACAAGTAAAAAAACCAATTACAGTGACAAAACTTTAGTTTTGTTTTTTTTGTTTTGTTTTGTTTTTATGTTTGTTTTTTTAATGAGGAACACTTGTTCTGTCAGTCTCTCTACGTGACAAACAAACAGCTAGGATGAGGTCTGTTTAGATTGTTTTTCCTACTGGAAATTTGTTACCTAATGATAATTGGCCAGGTTCAGTCTATGGTTCAGATCTTCCCTTTGCTAACTTTGATCAGACACCTAAATTTTAAATGATGTGAGGTTTGTGAGAAGAGTTTTCCTTGCCTAAGCAAAATATTTTATGTTAGCACACTGTTACAACTTCTCAGTAATGAGAAGGAGGATGAAAGAAAGGACCGAGAGTCAACTTCATTTATTCACTTCAAAACTGCAAGGAACTGAACAGTCCTCTGTTGACTGCAGGGTGGATGTCTTAGCTACGGAGTATGAAAAGAGAGAAGGCATGGTGGGTGTCTTCTGGTATTTTCCCTGAGTGATGAATGTAGAGCACACTAGGTCCACAGCAGAGAAGTATATCAGTGCCAGTGGCAGGACTGGATCACTTGGTGGGGCACCACACATCTCAAAGCATTCCTTGTGCTCATTTATATACAGGTGTTTTTACTTCATTAGTCATCCAGTCTCTGGATATTGAAATCTCAGCGTGTTTTCAGATCACCTTCATTTGTTTGCATTATACTGTCTCATCTATCCAATAATTTTTCTTCTACTCTTGCCAAACTTGTAACGGTAATTTGTTCTCATAGGTAAAGAACTCCATTCTAAAGTTGAAAGGCTTGTCCTTTGCTTATTCATATCTGGTGATATCTAATTCTTTTTTTAATGACTCAACTAAAATTCAAATTCCTTTTGTGCACAGAATTTGTAAATGTCTTTCTTTTTGATCAGTGCTAGTTCATAAGCATTCAGCAGATTTTCTGTGCTTTGTATTTGCATGGCATTTTTTTTAGCTGGTTTTGATATACTTTCTAATTTGCTTATCTTACATAACTTCTTGTGCAGTTTCTGCAATTTGTCCTTGAAAATAATGTGGGCTTGCACTTGATTAAAGAACATAAGACAAACAAATGGAAGAGACTTGGGGAAATGGATGAAGAAAATTCAATAAACAGACCTCTTGACTTGTCATGATCCTTGGGAGTATGTATGAATAATAGTCACGGCACAATTGTTGGTTTTTTTTTCCAGTTTGTCTACTTCAGAATCTATTGCCTACTCTTCTTAATAAAAAAGATTACAAATATAAACTGAAATTTGTAAGAAACTGTGTCCTAGTAAGAAATTTGTCCTAGTAAGCCCCGGATTGGCACTATTCTATCAGTAACATCTGCAAAAATCAACAAAGTGAGAAGTCTTTGTTTTCAAATAATTTCGAAAGCTTATTTACTGCTTGCATGTTAAGTGGACAGTTTTATGAAAGGAACATTTAAAATAAGAGTTTGTACTTCTGGAGAGTAGTCTTGTGAGTGAAAGACTACACTACTAAAGAGAGAGGCTTTCATCATTCATTTGGATGCATTACCTTATTTCACCAGACTGCTGGACACCTTGAAGGACACACTGGTGATGAACATGAAGTTCCTACACTATAACACAGCCTAGTAGTGTTGCACAGGCAGTATATCTGGCCTATCCTTTAGCAGCAAAACTCCCATACTTTGCAGAGGGACACTTGGTAGAGTGACACATAATCCTCCATTTGTCACCATTTTCCATTATTTTCTGCCTGAACTACCAGAACCAATTCTGTGCTTCAACCAAAGATTTAGTTGTAACTTACGTTATACACACACACACAAATTATTTTACATTTTTTAAAATACTGAAATTAAAAAAAAAAAAAAAAAAAGCTCTGGGTATGCAGATCAAGAGTCCAGTATGTTCAAATTGTGCTGGAAGGTTACTGCAATTTCCTTTCCAGACATTTGCCACAGCCAGCTTCCTTTCTGACCAGATGAAACTAAAGGAAACAAGCAGTGATGGAAAGTTGTAAGGGCAATGCAGTTAACACTTGCCCACTTGGAAAGAGAAAACCACATGTGATCAGTATGAGTGCATTACTTGGGCAGCAGGCGCTGTGCTGCTCTGAGCCAAGGCTCTGGCTGCAAGAGCATCCTGGGAGACACAGCTGCTGCTGGTGGAAGAAATAACTGAATGAAAATGTACAGCCTACTTCGGTGAGGAAGCAGGTGGTTTTAGTGAAATATATGAACAGAAACATTTGTGAAAGGAGGAGGCTGAGTTACTGAAGTCTGAAATAAGTTCATTCAGCCTTTGATGGGAAAACTTCTGTCCAATATATTATTCACTGATATTATACAGGCAGCAAGGGAAAGAATGCATTCAGATGTACAGTCCTGAAATTTGATGTCAGCTCATGCAGAGTGCCAGATTTGATCCAACATTTGAGAGCAAGTGAGACTATGTGAACTGTCAGAAGCCATTCTGTGCACTGGATCCAAAGGTCCATAAGAAACACTGTTCATCCAGATTTTAAATAATTGGTTTTAAATTTTAAAAATGTGGAAAAAACATCATTCTTGCGAAGCTGTGAGGAAATATAAGTTTGTGATGTAGTTTTACCAGCGTCTAACAGAGATGTCTCAATATTAATTTAGCCATTGTTTAAGTGAAAAATTTGCCCAGAATAATCTTCAGATTTAACTTGAAACTTATCACATTCTTTCTTTTAAAGTGCTTATAATTCTGGCTGAACATCTATGTAATTGCAAATATTTACAACAGAGAGGTGAGCAAGAGACACGCAGTGCAGCATTCTCTTTTGTGACATAACAAATAAAACCATGTTTTCAGGATTTTATTTGGCAAATATGAATTTATATACAAATATGCAATTAATTAAATGGCAATTTTCTTTAAAAAAAACGAACAGAATAATAATGGTTTTTACAAAATTAATGTTTAAAGTTACCTCTGCAGAAACAATATTTGTATTCCTGAAATGACTGCCACATTCAAAATACACAAAACTGCCTCAGCAAATGCAGAGACATTGCATGTTAGCTCTGATGGGAACTGGCATAGCACCAGCCTAGACACTCATACATCCATTCACACGTGCCTTATAGCTCCTGCCTCCCTCACTTCCACCTCCTTTTCTAGTAAATACCTGGGGCTGCAGGCTAATCCCTAAAAATACCTTCTGTCACTTTTCAGGATGCAATAGTAATGGAAACCTGTACACATTTCACACACATCTGTAAATATTAAGAAGTTCAGTTCCTGACTCACACATCATATATTCAGCTCTTTGTAATGCCATGATTTGAAAATCCACCTACCCAGTCTTATGAATCATTCAACTACTCTTTGTAGCACAGACAAAATTTAGTAGTGGGCTCTCTCAATGACTCTGTGACTCACTAACCTTTTTTTTCTATTGCTACTAACGTGCTCATTTAAAAGTGAAAGATCCAATACAGCTCTGTAGGTTAACATGTGAATGCTGACTAGAAGGACTTTGTCATATTGACAGTGCTGAAGTCTGCTTTCACAGAGAATAAATACCAGCCAGCTCGTTGGTTTAATCTGTGACTGAGATTGGGTGTTTGCAGCAGTTAAGCGACATCAACATGTTTCCACAGGGCAATACTGCTTGCTCAGCTCTTTAGCCAACTGAAATCAGAGGAGACAGTCCTGCTGGAGTGGTTTGTAGCAGCTGAAGGCCTGCCATAGCTGAGGCCAGGGGTACAGCAGCACATGATGGATATTCCTGAGGAAATAATTCCTTCACTGACACATGGATCATCTCGGGTGTTCTGGGACATGGTGGGAAGGTGAGAGCCAAAATGCTCCTCGTGCCATAGTTGGGTGGTTTGGGCAGCAAGCAGTGAAGTGCATTCAGGTCTCAGTTTCTCCCCAGTAGCACAGTGGGATGGGGGAGCCAGATCCTTCACATCCTAAATAACAATCCTAACAAAATAGTGAGAACCACCACACAGTATGAACCAGTTATTTTAGTGTGTCTCATTTTGTAAAAATTGCCAGCATAGAGTGAAAGCAAAAACTCATCTCTGGAACCTGCCACCAAATGGAGCCCACAACCAGATCCAGCTGGGATCCCCACCCCTCCTGCCTGCTTGGGTGCAAATCAAAAATTAGTTTTGAAGTCAGTGATGTTACAATGCACTACAACAAGTGAAAAACAGAAAATTCAGTAAAATTGTTTACTAGCCATGATAAATTAATGCAGAAAAGAACAGAACAGTCTTGCCCAATTCCACAGTTGGACCATGGCAATGCATGCCCTATCAGAAAAAAAAACTACAAACACACACATTGACTTAAATTTAACCCTCCATTCCCTCAAGACATTCACCAACTTTCAAAGTCTTTCAAAGACTTCTGTGAAACACTTTTAAGTCACAGGCTTGTAATAAAATATACAAGTTTTAATTACAAACTAGATTATTTCATTAATGTTTTGACAGCCTATCTACATAAAATGTCTCATTAAAATGAAGATGAGAAAAATGCTCATCAGTTTGTTTTTCACCAAGAACATTGTTCAAGTCATAGAAACAAAGGTCAACTAAAATTCTGAGCCTAACTTTAAAATTATTCAGTGGAAAAAGAGACCGTATGCAGAATACATAGAAATGCACAGTAATGCTTGCAACATTTGTAGGCTTTTAATTTCAAGCAATACAATTGTTGCAATGTTTTCTTGGATTTTGTTTTGTACAGTTTTGTTTATACAGGACACTTCTACCATTGTACCTCAGATTTGAGAAATTTGTACTGACTCTCCCTCTTCAAAAGTCAGATCACACTTTTTATTATCTCTTTATTACAAAATCATGAGGCAGCTCCGGTGGGCAGATAGGATGAAGAATATCAATTAAAGCATTTGAAGAAATTTGTTCATACTTGTCACTGAAAGATCTATAGCACAGTTCAGTTCAGCTTGCTCTCTGAATTTCACATCCAACTTTGGCAATGCACAAAATTAATTTTTCTATTTAAGCCAGCATAAGCCAAGGAGAAATATCTTGAATTTAGCATAAAAGGATAAAACAGAGGATCGAGCCAAACATCTTATAATTTCACAGCTGCTGTGCTAACGTAGAAAAGAATTTACCCCACTGTTTCATTTAAACAGGTAGAAAAAAGTCCTCAATGCATGACACACTTTTTTGCATAAATACTATGAGTATATGTCAGCCATTAAGCAAAAAAATAATATATTGTTGTAATGAAAGAAGTGCAAAAAGGACACAACACCTACTCCTGTGCCAATTCATTTCTACTATTTCTCTTATTTCTACAACTTTCCTCCCCCTCATCACCCTAGTGCAGATTCTGTAAGAAAAAAGTTACTAATTCCCAGCCTTTGATATTCTGACCTTTCTCTCATATTGTTGTGTGAAGTTGTTGCCCTGAATTTACAACTTCTGTGTATTCAGGAGAACTGAGGATCTGGAGAATCAAAATTAAATTAAAAGCAGCCAGGAGGATGTTAGGTGATGTATTTAGATGTAATCTGATACGTGATAAAATTCCTTTGGTTTGCAAATAGAAAACAACCCATCCCTGAAATGAAATTCTCTCACCTGTGAATGATGTGGTATCTCTGCAAATAATCCAGGGAAAGCGCCAGCTCACAGATGTACAGTTTGACGGTTCCTTCATTAAAGTGGACGTTCTGCTGCAAATGGTACCTCAGGTCTCCTCCAAGCAACAGATCAACCACCATGAACATGTCTTCTTCATCTTGAAAGGAGTACCTGGAAGAAGGAAATACAGCTGAGATTTCAGGTCAGAGAAACAGTTGCAACATGCTCTACGATAGCTCTCAGAAGTAGTTCTGTTCAAGGCAAGTTCACAATTGGCTCAAAAGGCACACGCTGATTTCTCCACTGTGGCAGTCCAATTCCATGGCCAAACTTTCCTTGATTGTTGTAGGACTCTGTGTCCAAGCAGAGCTTGGGTTGCTGCAGCACAAGTATCTCAAATGTTTTAACCATAACTAAGCACCTTAATGTTGATAAACTGCATTTAAAATACTCTTCAGTTTTCTACATTTTAAAATAACCATACAGACATTCAGTTGGCAAAACAGCCTACTATGTAGCAGCAATAAAATAGAAGGCCTTGAAACATGCTTGGTATTAGATGTATCTGACTGTAGCTCAGTACCTGTGGAAGATAATTTTGCAGGATCAAGAGCTGCTATCCCAGTTGTATATTCCATATTCAGTAAACATACACAGTGCCATAGGTAAGTATTTTCTATAGCTTCTAGCATAACTCCAAATTCAACAAGAAATAACACTGCAATTTTGCTGCTTAATAATATATATTTTTTTCAGCCTGCAACTTACATCTTACAAAATAACAGAGCCTTCACGATCGCCAACTAAATTCTTTTGAATACTTTCTCAGAACTGCATGTTGAATACTATGAGGGCCAAATTCTGGTCTGATTTAAATCCTGTAAACCCAAGAGTGTAGCCAGCCAATGTGTAGTGTACACAGTGCTCGGGCAAGCAGGATTTTCCATGTGTTTCTACTTACGCTGGATAATCTGCCATCACTCTATTTTCTTCCAATCTAAGTAAACTGATAGAAACTCACTGGTTTTCATTTCTGAATGCAGCTAAGACACAGTGTTTTAGATTTCCCAAATGGGGGATGGTGTATACCTTATTTCTAATATGAAGTCACTTTACACTGGTTTGAGAATTCATTTTGTTGTGAAGTTATATTAGCTTATACCAGACATGGATATGAATGGCTGAGAGGTGATGCAGAATGATAGTTCCTCCTCCATCATTTTTTATCCCATGAGGTGTGTAATATATCTTAGCTACAGATTCAGTTGTTCTGAACTGTAAAATATATAAGGAAATGAAAAAATAGAGTAGCTTTGCAAAAGGAAAAAAAAATCCAGAAAAGTCTATATTAGATTAATTTAATTGACAGTTACAAACGGTTTCCCTTGCGCTCACTGGTCTGCACTTTCTGAAATGAGGCTCTGTTTAGGATTGTCACAAATAGTTTGTTATGAATTTAAATGTTTTCTATTCTTTCTGAACACATCTGAGAAGCAAGTGTCTCTAGGTGCTCTGCTCTACAGTTATTCCTGTATGCCTTCCAAATGCTGGGAGGTGAAAGCCATTTTATTTGCATTAAGCTTACTTCTCAGTATGTCAGAATCATAAAGTAGTTGGCACAAGGTATCTGCTCACCTCCAGAGACTCAGAATTTCAGCACACGAGAGCTGAAAAGGCTTCAATTATATTCAAAGTAGCCTGAATGTTGTGCATTGCTGAGCCTGGAGCAATTGCAAAAACAAAGACTAAATACACTGTTATGTTTAACAGTCTTTTTTCTTTTCTTTTTTTTCTTTTTGACACTGCTTTATTTTTAAATGAAGTAGTTGTAGCTTTGAGCAGATGTAATGAGAAATGTTATCTTTTTTCTTCAGCTACTACTTAAGAGTAGATTTTGTCTGATTCCCTCTTACATTATAATAAAAGGAAAAATAAATGAAATAAAAAGGCATTGATTGAAAATTCTACTTAAATTTATAAATAAAATACTACATCTAGTCCAGAATTAAAGACTTCTCACAGTGTCTAGAATCACATGATTACATGACAGTAATATGAATATGATGCCACTCTGATCACAAGAATTAAAATGTCCTGAGTTATTTCTTTAATGGCCGTGAGGCTGAGGATGAAGGCTGGGTAAGGATGAACTGCTGTTTTAAATTCAACAACTATTGCCATTTCTGGGGAAATAATTACTGTGTTTGAAAGTGTACTCATAAATGTTTAGTCAAGATAAAAGCACTACTAGAGCTATCCAGAAATAAATGTGAAATCTCCACATCCACATAAATGGTAACACTTGATGGAATGGAGTTTTCATTCCCAGTTTGTGTTTCTGCTGAGGCACTTTAGTTTCTTGCAACTGAGAGCAGGGGAATAGTGGCCCTGCGCTATCTTCCCAAGCAAACTTTTGGTCCAACTGTGAATCATCAAGGATTTAAAAGAGAGTTAAAAATAAGAACAGGAAAGAACTGTTACCCTATCCCATTCCATTATTGACAGGAAATGCTGCTGTATATTGTCTGCCTACAGTTAGGTTCAGGAGTGTGCATGTTATTTCTACTCATGTTCCACAAAATGTAAGAGAAACAACACTGTGTCAGAATAGACGTCCATCTACCTTGGGAGTCACAAGAAACACAGAAACGACATGGAAGTATACAGAAAAATACACAGAAAAGAGCAAAGAACAGTATGGAGATATGTAACGCTTTCCTTCAGGACTCATACAACATCCACCCATGCTGCAGGACTTTCTGGATCTTAATTTGAAATGTGGGCATCCAGACTGAGATGATAAGAGATGGCTTTTGCCCTGGCATCTGTCAGATCAGTTAGTGAATGGCTGAGTACCCGCTATCAGGTAACATACTAAGGTAAGCACAGTCCCTAAAAAAAGAAACTATAAGGCTTCCAGAGAAGATTCTAACTATAGAATAACACATTTTGTATCCAAACAGATGAAATAAGAACAAAACCAAGTCAGGATTCAGAAGCATTCATTAGCCTTCTTGCATCTGTCACAAGCTGTAAATGGCAAGCAGGACAGATTTATGTAGACACTCAAGCTAGAATGATGTCTACCCAGGCACAACTCTTGCAGAGCTCTTTATCTCCTCTCTTTCACTTGGAGCCAGACTTTTCTCCCACTTTTATCAATATGTATCTGTGGTGACTGCTGATCCTGTCAGATGCGCTGTGTATTCAGATCTGTGCAGTTAAAATGAGAGCTGGATAGGTCCAGTTTGAAAGAACAGATGCTATAAATGGATATGTACAGTATACAGAGCAGGCATTTTCACCTGTGCTGACCTGTGTCACACTTGACACACATCATTATGCTAATCATACACATGTAGCCATGGATAATGGTGTTTCCCCCCTGCACAGTGCATCCAGCTGGCTCTCAGTTGTGCGGATGGCATTTCTCCCACTATCGGAATCAGAGCAGAGTAAGATAAAAAGTGCTGGAGATAAGACCATTCCACGAGATTTTGGAAGGTAGATTAATTTATTCCAGTGAAATGATGCTCCTACAACCTAGAGGAGAGCATGGACATAGCAAACAGCAGAAGGCCCCTGGAGCTGATGGCTGCTCCACTAAGCAGCTCCTGCAGCTACAGGTTATTAAGTTGCTAAATGCAGAACAGGAGCTGCTCCACATTTCACTGTGCAGTAGGGTAGTCCAAAATGCTGCAGCTTGCGCTCTGTGTTAAGGACTCACAGGACCTGGCGCACCACCTCCTGACCAGCTTTGTTTGTCATGATCACAAGCAGTTTTGTCCTCTGTCTATCTCCCTTACACAAATCCAATATTTCTTTTCTACACAAGAAATGAACTATTCCCTTTTAGCTTTTCACTTTTCAATATTTCAAGAAATAAGTGGTTTTGATTTATTGGTATAAGAATTGAAATTGACAGCAAATGAAATTTTAGCCACCTGAAAAAATGAATCTTTGAAACCATTGCTGCTGGCTGTGGAGGGGCTGGTGGCAAATCGGTCCCCTAGATATTAGCTTTTTGAGTAAGCACTGTAATTTTACTTCTGCAAGCTTCTTATCTGATCAAAGGCAAATAACATTCAAAAAGTCTGATTGGTTTTTAAGTAAAATCAGAGGTTGTTTGGGATTTTTATGTTAACCAGGTAGCTGAGAAATACTGAACGAATTACAGCCTTGTGACCGATATTGAATACTACATTACTGTAAAATATATTACTATTCTGCTGTAAAGCCAAGATTTTAAACTTCTCTGAAATGAAAGAGTAAGTGGCTTAGAGTGAATTTCATTTTTTCTTTTCCATTTTTTTTAAAGTAGTGTCATGAGCCTGTTGTAGGATAACTATTCTAATTACAGAGCTAGCCTCTGCTTCTGCTTGCTTGAAGAAAAGTTTTAATGCATTAGAATAAGATTCCTTCAAATTAAGATAAAATAATAATGCCTCTAGCAACAGTGAATTGGATTTTTTATTATCTTCAGACTGGAAGATAAATTACAACTCAACAAAATCCTCCATGGAAATAAATTTAAACAGAGCACGTTCTGAGTTAGTTATATCAGTTTTCATATTTCTATCTGCATATTTGTTTTAATAATATCTTTTATTGTATTTATATCATATTTATATTTGTTATTTGTATCTCTGTCTCTCCACAAAGGCAGTTACAGATGAATTATTAAGATCATTTTTCCCCTTCATACTCCATCATCATATATAGCTAGGGTAATTTTTTGTAGAAATCCTTCTAGATGAAACACCCACTATCCAAAATTTTTTCCAGAGGAAAGGACATAATGATTGATATTTCGTGTACAATTTTAAGAGTAAAAAATGCATTATAAAATTTGCATAATTGAGTCAAAGCCAAACTTGATAAATCCAAGGTTATCAGTTAAAGCAAGACACGAACAGTTCAGAAATTCAGATGAGATCTCTGCTCTTTACTGAATATGACAAATGATTAAGTGTTGGTCGCTCCTAATTAGAAATTTAAAGAAGGATCATTCTCTGGTTTTCCCTTGGCAGTCTTAAGATGAGGAGGTAATTTTTTTTTAACAACATGAAGTTTTAATGATTGCAGATTTTTCTGTGCGCTGGAAAAGCAGACAGAATGTAGCAAAACCTGCAGTTCTCTTTCCATCCCAGAGCAGTGCAAACCAGAGAACTGCAACAGTGCACTGGTTCCTAACTTTACAGTCAAAACAAGGAATGCAGAGGCTTTGAAAAGACCTGGCCATGTGTCCCAGTGCCTTATGGGGTAATCTCTGTGAGTTCTTCTCAGTATCTGTTGTAGGGCTGCTCAGTATTGGCCTGGGTTGGCAAAGCCTTGAGAAACCTTTCAAACACAAACTCCAAAAAGGAAAACTCATCTCTAACTTGTGTAAGCCAGTTCACCTTGTCCAAGAGAGGGCAGGCAATAGTTTAAACTCAATAACTGGTCAGACTGGTCTCCTTCCATGAAATCATGTGGCTGCATCTAGGCTGCCTAGTGGAATCTCGTGGAGATTTTTCAGATGGGCCTGAAGACAGTGTTAGTTGTAGCACCTTAGTGCTGTCCTGTTTGTGTTTTTTAAGGATGGAAAATCAACATTTTTTTTTAATATTTTTTTATTTTTACACAGAGTCTTAGTATTCCTGAAAAAGGTCAAACAGTTGAACAAAAGAAAAGGTTAATTGGTAGTCTATGATGAGGTGTACATATCAGTTAACAGAGAAACATAAACAGGTTTTATCTGAGCAAATAATAAAGAACAATTACAAAATTAGGAAAGTCTCATTGTTTTTGCCTTTAAATCTAAGGATTTTTTTTTGTTATAATTAGTAAGATAGTATGCTAAAAGCTAACAATATTAATCCTAATATTTGGTTTGATTGCTAAAAACAGCTTCTATGACATTCAAGTATAGGCTGGTGTACAGCACTTCTTAACATTCAAAGATGTCACCAATGAATCTGTGAAGTTATAGGCAAATTACATCCTCATCATGAACAAGTAATGTATTGCCCTGTGATTAAAAAGATTCTGCTGCAAAGTGCCTATGTAAGAAGAAGACATAATTACTGCTCATGGTATCATTTTTTCTTCATATGTTTGCCTTGCTGTGTTTTTTTCACTAGTCCAGTTTTTGTAACTGCGTTGTAGAATTGTCCTCATCAACTGTTTGGCAGTAATAGGGCCACCCAAGACTTGCTGTACTGAAAACAAACACTTAAGTCAAGTCAAGAACACTCAAGTCACTTAAAGACTTGAATAATTTGGCATTTGACAAAGAACCTTACACTGAACAGCTAAGGAGAGAAGTAAAGCAAAGGTACAAAACACTTTGTTGTGTGTATGGAATAGTATAATATAGGCATAGTACAGGCTGCTACAAATATGTGTATTAAGTATAGGTATTATATGAGAGCCATAAATAACACCTTTGTTCATTCTTCAAGTCTTTACAAACTTGCCTGTGCTGAAAAGGTAAAATGAAAACTATTATATCCACTGTGAGGGGGAAAAGCACATATTTATTTCATAAAAAAAGAGACATTCAAACTAAGCAAAGAAATGTCAAGTTTGTGTTCGTTGCCAAGACAAAGACAAATATCAAGAGAAAAATAACACAAGATTTATGAACATTGTAAACAAAAGTATGAAAGTATTGTGAAGGAATGTTTGAAATGTTCCTTCAAACTGTTTTGGTTACATTTCTGCAGATTTCTTTTGTCCTTTTGGAAAACGGGTAAACACTGGTTATTGGAATTTGCAATTTGTGCTTGCAAAATATTTAATAGAAGACTGTTGTTGCAAAGAAATGGAAATACTTTTCTTTCCAAGCTCAGAAAAACAAAAGTCAATTCTCCAAATGCTGCTGAGAACAACAGAAGATTACTTCCTTTATAAATATGTAAAACATACCTTTCAAGATTATGTTAAAATCTTCTGAGAACAGAAAAATTCTTCTATAAAAATCAGTTGTTTATGTTTATTTGAAATACCTTATCAAATTCTATTCAGATCAGATGTGACCAAAAGGGACAGCTAAGAAAATTGTCTACATAAAAAATAGCCTGAAATGAAATTGAAAGGTGCCAGGAAATTCTGTCTCAAGAAAGATAGAAAGAAATGTGTTGCAGACTCATTTAGAATGGTATATAATTATATAACCAATATCAATTAATATTGGTTTGTCAATTAGAGTCAGTTTGGTATTCATCCACACAAAGTTATTTTCTCTTTTCAGGAGGATGAGGAGGGAAGAAGCCACAAACTCTCTGATCTGAAAAACAATTCATTGCCACGTGCACTACCTCAACATTTATCTCAGCCAGGAACACTGCTACCATGCAGCAGGCAAGATGCAATGAAGAGTAATGAACTAAAGATATGAAAAAGCGAGCTAGCTGAGTATGAGGTCATTTGAGATACAGGTTATGGTAATAATTGTGGATGTTCTGGTGCCTTCTCCAGTACAGTAGAGAAACCATGCAATCAATTTTTTGGTAATCATTTTCTGTATTAGACAATGCTCATACCGTTCATATGGTTCCTCTAGACTGGAGGTAGAGAGCTTAGAGCCAGGGACTGCATAAGACACATAGTCAAATGAGATACACATTTTTATATTGTTTTTGAATAGTATTCACTGAACATCAAAAAAAGACTCATAAATAATTTAGGTCAGAGGGGCTCTCTGGAAGTCACCAAGTTCAATCTCTTACTTCATCACTGAGGGATAATTTCAAACATAGGTCAGGTTGCACAAGCCCTTATCCAGCGGAGTTTGGAGGATCTCTAAGGATATAAATTTTCTAGCCTCTGCAATGAGATTGTTCTGGCCAGTCATTGAATTTTGAAGAGAAATTTTTTTGCTTATATCCCGCTGGGATTCCCCTTGCTATACCATATCATTTGTGTCACTTGCTTTTTCAGTGTGCATTTCTAAAATTGCTTTTTTTTCTATCTCTAGATGTTGCCATCTTTATGTCATCATCACCACCCCCTTGAGTAGTTGAAGACTGTAATTAGTTTTTTCACCTCAAATTTATCTTCTTTGCATCTTTCTTCTGCAAACTTAACAATCCCCCAGTATTTCCTTGCACACAAAATGATATCAGAGAATAGTTTGGTTTGGGAAAGAGCTTTAAGATCATCCAGTTCCAACCCCCCTGACGTGGGCAGGGTTGCCACATTCTAGATCAGGTCCCTGGCCACCCTGGCCTTGAATGCCTCCACCCCTAACCATCCTAAAGGACCTCCATTGGACTCCCTCCAGTTCATTGGCATCTCCCTTGTATTAGCAGACCCCTAGCTTGATACAGGACTCCAGTTGGGACACGCAACTTTTTCTGTCACTGGCAACTGTGCTTTTATTACTGAATCTTAGTATGTGCCACATAGTCTTCTCAAAGACTATAAGGACATGAGAATCTTAGTCAGAGCTCAGCAGCATCCCATCCTAGCCCTTCTCTCTAGCACAGCAGCAACAATGCTTCTCCAAAATTTAATAAACTCATAAACAGGAACATTTTCCAAGATAGATCAGTACGGGAATTAATATGTGACATTTGCTTAAACCTTCACATACATTTGTTTGGGGTGTAGAATATTAAAAAAAAAATAGGATAAACTTCTGATACACTGTGAATGTCTGAAAAACCACCAAACCACCACACTGCAAGCAAATTACTCTACAATATTTTTATGCCCATACACTAAGTGATCCATTTTTCCAAGTGGCCCATCTCTAAAAGTACTTTCTGATAATTTGTTTTTCAGGAGAAAATTAATTACTTTTCTGTCTCATTTGCTCATACACTTGTAGATTTAATGGTTCAGTCTCATGATAAAGGCGAATATTATTAGACCCATGATAAAGTAAGACTTGCAAATGAATACAAAACAGGCTCACATCTCATTCTGTTTGTTTAAGATATTTTAGCAGAGTTGAATGTAATCAATGTTAATTGTAATTGTTCTGTCTCAGCCGGCATGCATGCTTTCACCAAGCTCATTCAGTCTTACCAAATCCAAGTTGGGTTCAATCTTCATTAAGTTGTTGGGTTTTTCTGTGTGTTTCTGTTTGGTTGTTTTCCAAGTGCTTCTTTTATATATATTTTGTTAAGGGGATTAAAAAAAAATCTCTGCTATCTCCTGTGCTATGCACAGTCTTCTTTAAACAATGTACATCACAATTACACGTGAGAGCTCTGTTCAGGTTGAGTGAACAAGAGTATACACAGAAGACACTTGGGATTTGCAGATATTCTTATCTGAATGCAGCCTCTAAAATCCATTCAGCTGTATCAGAGATGTGTTGTGACTGACTATACTCATACTTAGCGAATGTTCACCAAGTTCTTAACATTTTGTGTTATAATCAATGCTAATTTATACCACTTCATATGCACATGCCATTACAGCAGTAGCAATTATTTGTATAGTAGTAGCTAGTATCTCTTGTCCCCTGCTTGTCAGAAACACATTCAATTAACACAAGCAACAGACAATATATATGAAGGACTCAGGAAAACTACTTCTCAGACAAACAATGCCCCACTACAATGACCTTGAAACCAGAGGGAAAATCTGGAGCAAGAACTTACCCTGGGAGGAAGAGAACAAGAAAGAATCCAGTGTTGGGCCAAATAGATAATTAAAGAGCGTGGTGCATTTTTCATATGAGAAGAGGCAGAGAGAGCTGAGACTGTTCAGCCTGAAGAAGAGAAGGCTCATGGGGAGTTGTACAAATGTGTATGAATGCCTGAAGTAAGGGAAGTGAAGATGGAGCCAGATCCTTCTCAGCAATGCCCAGTGACAGGACAAGAAGAAATGTATACAAAACACATGAAATTCCATCCGAACACAATAAAACTCTTTTTCACTGTGAGGGTGGTCCAACAGTTGGACAGAGAGCTTGTACATCTTTCATCTGTGAAGATAGTCAAAACTCAACTGCACATGGTCCTGGCCACCTACCTTAGGTGCAAGTACCTCTGCATGAGCACAGGGGTTGAACTGGATGAATACAAGAGGTTCCTTCCTAACTAAATGATTCTGTGATCTTTTCATCACACCACCTAAAGGACTAACTCTCTAAAATGACACTACCTACCAGAAAAAGAGAATCAGATAATAGAGCTCAAGCAGGTATTTTTCTTGTGGAGCATATTCTTTGTTTTCCTTCTCTCTTTCATAAAATTTATTTATATGAGATTCACAGTATTTCATTTAGTGGAAGTTTAAAAATAATGTTGCCAATATTTCTAAATAGAGATATAATTTAATTAGTAAACAAAGATTTCAGGATCAAATAACACAAGGTTTCAAAATATTTAAATCTTACGCTTGGCTGGGGCAACAGGTGCTATTGGAAAGTCTTTTGAAGGCCTAGACTCAAGTGGAATCCAAAGTTTGGCAGGAAATCTATTTATAGATTACAATAAATGAACTTCAAATCCTCTATTTTTAACTTCAAAAGCTGTTCTGTTTTAGAAATAATTTATATAGATGGTTTTTCAGGTTTATGAAGCAAAGACACATCAAAGTTTCAGTACTCACCATTAAGCTTCAATCATAACCAAATTTAATCTTCAGCACATAAAAAACTTAATTGAATGAAAAATAAATGAACACATGTGGGTGTTAAGAATAGGCGTAACTCCTTGCTGTATATAAATTTAGATACTGCAGTAACTGTGTATATGTTTCTCTGAGTGAAGCTGCATGAGTTAAGAGACTTAAAATAGTGCTTTCCTTTTTTTATTTATTTAGGAGTAAACCAGGTTTTCTTCTGAGCTACATGAAAACCTTCATTTTTCTTTTTATGTGACCTAAAAAAAGGAGGCCAGGTTTGCCTTGAACATATACACCTTCTGTATATAGTTGCCTCTCTGGAATTAGACAGACTTCCATTTACAATTTATTTCCCTCCCTCTGCCTGACGTTGTAGACTAAAACCTCTCCTTGCTATTGCAATGAATGATTTATCTTCTTTTGCTTTTCTTAGGAACACCCAAAAACTTTTCAGCCAGTTTCTCACAGAATGTTCTGCCGTTGGTGTATAAAACCCACCACTGAAAAGGTTTCACTCAAGCATCTCCTTTTCATTCTGAAGATAAATTTGTTATTTTAAAACTGAGCTGCTGAAGTGCAATACTTTCAATCACATGTAGATGCCCACTAACATTTTCAGTGTAACTAGACATACCTCTCAATTAGATGCATTCAATTTTTTAAACATAAAATGACTAAATAAATTAAATAAGTTGGAAAACATTGTTGAATATTTACTATCTCATTTCAGACATACCTTTCGATTTAGCATACAAGTTATTTTGAAAGCTTTCCAGGCCCAAAAGTCACAGTAAATATCTGAATAGTAATGTGAAGAATATAGTACAGAGAAGACCAATCTTATTGTCATACTGTCATTTTAACTGAAGACAGGAATCTGTTTGCAGTTTCAACTTTAGGATAATATTTTCTTCATAAAATTTTCCTTACGATCATTTATTTGAGAGGGAACACAAGAAAACAGTGTAATTTAAGTCATTCTCCAAGCAGCGCAAGCATACTGTAAACAACTCTTTCTTTTTACTGTTATCACCTGTACACCAAATCCAAGAAAAACTTGTGAAAACATAGAAATAAAGAAGTTTTGATTTGCTTTCTAGAGCTTTAGAGACAAATCCAATTGGACAAGATGAGTTGAACTCAACAACTTACTATAATCGATCTACTTTAAACCAAGTTTTGTCCTGACTACTTTCAGGCATTTTATTAAGGTGCTTTCAGTTAGAAGAATAGTTTCCCTAGGATCACTGTGTAGCAAGGAAACAGTTCCGACTATAGGTGTACTGAACTGCTCTCTAGAGTGCCCTTCTTTTTTCCATTATTTGCAGAGATATCCTAAGGAGACAGGCCTGATATCTGAAGTCAGCCAGAAAGAATTCAAATCCTCTAGAGCTTGTCTGTCCTGTTTTGGGAAGTCTTTAATATGATCGGTACACTACATTAATCTCTACATTTTGGCTGCTAAAGAGTGTCCAAGAAACATGAAAATGTGACACACAGGGACATGATTAGTAAGCATTGTGGTGATAGTTTGATGACTGAATTGTTCTCAGAGGTCTTTTCCAACCTTAATGATTCTAAGATGGTAAACTTTTTTGGGTTTTTTTGTTGTTGTTTCATTAGTAAGAGCAAAAATAAGACAACATTTCTGATTTATGCTGGTCTTACAAGTGCTGTCCCTTGGCAGAGCTTTTGGAGTTGGCTTTTTTTTCAGAATTGCACAGTTGTGAAAACTGTGTTAAAAAAGCTCTTTGCACATAGAAAATCACTTCCTCTCAGCAGAAAGATAAGAGGTTTGATATGGCCCTCAGATCCTGGGGAAGACTATGCCTCTAGTGAAAAAAATAAAGAAAGAAAAATAATTTTACTGCATTACATTATCCAACATCAGTGCCACAAATTAGCCAGAGCTCTGAGTAAACCAATGCACTCTATAGCTATCCAGATTCTAGAGCAACCAGGGGAACGGCAGCCACTGAGTGATTGTGTCTTCCTTACTCTATCCTCCAAGCAGAACACCTGGCACAAATGTATGGAGAAAATGTGGTGGATCCATTTGTTGAAGAAAGAGATTTTATGATCTCATCACATTAAAATAATAATGAACTTTAATTCTGCCTGTTTTCTCTTTATTTAATTTTTCTAGGAGCTGCTGTCAATGACTCACTGCTCTTTATTCATTGTAACGGTTACCGAAGAATGATATTTTTGGTATGTCAGTGTGCTGTTGAAGAATATGAATAATCAGATCTCATTGCCATTCTTAGATTTAGCATCTTGTTTATCCACTTCCAATTATAATCACAATAAATGGCAAGATTTCTTATAAAACTCAGATACCTCTTGCCATCTTAGCTTACAGTTGAGTTTATCAGGTTGATTCAGAGACACCGCAAAGAAGAAATTCCAGTTGTCAACTACAATTGTTTTATCTCATCCTAGACATTTCAATTTATTCTGCAAGATTGCCTGCCAAGCCTTCAAGGTTTACACTTCACTCTTTTCTTTTTTTTTTAAATTTTAACATGGCACAGTGATGTTATTTGTGGTAACGGTGCTTGACGTAACTCAGGTACAGTGAGGAAGAGCATGTCAAACTGTCAGGAACAAAGGAGAGGACCCAATGACAGCAAAGAAGATCATATTTGAAAGCAACACTGAATTAAGAAGGGGTCATTAACTCTGGAGCTTCATTGTGAGCCTATGCCATCAGGCATCTTGTCTCCAGAAGCAAACAGGAGCAGATACGAAGGAGTAATACTGAAAGCACACATTCTTCCTTGCATGTGCTACTTCTCAGATTTCACATATAGAGATTCTTGAGTCATTTTTTTAATATAAAGAATACAGTGGGTATTAACTCTGTACAGCACCTATCAATAGACTTACTGTTAACTTTCAGGAAGACTCCCTGGCAGCCTAGCCTGATAGAGATAGGTTGTGTTACTGGTCAGGATGATGAGACAGGGAGTAAGTTGGATGCAGTCGCTGTGGGTGCCCAAATCTACAGCTGAAGATCTACAGATGAAAAGTTACAGTTCTTTCTCTCTGTGATTCTGAATTAATGATTGAACACTTTCTTTGGGTGGCTCACTATAATAGGATCCAGTACTACTTCCTTTCCTGACCCACCAAATGTATGGCCTAATTTTACACTGAATCTCTCTCAACTTGTTTCTTCATAAAGAAAATAAGATGTGGAAAGAGATTCTCAAGAGAAGTGCTTCAAAATTTGATTCACTACCTTTCAATATATCCCTGAAATTCCCATTTTTTTTTTAAATCTTTTTTTATTATTTTTTTAATCTCCATACATAATCACTACAGGAGATGATAGAAAAACTACCGTAGAGTACAACAGTGTTGTCATTTAAAAATATGATTTTTCCTCATTCTGGATACAAGAGCAGTAGGGAAAATTTCTGGAACTATAGCATCCTGAGCATCTCCTTTGAAGTATTTTCCTGAAGAGAGCTTGCATCAGAATCTTCTGAGCTTAGAAACAGCTATGGAGCTTGCTCCAGTATGGCACAGGAGAGGTACCAGTGGCTGCAGTAATAGCCTTGGAACTGGGCAGCCAAGACACCAAGGTGAGTGCACATGGGGAAAGGAGGAAGAAGACCTGGATGGCACCTCTTTCTTCTTCACAGTTTACTAGCAGAGGAGCCTAGAGCCTGGTCAAACAGTCATTCAGGCAAGACCAGAGGAGGACTGGTTTCCAACAGAACTTTACTGGCACATGTCTTCAGAACATTTGATTTGCTTAGAGATTTTCCTCATTGAAAACAGTTCCCCTGGAAAAATCACATCCATTTCCAGTAACAGCAAATTTATCTTACTGAACACTGAGAGAAAATCATTATAAGTTGTTCCTCCAAGTTGTATTTATCTTAATTTGAAGTAATAATTGCAGTGAATCTGACTTTTGGTGCAAAGGCTGGCAGCTGCAGCTATGTTGGATAGGACAGTAGAAAAATATATTCCTTCAATATGCTGGTGTGAGACTGAAAAATATATTGGGACTAGGAAAGAAATGCCACTTTATCATAAACATTAATTAAAGCCTCTAACAATGGCTGATGGCAGTTTACACACTATTGTAGCTGAAAGAGGAAAGACACTTTTAGCACACAGATATGTAGGCTGAACCAGTAAATTGATCCTCTGACAGAGAGGGACAAAAAGCTGAAGAAATCATCCCTTGTAAACAAATGGGCTGAAAATAGTCTTGAGTACTAATGAAGATATACAATGAAAGCAAGTCAAGAAAGTTGAAATTCTGAGAAAGAAGCTGGGTAACAGCCTAAATTCAAGGCTAATAAAAACAAAACCTTCATTTTTTCCTTCATTTTATATTCTTCTGTAATTCTTATGCCACATCATTATATAGGTATTCACAGTCAGTAAACTGTTTTTGAATCCATATGTTAATCTGAGTGTAAATATGGAGCCACCTAAGTAGATTCCTGAGTATTAGACCAGTGGGATAAGTCTCTGTCATTTCTATCCTCTTTCGTAATGATGATGAAATTCAGCAGCCTCACAGGCTTGCAGGGAGGAGGAAATGGTAGGTGCAGAGCATCCTGTGCATGCTCTCCAGACCCTTGGTCTACTGTGCTGTTTTCTGGTTCTACCTCTGAAAAATAAATTTTACTGCAGACTACCGTGGCTGGTCTAACAAATTGGAATGGAAAGGAAGATAGGAAGGCGTGGCTTTGTAATCATGGTCAAAGAGAACACTGGTCTTCTGTTACTGCTTTGCTTTTTGTCAACAGCATCCTATTTTAATATTAGCACAGTTCCTATGCCATGCAGAGATTTTTGCTATGCAGCTTCGGACAGCAGAGCAATCAGACAACACCAGCTTAGGATAGAATAGTCTGTTTAAAATGGATAAATATGAGGAAACCTATCTGAAATTTTCTCATCTTTATCCACCAGCTTATTACATAAAACGAGGAGAACAAGTGGCACTTGCACCACTGTCACCAGATCTGCTTCATTCCTGAAAGAGTCCAGTGGTCAGCACACAGAAAAACACTCTGGGTTGTGATGCCTATGTGGACAAAGCACCTCTCAAGCCCTGTCTAGGTGAGGGACAGAAACCCCAAAGAAGTATAGAGGCTTTTTTTTCAGTGGCTCCCACTGCCACGCTGGGTTTTAGACACCCAACCAGCAGAATCAAAATCCTCTCCTCCCTTTCTTTCCCTGCAGGTGCTAACACAGGTCTCACAACCCCCTAGGACTCTGCTTGCAGGGCTTTATATTGTGCTTCTTGATACTAAAGCATGTCCTTTCTACTTTGGCTCTGTACCAAAACCTGTCTGCTGAAATTAGAATCACAGAACCACTAAGCTAGAAAAAAACCACTAAGTCATCTAGTCCAACCATCAACACATCACCCACTATGTCCCTCAGTGCCACATCTCCACAGTTCTTGAAGACTTCCAGGGACAGTGACTCAATCAGCTTCCTAGACAGCCTGTTTCAAGGTCTCACCACTCTTTCTAAGATTTTTTTCCTTATATAGAACCTCTCCTGGCACAACTTAAAGCTATTATCTCTTGTCCTACTAAGAATCAATATTCCATGAAACCTCTGTGGCTTAATCAGTGAGCAAGAACTTGACCATTTACATTACGTCCTAGAAAAGTAGATCCAGCTTGGAAAAACAGGTCTTCTCCCCTGCGGGGTGACAGGATTTTCAAATGCAAGCTCAGGATTTTTGGATCATAATGGACTGGTGGTTTTGTTACTTACGAAATGAGGAAAGAAAATCAGCGTTTAGTCAGAAGAACACACAAGTGATCATACCTGTAATGTTGAATTTGTGATGTGGTATACATGATGAAGGTCTGTGCTCCGAAAGATAAGGGCAGAGCATGAGATAAAAATTCCCAAATGAATCATCAAGGAAATAATATTAAGCATAAACAAGTGCTAATATAATTATTCTCCCAAGTGTTAGACTGTAAATTACCTTATCTCACAGCTTCAAGGCTGCTGTCACAATTCAGAAGAGAAAAATAAATTGTAAAAACATCCACTGCACAGAACTTCACAGAACTCTATAAAAACAGGCAAAGCAATTACTACAGAAGTAAAAAAAAGTACATTTAAAGGATCTATTTGAAACATCCATAAAGATTTATGCATAATTTGTTTCTTTCTATGCCACTGTTACAACCTGCTTGCTTCATTATTGTTGCCACTGATGCACCAGTTCTCAAAAAGAGAGAGTGGGAAAGGAAACAGAAAACATCAGCAATTAGTGAAATGCTAAAAGGGTAAAAACTGCACCATCAGCTGATGGCAGCATGAGGCCATCAAGGCACCAGCAGCTCTGAAATTTGGTTTATGTGCTAGTGACATAAATTGTGTATGAATTGAATATTTCAGAGGTAGGGAGGAAGCCCTTTGAAGCACCAGGGTTTCTTCAGAGAGCACAGAAAAAGGCCACTGGATACCCACGCCTAAATATTTTCAGATTGACAGTTAGACAACTGGGATAGTTACATCTCCCATACTTTCTATGAGTCCCTAACTTTTTTTCAAATCAGCAGCACAACTAAATTCTTTGCATGATGGTGTGCTTACGTATTTGTCAGACCTGCTGATTTATGCATTTGAGTTTTTCAAGTATTTTGAGATACACATTTTCTTCTCATCTAGAGAAAGTCTTTCTCCTGCTTTTCTAGTTATCTAGACTTAGGATTTAGAGGGGATGAGAGAGGGAAAGCTAAAATACTAGTTTAGCAAGTTAGCAATTTCACCCCCTTTACTAGTGGATCAGTCTTCTTTTCTGGCATTTCCTATTGTAAAACAAGAAAGTAAAGTACAATTAAGACAAGCAAAAAGTATCACTTCCTAGTTTTTTTTCTGACTTTGCGTATGTATACCTAAAACACCATAGTGTTTATTTGATTGCCAACAGAGATTTCTTCCTTATTTATTTCTTTCCACTTTGCCCTCTTGTCACTTGCACTCAGACATAGTGGCTCAAAATCTGAATTTTGTAACTTAAAGGAACTCTGAATGATAAGACTTTATAGCAGCCACTATTTTTCTCATTTTCCATGGTCACATCAACTGCTATTTCTACCAGCACCAAAATGAAGCAGAGTAAGTAGAAACAGAGATAATATTAGCTGAAACTTTACTTGAAAAAAGCCATATTAAAAATGCTAGATTAAATTTCTAATAAATCAGGTTCTTTAAATCAGCCCACTGCTCACTTTCAGTTCCAAATTTTATAAAAATTGAAGCAATTTCAAAATACAGTACTCCTCATTTTGCCTTTTAGTAGAGCACAATCAGTGTCAGGGATAGTACTAATTCAGAGAACCAGTCCCTTGGTTAAAATAAAACTGCTCACAGTTCATTAACATTCTGTCTATTAAATCATCATTGCTATCATCTCTCACTGGGAAATATTTCTATTGAGAAACTATTGTTCCTCACTGCCTCTCATTCCAGAAACTAATCCATTATCTCAAGCCACATCCTGCTTATTTTGTAAGCTTCTATCTGATTGTTGATGCTCAGTTTACCAAGTCATCAAGAAAAAGCACATGTGCAATCTGTTCCATCCCCTCCTTCCCTCTATCCACATCATGGGAGAAATTTTCAAAGTCGTTAAAGAAAAAGAATATGACATTAATATGAAATAAAGAATTAATAGAACTCAATACTGATTATAGATTATTAACTGTATTCACTGTATTCCTGCAAATTATGTGGGCAACATACTTATCTCCATTCTACTTGAAACACTCAACTAGCCTGAAGTTGCTGAGAACTGTTTATCTCATCGGTGCTGGAACCTGATATTAAAAGTTTGGGATTTCCCAATTCCTATCAGTAGGATCCACTCTTTCGTAAGAGTTCAGCCCAGCTCTAAAATCAAATGAAATAAATTGCAGTTCAGTGGTGTGGTGTGTTTCATTCAATTATGTGAAACAGTGAATGTAATTGTATTTCTATCTAATGGCTGGTTTTCATTACAGGCCAGTTTGTTAGTACGTCATAGGTGTAGTTTTTCCTTAAATACTCTGGGAGAAAATTGGGGTGTCAATAATTCAGGTGATTCAAAATCTTAAAAAAGGGAAAACTCATAATCAAAACCTCAATTTAAAAATCTACTGCAGAAACATTACCTGAATTTCTGGTGTAATGCTATGATCTTTAATTTTGCATATTATGGCAAATAGTTGAAAAAAATATGACATGTTATAGTCAGGAAACTTGAAACTCAGGAAAAAAAACTGACTTGGTAAATAAATGAGTTTGAAAGCCCAAGAGAATTTGTTATTTAATAAAGGAAAGTGTGTGCTGCTTCTGTAGCTGAATTATAAGATGTTTTAACCACTAAAATACTAGTCACAATGAAAATGACACTCTACCAGAAGGGTATTTGAAAATTTTACAAAATTTCAAGCTTTTGGGGAGGATGTGTGTCTTTCAAAGTACTAAACCATCAATTCAAATGTTGGCTATTAATTGAAGCAATAAATATTTCATCTGATCCAAATCACCCATTTCATACTCACATATCCAATTTCTTCAGCTTGCTAACGTGGATGTTCTGCACACTTGTGAAGGAGAGGTGAGAAGGAGGAGTTTGAGAGCAATCAATTAGCTCAACTTTCCAGTGGAAACAGTGACTGCAAGATCCAATTTTTGCATAAACGATGGAATAGTTGATAGTGACAAATTCATTCCTTACTTGCTCTCAAAGAAGTACAGCTATTTCAAAATGCTCAGTGAATTTAACTTTGGGAATACAATTCAGTATAAAAAGCTTTCCAGGTTCATTTAGTTAATTAATCAGAAGCATTTTTTCTCAATTAAGTCTTTAGAGAGACAGTGGCATTTCGGCAGTGGAGAATACAAATATTGATAAACCAAGTACACTCATGTACCTCCCAAACCATATTTCAATAAAAAAAGTGATTTAAGGCAAAAAAAAAAAAAAAAAAAAAAAAAAAAAGTATATTTCAGACTTTTATTTTTCTTCTGTTTTTTGAGAATTTTAATTCTTGTATTCGAGTTCTTCACAGTTGCATGACAGCCATGTGCTAAGTGATGTGCTGCAGATACAAATTTGTTTTCAGCAGTTCCTCATTTCCAAAAACTGATAAATAAATGAAAATATCATGTGGAGAAAGTATACCAAACCAACCAGCTATCCAAAGAAAAACAGTCTTTCAGATTTTTCTAATTCTTCCTCAGATTTAGATTTCCTTAGTCCACAGTATTTAATTACACATTTTACAAACACTAATATTTCAGAATTGCATCTGAAGGGCTCACACTACTCAAAAGTACTTATTCCCTTTGATTTAAAAATGTTTTTTCCAAAAAGAATTTTTTTAATCCATTGAAGTACATGGGCACAATTGGTTTACTTGAAGAGCATAAGAAATGTTTCTGAACTACTTTTAATTGAAGCACTTGCTGAAATATAAGTTTTGCAGTCAATATATCAATTTTATTAGCCACTGATTGCTGAAATTCAAACATGGGAAATGCATAATGAAGTATTCCATATTCTGCCTTTGATGTGAACATCTAAGCCCTTAATTTGGAGGACATATACACATGAATCAAAAGAAAGTATATACTCCAGAGTTTCATAGTTAATTTCAGAATAACAGTTGTGGTTGCACTACTAATTCTGAACTTTTCTACTTAATGGAATGAAAGAGAATTATAACAGAAAGTGGAATGAGATTTAAGCTCAGCTCTGGGTTTTGAATTATGGATGGCTGTGTTATCTTTATACAAATAGAAAGGCAAAATAGCAGCTAATAATCTGCAACAGAATTGAGGTATACAAGAAAAGATAATTTACAAGCTTTTTAGTTTTTATGGAAGATTGGAAAACATCCTAACAAGCAAGATTGCTACAATTTCTATGTAGAAGAGAACTTCGAAGGAGAAAAACACATGAAAATACATAAAGAGAGAGAGCAATAAGGAAGAACAGTATCTCAGCAGGGAATTCTTCAGTTATTTGTCAAAACTGGTCAGGTAGCAGCACACAAAACAAGTCAACTAATTCCTAACAATTGAATGATGTTCCCAAACAAAAACTAAAGCACAAAGAGAATGTTTTGGGGAGAACAATACCATACAGTTGTTGAAACAGCCATTTATTCCCTCTGTTGGAATGAAGTTCAAACAGCTTAGGTTATAAATAAGACAAAAAACAGCTTGAGAAGTCCCTTGGAGATGCACTGCACATTTGAGTTTATCTTCAGCAAACAGCACTTACATCCCATGTCTCGAGTACTGAGGCTGTGGGTCACATACTGCAAGCGTGCACTAGTGTTTCCTCCTCAGCTCAGAGAAATTGCTCCTGTTCTTTTCTTTACTGCTTTAAGAAATGCTCAATACAGCAAAACCCTTACACATTCACTTAAGAGGAGAGATGAAGATTCTCTTGAAGAAGATTCTCCTCTTACTGTACTTGGTGCTCAGGAGAGAAGAAAGACACTCATCAGGTTTTTTGAGGTTTACTCAAAACTTGCTCTGAATTTTCTGGGGATTTTTTGTTGGTGGTAGTGGTGGGTTGTTTTTTTTTTTTTGTTGTTTTTTAAGCAGATCCAGGATGTCTTAGCCAACATGGAGCCATAGGTGAAGGCAAGAAGAGCAGAAAAGAAAATCTCAACAATATCTCTCTGTGCTCCTGACATTACTGATATTAGTCCTGCCCATAATTGCTGAGAGGGGGAAAAAAAAAAAAAAAAAAAAAAAAAGGATGAGCTGCAAGGTTCTAGTTCATCCAGTAGGAGATGCCAAAAGACTTTCACTATTCTGGTGTCTTCTACCATCATAAACTTCATCCATATTCCACTCATGTACTGTGGCTGTCTCAAGTAGTCGACTGTCCAAAGCAACCATCAGTTTCAGGACCAGACCTGGTTCTCCAATAGAACAGGCAACACTGGTACAACCTGATGCCTTCCCTCCAATCACAGATTAATTTGTTCTTGTTCTAAGGGCTCTCATTTGTTTGTAAAGATGCAAAGACACAAACTGAGGTACAACCAGACCTGCCAGCTATTTACCAGGAATTTAGGACAGATCCTTAAATAATGTAACTTCAAGGAAAATCAAGGTCTTCCTAGCTTAGATTGTTATCAGTAGAAGATATATACTGTACTTGTAGCCAGTGCTGACTGTATCTTATAGCCACATAAGCTCAGGGCACAAAGTTCCTATTTTATTGTTCCTTTCTGTAAAAAATATGTGCACCAGACCAGGCAAAATAGTAGAGAATACTTTGTACTGCTGTGATGCAGTCTGCATTTAAAGCAGGACTAAAATTTCAAATTTGCAGGTCAGATTCAGTCAGGAAAATGCAATACAACTCTTTGTTGCATGTCACATAACATGAGAGAGTATTTTGTTTTAATTTTGTGGGAGAGACATTAAAATACCTTGATTTGTCTGCAAGGCTATCATTTATGCTTCCTTACATCCTGAAACACTCAGTCAAGAAAAATGGCCAGACTTCTTACATTGATGCATTGTCACAACGTTTTGAGGACTAAATCTCAAAATTTAATTACTTCTGACCATGTGCAATCACTTCCAAGATTCACTGCAATTTAAGGAGGTGTACAGAAGGAAAACAGAGCATCCTAGCTGCCCACCTACATACTTTCTCCAGTGTTGCTGGCATAATTCATTATATACATTCTATTTTCCTTTTTTTTGATTGTGTGTATATTACATTTAGAAATAACCAGTGAGTTATCTCCCCTAGTGTAGTGCACAATTCATGTCAGAGTAATCTGTATTTGACTAGCTTTTAGGCATTTAGTGAATCAAACTCGCTCTTTAAATGGTTTTCATGGAAGAGTGCACAAAGTTCTCAGATGCGTACAAGCACATTTAAAAGACTGAAATGGAAGTTCTTGCAAGAAGTTTATGGAATTTCCTTAATTATCAGAAGCATTCTGTTTTATTATGTTTCTTAAATTATAAAAAAACCCACACCACTGATATAAGAACTTTGCTATGGGATGTGAAAACTGAACATATTGGACTTCATCCTGCCCTGTTCATACCCAGACATCTAGAAAAAATGGAAAGGAAAAAGTAAGAAAAGCAATGATTATTCTTGAATTATAGCTGCAATAAAGAAAAAGTAATAGATATTTTTTAATTTGCTATTTTCTATCCAACCTTGATTTGCAGATGTTAAGACTGTAAAACAAACTCCTACTAAAGTTTATATTACATGATACTCAGAGTTCGATATGTATTTTATAGAGAGAAAATAAAAAACAATGGTCATTTAAACTACATTGGTCTTCCTTAATTTTAAGCATGTAAAGCAGACATCAACAGAAAGATTTTCTGGCTCAAGTTAAATTCCCTCTCCAAATCTGCTATCAAAACAGTTTGCATTAGGAGCTGAGCTCTGAAATCAAGTTTCCTAAATCTATAACTCTAAATTTTTCTGGAAAAAAAAAATCCACCAAAAAAAAAACCAATGAATATAACAGACTGCGTTACATCATGCAGTGTAGCTATGTTGTTTTCCTGTCTTAAGGTCCAAGGTAAGACTACATGATTAACCTGTACTTTTGGAGACTAAACCATTATTGGTGGAGTTATCTGTTATATTTCACTTTAACCTGGTCCTCATGTTGCTGTTCCAAAGGACACAAATCTTTACAAAACTGAAATTAAGATGACATTAAAATGACATGGTACCAATAGTAGGAGTTAGAAACACTATCAAACTAGTTTTTAGACAATATCAGAGCAAAATTCCTCTATTCTTACCAAAGTAGCTGTTAAATAAAAGGAGACAGCTGCATCTTTCAAATCACTGTTGATCCCTAAAGGACAGTGGTGGCCTGTGGGGCACAGAGTTCCACAGTGAGAATATGAAATTCTCTTTCTTCCTTAAAATGATATTAGCTGCAGCACCTTTATATTGTGCACAGCAATTACACAGTCCCAAACAAACTTTGCCTGAGGAGAGATGTGACAAAACACTAATTAAGGGGCTGTTTGGTTACAACTCTTTCCATTGAAAGCCAAACAACAAACATTTTGTGCAGAAGATTTAACAGCAAATATTCCATGTGGGAGACTGATAAACATCTGCTTCAAGAAGACATTCCATGATTAAACTAGCTTCTCTGTTTCTATTTCATTTTTTATGAAAACATGTGCAAAGTGAATAAAAGCATTTAATTTATTTCATAGGTCATTAGCTTTTCATTTCTAAAAAGCAAACCTGTCACAGCATTCAGCTAGAATTAATATATATTAATTCTATATTAGAATTCCAGTCCCATGTCTTTACTTTTGTATTTGAATAACTAACGAATGAACAGCAGGTTTCTAGCAGAAGGTCTGGTTATATTACCCTTCATTAGGTTCAGGACCATGTCTTACATCAGACCAGCTTGACAGGACACAGGTCAAGTCCTTCTGGATGAAAGTAAATGTTAAGGTACAGTACTGCTTGTCATGTTCTCTAGCTACTAAATGACATGTAGTTAACAGAACCAGACAAGAGTCAGTCCAAAGTAAAATAATCACTATGTGTACAACACTGCTGCTTCTGTTCATACTTTGCTGCTATCCTAGCTTTTAAAAAAGACATTGCTATATAAATATATATACTATTGTCACAGTGTATATACATTGGCTGAATGTTCATGTCTCATGAGAGAGAAATCATAGATCTACCATGTTTTCATAGACAGCCATATGTTGGCAACTTTCAGGAAGCAAATTCAGCTATGAGAGTGCCTCCAGTGGAATCACAGAATGACTTACGTTGGAAGGCAACTTAAAGATCATCTAGTTCCCTTTACATGTATTACAAGCAGAGAGAAGATTGTGCAGCACTTGTCCTCAGAAACAGGATAGCAGAGTTCCATACATGATGGAATATTTATGTGTTTTACCCCATATGCAATGACCAACACTTTTAAACCCAGATGCCTGTTTCAACTGTATAATTTAATTGACAAAATAACCCTGAGTGGCTACTGCTCCATTTTCTTTGATTAGAAATTTAATAGCTAGGCATTTAAAGAGAAATAAACCCTACAGAAAAACAAAAGGCCAACTCTGATTCAGAAATATATCTTCAGGCATCTAAAATTAAAATGCTCAGGTGCAGATGCAGGGTTTAAACAAATACAACCAACTTCAAACTTTAATCATTTTCAAAAAATACACATATTTGTAGTCATAGTGGGAGTTAATGGATTTTGAGGGATTGGTGACAGTGTTTTCTTTGTTGTAAGTTGAGGAAAGTTGATCAAGTTTTCACTCAGTGGGGTCAGGATACAATTTTAAATAAAAAAAGAAATAAATGTGCTCTAATGAAGAACTGAGCGAAAGCAGCTTTCCACTTAATATGCAGCCTTTAGGTTTTGAAGTTTTTTCTTATCTGAGAATTTGAAGAAAAAGCTGGCATCTCTGAATTACGTGAAATGCTTTAAGAAACAACAAAAATGAATCATTTTAACAGGTAGTATAGCATTTTTTTAAATATTAACATTATTTACAACCTGTTCATATTGTAAGCTGTGGTAGATCTGGTGAAGCACCTGTATCTGTATTTCATTTTCATTATTTTTTACTGATTTTTATTTTGACAGAGAGACAATGAAATATTTCAGACTGTAAGGAATAGATATAAATTTTCCAGTAAAAAAAATTGAAGGTGTCAAAACTGACTCACTCTGGTAAAAAGAAATTACATTTTTATATAAAATGCGAACTGTGAAAATTGCTAATGGATTGCTTTCTCTTCTGCCACATTTTGTCATCCACGTGGTACTTTCTTTTCCCAGCAGAGTATGTCACATTTTTGTTGTTGTTGTTCTGAATATATTTTATATTATATTGTTGGTTGGTTGCTGGTTTTTTTGTTTGTTTGTTTTGTAAAAGGTTCAACAAGCAATATCTAATTAAAATAATCTAATAAATTAAGTTAATTTATACCTTTTTCAAGACCCAAAATTATGGGCAAAATAAAGTAATACAAATGTGTTAGTAGTTTATTTCATGGAGAGACGTAAGTGCTATTCTTTTAACATTACTAAAAAAAAAAAAATCTGTTGTACTAGAAAAATGGCATTTGACTTTTGGGTTCCTGAAGATGAGAGATTTCTACACAGCAATAACCTTTTCCTGAAAATGAGCCAACCTTTAGATTAAGACTCTTCCTCTCTGAGGTCAAGGACCCATGCACTATGTGGCTAACTCTTAATGGCTGAATAATAAAGAGGTTTCAGCTCAGAGATAGATCGCATACTCAGTCCATTTATCATCCAATCCCAACTGGAGAAGTTGCTCCAAAATGCTCAAATTAGCAGAAAGGATAAGCATATTTGAGTGTTCTAACTTTGACAACGCTACATTTATCAGACTGCATGGCAGATTTCACAAAGAATGACAACCAAAGCTTTCCTGTGGGATACTTGAGACAAGCACCGTATCCAAGCAGTGTGATGACAGCAGTATAACTCTATACCTCCTCTTGTTATATACTCACACAGTCATTCAAAAATTAGCCTGACTCAGCCTGTTCTGCTCAGTTATTTGCTTTTATATTATACTTGAATCAAGTTTTCAAAATATAAATATTTTCTTCACTGAATACATATGCAATATTTCAGAATATTGTATATTCCATTATGTAAGATTATATGCGGAATGCTACACATTGTATTATTATATATTCAAGTATAGAACTATAATATTTTTAAAATGCAATGTTTTCCAACTTCTAAGGAAGTTCAAGAGACAGATAGAAATAATTAGCAAATAAAGGTTGAATTTACTGAAATGTACAAAAAATACAGAAAAAGAACAAAATAGAAGTATAACAAGGATGTCTTTTGAGTCAGGGACTGTGATGTCTGAGAAGAAATAAATGACTGAACATCAGCACTGTCTTAGTAGAGGAAGATGAAGACTCATCCCAGCAGCCCTCAGGAAACAGAAATTTAATAAATCACAGGAGAGCGCTGTTAACACTTTAGATGCAACTCAGTATCATCGTGCTGCTTTAATGCAGTGCTGTGTACTCTACACAATGTTGATGCGAGGAAAGAATGACATCTCAGTACACAACATTCAAATTAGCTCTGACCTAACAGTGTATTATTTGAATATTTGTCAACGGATTCTTCTTGGGAAAAGATTACCTAAAGCTTCACTGCCAACTAATAACAAAGATCTTAGAAGACAGTTTAATCCTACTATAGAATGAAATATATGCAATGACAGAGATACAACTGTTCTAAAATCTGAATCTGTGGGTAGTCTGCAGGAAACAAATTATTCAGACATTTGGATAATCTGTATATGTTTATCATAAGCCGTGGTACTGATGCATCAAACAAAGGACGAAATTTTATTCTCAGAAACAAGTGCACAACCTTAAAGCCTTCATCTATACAGTGTAACGTCAGCAAATCTCAAATCTAAGGAAATTAAATTGGTCAGTTTACCAGTTTTTGTTTGTTTTTTTTTTTCAAACAGTTCTTCCTTATATTCTTTTCTTTTTACACAGGAAAGAATCTTTAGATTTTCCTCTTACAGGCCACCATTTCTCTTATAAACTATTATTCTGTCATGAATATATCTATTATGAACATTTAAAGATTCTCGAGGCAGCTACAGCCCTGGCTTATGTGAAAAAATCATAAAGTTTTAGATACAATAAAACCTATATGCATTAAACAAATCAATTTCTGTGAAACTCTAATTACAATGCTGAGCTTTACTTTAGTTCCAAACGTTTCTATGGATAAAAGCTATGAGGCTATAAATCAGCTGCAAATGTAGAAAAAACCCCACAGAGCAATGTAGCTATTACAGATGATCTGCTGACTGCAGGGCAAGGACCGTCAGACACAGTGGTCCTACGTACATGCACAGTGCCTTGAAGCCAATCATACTAACATTAGGCTGAAACAGCTTGTAGGGCAAAAAATTTAGTAATGCATCCTTTGAAACAGATATAATGAACACTCGGGTATCTAGATGACTTTCCTTGTACCTACATGCAATAAATGGCTTTGTAGTGATAGAGCTTCTTATCAACCACGGAGCGTGTTTTTAGTCAAAAAGCCTTATTTAGGAAGTGCATGTGACAGGCTGATATGCAGGTGGAAAACATTTGCAGTGCTGGTAAATGGAAATCTTATTTCCTGTATTCTAGAAAGTATGAAACTTGTATTTAAAAAGAGATGTGGGAATGGAAGATATTATTGCTGCTGCTTCCATTTTCATCAAAAGGTCAGTTGCTCATTTGATACCAATAAGTAGTAAAGAAGTTTTGCTAAAAGGGAGAGTAATGTGAGCAAACAGCTCGAAGAGAAACAAGTAAAGATGAGGAAAGGAGAGAGGAGATAGGATCTGGAATGGAGAGGACAAAAAAGGGATGATAAGAAAGCATAGATTTGGTAGTCCTAGGGCATGAGTCAGTTACACTTGGATGACCTGAGGCTGCTCTGAAGACTGCTCCGGGTAATGGCACACAAGAGAGAAGTTTGTACTTTTCACAACTTTCAACCTTATAAATCCCCAGGTAAAAAGTCTCAGGGCCTATTGAATACAGAGATGGCTTGGGTTGTAACAGCTACTGATGTAATTCTGAGGTAAAGCTTAGTTTCCACAGCAAAAATTTTAATTGCTTTGCAGTCAGCACCCCAGGAGATCAAAAGGAAAAGCATAATGAAAACAAGTGTAAGGAAGAATACAGACTCCTAAGCACATATAAAACCTGTTTCTGTGAACAGTTATACTTTCCTATTTTGATCTTGAGGAAAAAGAGAGTAGAGAAAATATTCTGAGCTGAAAGCAAATTCAGAGTAGCCTTATAAACTCAGAAAATTACACCAGTATAAATCTGGTGATACCACTCAGACTTAATGAAAACCTTCTTGTCCATACAGCTAGAATACAAGATGAAAACCAAAGTATAATAGTAGTTAGCTCTGACGTTTCCTTGTTTCTAATGTGCTGTAATCCTTTCCCTTAGCACAAAGAAGGCATGAACGATGCTAATTGCTGTAAAAGTGCTCTCACAACTGAATGAAAGCATTTCACACCCATTCTCTCTGGAAATATATATACCATTTGAAACACCAGAAAAAAGCTTGTCATATTTAATTCTGTGTTGTTCACAACTTTAAGTGCTAAGGGACTGAACTGCTCGTAGTAAATGCACTGGATCTCAGAACCCTCTTTGTAAAGTGGAAGAAAAGTTCATCTTCCTCGTGTAGGTATATGCTTTTGACGTTGAGTGAACTGAGGCTAAATGACCCTCAGGGTATTCTTTCCTTGCAATACCTTCAGAAGGTGAAAAGAAAGTGACATGCCATCCACAAAGGGTATACATCTACAGGAAAGACAAACACCATTGACGCACTTACAGTACACATGTGACAGCACCGATCAGTGGACTCCTGAAACTCAGGACATTCAGAGACAGTGGAAAGTCTAGATGAAAATTAATTATTTTTTTCTCTGCAGTCAGATCCCAATCTTTTTACCTATCTGTGAGGTAAATAATTTTTACATTACAGACACAGTCTTCTTCTCTTATATCAATTCATCAGAAAGATATGTGCTTCAGTGGAGGAAGGAGAGGTACCATGCTTCCACAGCTGGCCATTTATTTCTCTGAAAATTATTCACATACCCAGACCACATCTTGTTTAAAGAGATAGATTTGTTGGCTGGAAGCACCACAGAGATGTGTTTATCATTTCCTTCCTTTCAGCTGCTACTGTTTGTGAGTCACAATTAGCAATTTTAATTATAAAAGCCTCCAGTTATCAGCTTTGTGTTCTACCATTGATACTTGTTACTAAGTACCTAACTCTAATTATGATGAGGTAATTACCATTGTGGAACAATGACAGCCCTCTATATTTGATTTAAAATATTAGAATCAATGCTTTTGCCTCTAAAGAAGCCACCATCATAAAATATTAAACAAATAATTTTACACATAGTCGCTGGAAGCAGCAAAATGTGGATATTTAAGACTAGCAATTAGCAGGAGGCTTCTCTGAACACATGCCTGAAAGGACAAAGATATATTTATCTGGAGTATGAACTACAGGGTGCTCACCACTTAATGAAGGTTAAAGCTTTCTGCTGCTCAGGACCAGGTCCTTGGAGATCAGTACTAAAATGATATTTGTTGCCTGGTGCCCTAGGTGCTTTAAGAACTGTACTCTAATACTGAGGATCTTTCACTTCCAATCATGTTGTCCACCCTTCACTTGTAACCTGCCACCTGCACTCCCAAAAGAAGCTAATTTCAGTCCCTTCACCCCAAGGGGAATCATCCCAAGTGCTTCGGCCTTCACAGCACTGAATTGACAGATTCTGCTGCTCTGCGTTTGCAGGTTGACTTTATCACTTTTGGTCTGTAAATCCATACTGCTTGTAATAGTAGAAAACATACATATCATTTACACACCCCAAAATATTATCTAACAGTATCTGTACACAGAGTTAGACAGCATAAGGCACGTACAGCTGAAAAATTGTGCTCCCATGAGTGCTAATGGCATCTTAAGCAAGAAAATGACAAGGAGACAGAGGGAGTCCTGATGAAAGCTATATAATTCCCCCAGAAATTCTTTTAGAGATGCCTGAGCACTGGATAGGATGTCCATCTGGGGCTCTGCTACCTCTTCCAGCTGAGTTTTTTCCCCTATTTTTTGTATTCTTTTCCCGCCTGTCATCAGTTGTGGACTTCACTGATGTACCTTTGACCACAAAGTCTTCCCTCAACATTTTCTACACCATATCAGTGTTCCTTTGCGCATCAAATTGTTCTGTGGAAGGGTTTTGGTATTTCCATTCATTTTGATTAAGTCCTGATTTCAATGTCTAAGTAAGGTGCAACAGTTGTGTTTTGAATACCTCCTAAGTATCAAAAGCCAGGAGCTCAACACTTTGAGAACTACTGACATGCAAGAGATATCCCTAAATGTGCCTAAGTTACAAATTTAGATGAACAGCATAATTCTGAAGTGATTTTATTCACAGTCCCAGTTACTGTGGTCTGATACACAATTACTGAGCAATCTTGGGTTCAATTCATTTTGAAATAAACTAGAATATGCATTTTAGAGATGCAGCTAGTGCAACCACTAAGTACTCAGCCCACAGGTCCAGACGAGACTTAGGCTGAAATTAAGCACCCTGGGATTAATATAATGGGGCTCTTAGATCCTCAGCAGCAATTGTGTCACTCTGCAAATCCATTTCTAAAAGGGAAGGAGTGTAGTTTGCTAATGCAAACACAGCCTTACAGAACAAAATAAAATGTAGTCCGAAGTTTTAACTATGTTGGTCACAGAAGTTTTTCGTCTTTTTCCAAAAAGGACTGGCACTTCTCTCCTGTGGGTAAATTCATATATCTGTTCATCCACCATTCATGCTCACTTCACATTTTTGTAATAAGTACCAATATATTCCAGCTCATTCTCAATCAAAGTTGAACTGAACAAACGATGCTGTGGGTTTTGGAAGACCAGTCTAGGTAAAAGAAGCCAAAGCCTTGAATCTTTGGCCTCTGTACTGAAAACATGCTGCTCCAACAGTTTCAAATACTTCCCTCCACAGTCTTCCTATGGAAGAGATGCTAGCTTTACATGAATTCTTAGTTGAAATGAAAATGTTCATCATGCAAAACAGCCTTCTGCAACTTAGATGAGAGGACAACTTCAAGATCAAAAGACAGGAAAGAACTCCACCTAGCTAAATTTTCTCAAGGTCATGAAGGAATGTCTATGATTACATCAGTAGGGAAAGGTATTTACATTGCCAATCTGGATAGAAATCTTTGCTTTCCAGTGGAGAAGATAACACTTTTATTAGCCTGAAAATGGAGAAGAGTAGAAGACAACTTTAGAGCATCTTTTGCAGCAATATCTTAAAGAACACAAGCAAATAAAAAATGTAACAGCCTCACCTTCCCCAAAAGCATGCTTAAAACAGAAACCTTTCTTTTATTAGATTCCAGATGAACCCAAGTCATAAGATTTGTTGTCTAATGTGGTTTGGTTTTTTCCACCAGTGAGTGGGGTGCTTTGATGGGTAGATCTCTTGAGAAATATAAGGTATAAATATCTGGAAAAGCATAGGCAAGAAGTATATAACAACCCCTTAAAAATAAAATAAAACATTGTTTCAGGTTTAGCCATTTTTTGGCACACAATCTATCTGCAGCGGTTCAGCTATATCCCGTTTACTCCATCACGTTGTTTTTTCCCCCCTCGACAAAATCAAGAAGCACTTTCCTCCAGAAGAGCTCTTCTCTGAGCCCTCTTCCCACTGAGGGAGCAGGGGAATTACTGCTAGCCCTCCTTGCCAGCAGCCTCTGCAAGTGCTAGGAGCTACTGAAGTTAAAGACAGTGGGTAATTTTCACATAGAATTTTACATCATTGAATTTTTATTTATTTATTTAAAAACAGGGAGTTGCATCAAAATAGTCTTTAGAACATTTTTACATTCTTTTAAGTTGGATGCCAAAATAGCATTACTACCAGGGGAGGCATCACTTACTGGAAGTTTGATTGTTCCCATTCTTAAATTACAAAAAACTTCAGCAATTTTGGGGCAAATTGATTCTTCTGCCAAGTACTTAAGCACCTTCTGGTTCCCAACTCTTTTGGCATACTTACTTACTTGTGTAGTATATTCACTATTCAAAGTAAATGAATTACAGCTTACATATGCTTGTGTCACAACTGTTTGCAGTAAACTACTCTTGGATTAACTTGCAAAAATGTCAGTCTTGACTAAATTCAGCCAAAAACAGGCCCTGAAATACTGGGTACTTGTCTTGAATGAGCCTCCCAGCACTACGGAATACCTATTCTTTGGTCCAGGTGTCGCCAACTGACTTAAATATGAGGAATTCCCATTTCCCCATCCCTGTATCATTTGTGCATGACTTGAAAATCATGAGAAAAATATGTACTTTTCTTCTGTCCTACTCCATGCTTTTTTTGGAGGGGAGGGTAGGGGTGGGAGGGGGCAGAAGCTATGGAGGAGGTAAAAGGATAGTGGTCAGACTAAAGGGGCGTATGTTTTCAGCTGTAGTTTCATAAATGCAGCACACTACCACATCCCTCAAAGCTTTTATGCATATTTGCTGTCAGATCAGTCTCCTGGTTGCTGTAGGATTCCAGATATTATTTCAATGCTGGTTTACAGACAAAAAGTTAATGCAACCTTCATTTCTAAGACATTCATTTCCAGAACACCCCATTACTATTGTCACTGCCATAATTTCTGTCTCTACAGATGCTTTCAACTTGTCTTATACTCAGATTATGTCAGCAGTACATAGAGGGGTGGGCAGAATTACTCTCATATAAATTGAGCCAAAGGGGAGCGTTTTGAGTATCCCCACAAATAATGAACCAGTCTCAAACACTTTCTTGTAATTCCTTTTCTTTGAATGCAGGCTTTCACCACTGTAATCAGACTCTTATTCAACCCATCCATTTTTGTAATGACCTAATTCTCTGATACATCCTGTATTAGGAAGTTCAGTTTGGGCTTTCACTTGTAATTCTTTTCACTCTCATCACATCTTTATACATAAAATCCTCTTTCAAAGGTTTCTTTTTCATGCAGCTACCACATTCTTCTATCCTCAGGCTTGCAAGGGTCTTGTTTTCCCCAGCAGACAATACTTTGCCTTCCTAAAATGCTAAGAGAGTCAATGGTTTTGTTTTGGCAAATTTTTGTTGTACAAAGTAGACCTTTTAATATACAAAGGGAGAATTTAAAGGAATCTTTTTTTTTTTTTTTGCCTGGTATTTTTCCTTAAAGGCAATTAATAACAGCAAACACTCCAGTTCAATGTTGCTTATTTAATGGAAGTCTACAACACATATACGAATACTTTATTAAACCCTAACATGAGATCATTTGTCTTGAGAATCATAGAATCATTAAGGCTGGAAAAGACTGCTAAGATCATCTAGTCCAACCACCAAACCACTCCCACCATGCCCACTAAAGCATGTCCCTGAGTGCCACATCTATACATTTCTTGAACATCTGCAAGGAAGGTGACTCCACCACCTCCCTGGGCAGCCTATTCCAGTGCTTAACACTTTCTGAGAAGAATTTTTTCCTAATACTCAACCTAAATCTGGAATCTGGATGTGAGCTGGTCTTTCCCACTGCAGTTTTCTTCTAGTGTTCTGTTTCCTTAAAAAACCCAAAGAAAAAAGCAAGACATTTTCCACAACTCTCCCTCCCTCCAGCATTTACATCTTTGTGCCATTTAGTGATTCTGTTTTTTAAGTTGCAGGGTGTTTTCTACCATCTGTCAGTAAGAAGTATAAGGTACTTAATCTCATTTCTCATGCATAGTACACTAATGATTTGGAGGAGAAGGATGGGATGTACCAAGACTTGCTCTTAATCAGATAAACTGTAGACATTTACTTGAGCTGCTGTAGATTTCCAATAAACCACCTCTACAAGGGTTCAGAATTATGGTATGTACATGGGGTAGGGGACACACACAATTCATTAGCTTCTACATACCATCAAGACTGAGGTATTATCAAGTCAAAGACTTCACCTATTCTCTCCAGATGCTGCTATGTATATTTTTCAACTAAATATGCTGAATAGTTGAATTGGGCACTTTTACTCATTTTGTCATAAGATGTGACAACTGCCCCACAGAGGTATAGATGTTTGACCCTGACTTTCATACTTTGAGGGTTCTGCTGCTTCAAATTTCTTGAGTAAGGGAACAACCACAGCAACTTTTTTGGCCAGTGCCAGAGAAATTGATGTGATATTCATTTTTAGCTATTATGTAGAAATATTCAAAACCAAAAAGGCAGTAGAAAACAGGAAGAGATATTGTGCATACGTGTGTTTTGACAACATATATCAGTGCTTTCCGTCACACGAAACAGAAATAGTGAGCAAATGTGTCAGACTTCAATTTGCAGCAGAATTAGGCTCACCATTGGAAGATCAAGATGCAACTGGTTATTCTAAACTTTTCAAGTAGAATAAAGATATTTAGGAAAAAAATAAACAGATTTTAATCAATATATTTTCCACTAAATTGTCCATTAAAATCACTCTCAACCAGCTCTTGTATACAACTTTCATCTAAATATATAGCTGGGCTACAGCATGGCAGCCCACAAACTTTTTTATTACTACTATTGCTGTATCAGTTAGGATTTACTCCATAAAAACAAAGATTTGGATTTGCAGATAAACATCCCATAACAGTTTGTTTTTATAGAAGTGTGCTGTAAATGAAGAGACAGCAGTGTATAGTAATCAAACATGCAATCTAATTATTCTATGTAAACCACATTCTTAAGGCTACTGACCACCATGTGAATTATCAGTTCTACTAACATTTGATTAATTTGTCTCTTTGTTGTCATAGAAACCACATTAAATTAAAGGCAAAGAAACAAGGGAAGTAATTAATGCTTTGTGCATATTTTGTACAGTGAAAATACTGGGCAGTTATTTCAAACATGGCAGCACCCACAACATACATTTCAAATGCATGGTAAAAGCACTTCTGCTCCCTCCTCAAAAAAAGTTGTGTGCATATACAGTATACAATATGGTATAAGAACAAGATGGATAGAATAGACTCCCTCCCTCCCCCCCCCCCCCAACAACTTGTGGGGGGGGGCAGTAGAATTAAAGGAGAAAAGGCCAATTTGAACTGCGATTTCATTTGTTTTCTGAAGAATTGCAGTTGCTCCATAAAAGCAAGAAAAAACCTGGGTTAAAACCTGGGTTAGAAGCAACAGCCTGACAGCCTGCCTTAAGAGGAGCTATCATAGTGTGGGCACTGGTAGAGGAAGGAAACATGCAGTGGTGATGAGAAGATGCTAAAGAAACAATTGAGAAAGAAGGATCTCTCCTTGTTAAACAGTTTGTCATCTCCCTTCTTTCACTCATCTGCAATTATATCTGTGTATTTTACTTGCAGAACTGATTTTTCCCCTACAAATTCGGTGTTTGAAGAGGTAGGAATGACCACATCTTACTTTTCTAGGCTGATACTTACAAGTAGGATCTGCAGGTGTGGCAGCAACACACATGATGTTTTTATGTTTCTGCTGCAGTTTCAGGTTAAAATTCAGTGTTCGTGGAAAACATGGAAGAGAGTGGAGAATACCACAACATAAACTTCTTCAGTTTTATTTGGTAAAGTTCTCCAAGTAAGGAAGAAAGGGGATAAAAATAAATTGTTTTTGTTAGGTTGGTCGAGATTTTTTTTTGTTTTGTTTGTTGCTGTTTTTAGCCCTTGTTAATCTTAGCATCTATTGATGGTTATAGTACTGCTGATGACTGTAACATAAAACAATGCATCTCTGTGAAAGAGACACTCTCTGGACACTATAGTTTAAAATCAATACAACTATACATTCTCCACTTTTGGGAGGTATAAATGAGTAAACAAAACCAGAGCATCTTCCCAAGATTAAATTGAATCAATTTACACCTGACTGATGAAACAAGGAGAGGAAGGAAGATAAATGAGCACAGAGGGGATCAACTTCTGTTGACTCAAAACTGGAGAGTCTGACAAAGGTCATAAAAGGATCTCAGTGCCTATCAGCCTGGCTGGGAAACCCTGGATGCAATTCCTTTCTTTGTACAATCTGTTCCTCCCAGTCGATTGCATTTGACAGCTCCATTACTCTGAAGCCACTGACAGCACCCTTAGTTTCTTGTGCATAAAAACAGGTCATGCCTGCCGGTTTTCAGAAGGTGTTATGCAGCTAGGATGCCCTGCTTGAGCAGAGACCAATCTGAAGGGTCCCATTTATCTTTTGTCATTGGGAAAGAGTAGACGCCTTAGGAGAGCACAAGAACCTTCATGACATGCTAAGCTTGCAGTCATCTCTGGAGTGAGAGAGATAAAAGCAAACAAATTCATTGCTAAAGTGTGAAATGAAAGTGTTCCAATGAGCAGTTACAGAATAATGAATATAAGATGTCATCGAAGCAGGCTGTATAAGTCAAAGGTTGTGATAATACTAATTATAGATATTATTTTGTCTAAATTGGATTATATATCCATAGCCAGTAGATGTCCAATTACAGCTTATTGGACAACAAGTGTACCAAGCAGCAAAAGATGGAACTACAGGAAACTCATTATTTGTTGGCAGAAAAATCAAAACACTACTGAAAATGTTCTGAGATGTTCTTGAATTATTTTCATAAAAACAAAAATTAAAAAATAACAGAATACTCAGGTTATTCAGCCACATTTCAGTAAATAAACAGGAAGAGTTCACTGGATGTCACTGGCACTCACACGACAAAACGCACTCCCAGACATTCTACTACAGGACCGAGAGGAATGGAAGAAGAAACCCCCGACACTGTAGACACTTCTCTGCATGTCACAAGTGATTGCTGTACATAGCTGAGCAGAATAAGGCCTGACATGATTGATCAGAAGCAGAAACAGATGCAGTATGGAGTTGTTTAGGTGCTCAAACAAAGATGAAATACAAGCTCACTTAAATTGATGGCAGAGTAATGCTGACAGAAAAGTTCAATTTCTTTCTCAAGATTGAGTTGAGTCAAAGATTATAAATGCAGTATTTTCCCCTCTTTTTGAGTGAATCATGATGAACTGTTCAGCTGTCTCGCGCTGCTGTGGTACAGCATGTCAGTTTTTTATTTGGGATATAGAAGAGCAGCTCATTTCTCAATAGTACATAAGCATGAGGATACCCTAGAATACCCTAGGATACCCTAGAATACCTAAAGACACACTGCTTTATGTGGTACTAGATACTTAATGTCATTTTCAATGTTTACCTAAAAAACCTGCTTTTTTCATATTTCTATATCTATATATCTTCATGACCTAGCTTTCTTTTTCAGTAAAAAAAGTTATTCTTCCTCTTGAAAAGATCTTAGGAAATGATACCAGGCTTTATTAGTATCATTTCATAATTTTTTGGTCCCAAATATGAATCAGACTTTCACCCTTCTTTTTTGATAAGAACCTTGTTAAGCTTCAGATGCCATCAGACTTTCAGAGTAGTGATAGTACAAGTGTAGGTAGTTCATCTAAGCCTACACTCTGCTAATGATGGCTTAAATGCAGGAACATGATGGGAAGATGATATTGCATCCAAGGCCTAGTAAAAAATATGCAGGTGTTCACAAAGAAACCCAGATTAGCCAAGAAAGCTATTTCAAGAAGTGAAAACTGTACTACTTAATATTCATACAGAGTTGATTGTACTGACAGTAAAGAAGCAAGGCTTACCAGTCTCATAGTACTGTACAGAAATACAGACGAGGCTATCTGGTATGTGTATTTGGTATAGTATTCAGGGTAATAGTTGAGACTAGCTTAACATATTTTATCCCTCTTGGATATTAATAACTTTTAAGTGATATTTCTAAATTTTTCTAGTATCTTATGAATCTTAATTCCTAAAATTCCTTTTAAAGGCATATACCTTAGAATACGCTGTTTCAATTTTAATCAAATTAATTTGAAAATTATAAATAAAATATTTTCTATATGACAGAGCATTTTAATTTTGAATATTATCTACAAATGAAGGAGATGTTGTTCAGAGTAGTATTTGAAGTGTTTAGTTCAAGATGCATAATATTTTGGTCATTGGTTGTAGAGTTGTACTTAGCGATCATTAAGGGTCCCTTCCAACTCTGAATATTCTATGATTCTAAGAATTTTCAGCTCCCACAGAAAGAGCAGCAAGTACAGATGTCTATAAGTGTTCTGTCTCCTTTGGAGACACCAGAGATACAAAACCCAGCTCACTCTACTGCTTGCTAGAATAATGGAAAATGTATATTCTCCGCTTGAAATCCGCTAATGAGAAATGTGTATGTTGATACAAGATACAGGGATGCATAAAAACACAGGCACACCCACTCAGCACCTGACAGGTTTTCAAGTATGGAGTAGCTGGTACTTAAACTCTGGTTTAAGAACTAGGAAACATATTTGTTCTATTGAATATAACCAGAAGGTATTCTTCATATACTCAAAAGAAACACCTTATAATATCTGCATACATTGGGAAAATTGACCTTATCAGAAAATACAATACCAAATTAAAATACAAAGTGTCTGGTTAGTGTTCAGTTTGTCAAAACGTTTACGGGATTTCAATGACATCGTTATGGAAACTATTGATTTTCATGACTTACATAGTATTTTCAGACACCAAGTTTTTTAAATAGTTTTTTGTTGACATTAATTCTCACTAGAATTATTTGCCACCAAATCTACAAATTTCAGATTTATTTTCAAATGTTGGTAAAGAAAGTTCAGACCTTGAAGAATATTATTTATGTACCCATACTGGCTACATTCTGTGATTAATTCTCAGATTTTGTACAGACTGAAGGGGAAAAATCCTTTCATCCCATGTTAGCATCCCTCTCCAGGCTCACTATCTCATCTGTTTGCTTTCTTATCTTCTTTCAACCTTCCCCTAGTACATCTGTTGAGGAGGCAATGTACATTACAGTCAAAAAGAGTTTCTTCTCTTAGCTGTATTTTGCTTATCAGTTGGGCATCAAGATTCCAGTCCCAGTACCCTGACTTTTTGCAAGAAAGAATTTACTGTTTGTGCCCTAAATAAATTCCAGCCTAGGTAGTTCAAGAGAATGTGACAAGGAAGAGACATTTTCATCCTATCCGCAACTGTTTTACAGAAGAATATAAATAGCTATCTTCTTCAGAGCCCATGACATTTCCTTGATGAAAAAGTATAAGATTACAGCATCAAGAGAAAAAGAACCCTAAACTCTCCTTTATGTGGCATGTCCTGATGAAACATAAGAGTTAGTCTCTCTAATGAGACCTTTACATTGCAAAGATGTCATTAATTTAGAAACAGAATACCATTAATCACTTTCTGAAGTCTTGGTAACAACTCCTCCCTGTGCTCTATGAGTACAATAAATACCATTTTCATTCAATAAAATTTAAGTAAATGCATTCATGCTGTAAAATTCTGGAGCCAACTTTTAAAATAAGCTTGGAAAAATTTTGATGAAATTTGAGGGGCAAAGGATCCCCTAAGCAGGAAATATTAAAACAACAAAGCACTGCTTTCCCAGATTAGCAGTTGAAGAGTCTGAAGCAACATCTTTAGGGCTTTATTTCCCATCTCACTAGGCTGAGAGCATTGCAATCCTACTCTGCAGCAAGGTCTGCTGAGAATATCCACCCAACAGCACTGGAGCTCTGCTTCAGACAGAACCACAGAATCGTAGGTGTTGGAAGAAACCTCTGGAGATCAAGTCAAACTCCCTGCTAAAACAGTAAGTCACATGGGAAAGCATCCAGATGAGTCTTGGTTTTATGATTATGAACACCACAGACACAGGGTATGGCCAAGGCTAGTCCCAAGTTCATTAAGGTCTGCTTTAGATAGTAGCTATTCCCCAGTGAAAGCTGAATGAAGCAATAATGCCAAATTCCTAAGAGGCAAAAATGGAACATCCTTAAAAGAGTTTGTTTTCCCCAGCAGCTTGAAATGCATCAGTGTTTATAAAAAATTCCTCTGGCAGTGAAAGCTTTACATGAGAAAAGTGTATTATGGGTCAGTAAGTAAAGTCTTTGTTACAGCAAGACTGATGCAGAAGACAGGCTCCTGAGAATGGTCTAGAATGGAGTGATGCATATATGAGATGAAATACCTATTTCAGAACTTTTAGCGGCAGAAAAGATAAAAACTTAAACTATGTCAAAGGTCAACTTCTGCACTCCTTTAGGAGAAAAGAACTATAACTATTCCAAAGATATATATTTCAAGGTGGCAGCAGTTTCTCACAGGAAACAATTAGTCACCAGAACAAAATTCCTTACAGGCAGATTCAAGACAGCATTCCAATAGTGGCAGTTAGTATCTCAGGGTATTAAAATCAGCATAGAAATAAAGAATATTTGGGTCATGCATTCATCACTCAACAAAGACATTGCAGCTAATACTCTCAGCACAAGAATTCAAAGGTTAACAATTGGCAGTGCTGAGTCCAATATAATTTTCACAACCAGAAATAATACCTGGAGTATATACAACTCAAAACAGATCTTTTCTGTATTCTCTTCTTCCAATTAACCTGCTGCCTCATTGCCTTTTACTGCATTTTTTCCTCAACTGTTACATTTTCCAAGGCTCTGGAGAACAAATTCTTTTTTTTTTTCTGTCTTATATCTAAGACTTCTACATCTTTATTTTAGATTGACATTCATTCAGTGTTGCAGTCTGACCTAGCTGCTGGAGAAAAGTACTCACACTTGAATCCCTCCACAGTGAGTGGAGTTCACCCATATAAGTCCAGTGAAAGACGTACTTGAATTATATTTTTCTCCTTTGATTTTCGCTATCTTCTTGCCTAGAAAGGAATCTTAGATTTCCTTAGGTATCTAGAATGACCCGGAGTTACATGATCTGTGATTCAGAATCTCAGCTAAATTCACAATGAAGGTAAGAAAAACACATTATATCAATAAACACCTCAGTGACTGCTCTCCAGCACTGTGACCAAGCAGCACAGAAACCCTTGTACCATCACCATTAAGCAGTCAGCTTCAATAACAGGTTGATGGCAACCAGGCTGCCCACTGGCAGCAGTCTGGCTGCACCTGCAGTTTCTCTGGGAAGGCTCATACCCCAGTCCACAGCTAAAATAGTAGTAAGCTCAAATTCCTTAATTTTTATTTTTTTTTTCCTCAGAACAGCTGTATATAACCAAAAGAAAGCTAAGAGCATCAGGCACCTTCATTATTGGAAGACTAAACATTTGTCAGGATTTGTTCCTTCATGACCTTTTGAAGATGAACCACATAGTTTAAGAAGACAAATGTCATCATCATAGCCTGATTTTCAATTTCAGCAGGACCTTGCAGAGGCTGTCAGGCTAACCCAACACAACCAGCAAAGAATTATGCCCTAAAAGGAACCACCACAAACCCCCACTTTTTCGTNTGAACCAATTCAGCACTAAGGAGAAAGGAAGAAATCCTTTCCTTGACAGAATTTTAAAGAGTTTCTTACCACAGGTTGACTAGGAAGGGATGCTCCAGGCCTTGCATTATCTGTAGCTCCCGAAAAACATTCCGAACTTCATCTCTCTCAATACACTTCTGTTTATTCATGTATTTCATGGCGTACATTTTCTTGGTGTCTCTCTTCTGTACAATGCACACCTAATTGACAGCAAAGTAAAAGATAAAGTTTAACACAAAATGAAGTTCAATTTAAAATATTTCAAGAATCTAAGGAAATTTGGTTAACACAACCAAACATTTTCATAAAGCCTACGTTGCAGCTAAGCAGGATTCTTTGTAATCACTTTGTAAACTAACATGCTGGGAAACCCAGAAAAGTGATAGAACTTCCAGTTGTAGTATATCTAAGAGAAATACACTCAATTAGATTGAATCACAGGCTATTTCATTAGTCTCAGAAATTACTGCCTCCTGCCTAGGAAAATGCACAGTCACTGTCCTCATTCACATAAGTCAATACACACTTCACAATTACTGCATCATAAACATTGCGTACGTTCACAAGGCTAATATTTCATCTTGATATCAGAATTATTATCTCTGTTAATTATTTTTGAAGATAAAAATATATCTTTGTACAGAGCTACATCATGCTATTTTTGAAGTCACAGTTACACTGATTTAGTCTCTGGAAGTAAATTGCTTTGCTTTATCTTTCTTTTTTTATTTTTCTTCTTTTTTATTTTTCTTCTTTTTTTTATTTTTCTTCTTCTTTCTTTTTTACTTAAGTCAAATAATTTTGTAAATGCAAGATGAAAATCTCATTCTCATTCTAACGAACTCCTATCTAAGACAGATTTTTTTTATTCATTTTGTCATCATGGTATTTCCCTTGAGAATGAAGCTAGAGAGTGTCATCAGCACCACATCTAATGATCATCATTTTATATACAATTTTCGACAACACAGAAATAATAGCTTCATCTATATCTCATCCCCAAAGGTGGTATGAATCTCATCTTTATAACTTCTCTACACGCACCCATGGGGCAAAACTCTATCTCTTTTACTCTGAAGGGTTTTTTCCATTAATTAATCAAGACTTTTTTTAAAATAACACTCCTAGTGCATCTTGACAGCCAAGAGAATATCAGCTGAAGATTTTATTTTGATGCAACATTCCTATTACTGATACAGCCATGAGCTCCAATCAAAATTTCTCACCATCAAGAGTATGAAGAGTATGCATTGGAAGCATCTTGTTTAGATCTCACAGCTTTGTTGGACCCAAGTTCAAGGGTGTTATGAAGGATTCATTTGGTGTGGGCAGTATTATTTTATTTGCATATTTATGTACATACAAATACGCACACACTCCCATACTATAATATATGCATACATATACACATCTAAAATTAGTGGTCAAAGATAAAATTACNTTTCATTAGCTCATGGCTTTTTACTTACAGCCCATGATAAGGAAGCTCTTGATGCTCAGGAAGCTGGTCACATTAGAGTTCAGAAGAGAAATTTCCCACGCCTAATAGAATATTTTCTCTCCAGATTAGATCTACTACATCAGAAGACAACCATGATACTTCAGACATTGAGCAAACTCACCAAAGACTAAACTGAGCCAACTCCAGCTGGTACTTCAGGTCTCTGGTAGGTACCTGAGGCACCATGACTGGTTACATCCAGCCCCGCTCAGGAGCAAAGCATTTGGCCAGGTGTTCTTGCTTCCCTGATTTTGCAGGTTTGAGTATAGTTCTGACGCTATTCTGAGGAGCAGAACTCTTTCATGATGTAGTGCAGGGTGCTGTTTCTCCTAGCCTACTTAAGAGAGGGAATTTTCACAAGGAAGAGATAATTTTCAGTTAAGGTTGTGTATGCCTGCATGTTAAACAATCCATCCAGCACATGAGTTTAGATTTTTCTGATATGGTGCATGTTCTTTTTCCAATATTTGTACTTGAAACCTAGTTTAGCAGGTAGGAGTAATGTATTCCTGTAACTTTGTCTTACAAAATGTATGCACTTTCCAGAGACTGATGAGTAGAAATAAAAATACATCAAAACATAGAGCCACTCTGAGAATTTAGCTAACGCTTCCTCATGGGTAATTAAATATATCAAACATTTTGTTCTGGCAATACGAGGAAAGTGTAAGCTGACAAAAGTAAATCTTCATTCGTCTCCCTCTGCTGCCTTTGAAAATGTTATGACAGCTTAAAAAGTATATAAGTTCTTTAAGAAATGCTATTAAAGATAACATCACTTCAGTGCTCCAAAAAAGTTTTGAAGAATGGTCCACAAAATATGTTTTTCTGATTCACATAATCATAAAAAAAATGTATTAGTATCTGTTTTATTTTGCCAAAAATTTCTGTCTTTTGTGGTAAGTTGTATTATTCTCAGAGCAGTCAGTGTATCTACTCACATTTGAAAGTAATGACAAATTTAACCACACTGGTAGACAGATTAGGAATGACTTGGATCTTGGCTCACTCCTAATGCATGGTGTTAGAAAGATATTTAAATTATGGATTGTTTCAGGAATGTTACTTATCTTGATCCAGGGGCATTCAGGTATTTGGGGAAGATAAACACAGGATAAAATCCTGGATCCTGGAGGAGCATTTTGTAGTCCCCAGGTGGGACTCTGTGAGGAGCTGACATTCCTACAGCTCATTCATCTATGCTTCAAACACCCATGAAACACAAGGAGTCTGATAAAAAACAGGTCTGATCTCCATTTTAAGAGGAAATCTCTATTACCAGAAATGCCTCTAGCAGTGATAAAACTAGCTACAAGTCTCACATATCTTTCAGCATTTATTCAACTTCATTTCTAAAATAAAGGTTATAAATCACTCCCAAGGCCTTCCTGAGAAGCAGTTATCCTCCAAGCTATTATGGGCATTTACCAAAGAATGATTCTTTTCCATGCCAGATGTTATAAAAGACAGTTCATACTTCAAATAATATGATTTTTAAGTTCAGATGGTGAAGTTAAATTTAATAAAGCTCAGAGAAGATGCATGAGCCTCAAAAAGCTTTTTAATATAGAACTTTTGAAATCTCAAGATGCTACCAGTGTTTTCTATTAGCTGCTCTGTATTCTTTTATATGTTGGGATTACAGATGGATGCTAACAGAGTTGCCCGCTACAGGATGTTTACCTTCTTTCCTCTTTTCTTTCTTCAAAGAAGGATTTATCAGATTACATATCTCATTACCTCTTCGTACATTTATAATATATAACTAAAGGGCTTGTTTGTCTTCATTTTTGTTTCCTGGTTGTCAACTTTTCCCTTTGATGATGCAGTTCCTCAGAGAAAGATATGTGCTTGGTTAGTATTCCCTTTGATGCAAGGAACTGTTGGGAGATTTAATGCTACATTAATTTTAGTATGTATGTCTACAAGGGCTGGATATGATTAGAAAATCAGCAATCCTTGTTAGGGGCAGATCTACAAACTCAAGAAAAGCTGTCAGCAGTGGAATTTCCTCTGAATATGTTTCTCAATATGGATTTGGGATTTGATCTTTTGAATTAAAAGAAATAAGATTTTATTATAAGTCATCCTCGAACCAAAAAGAAAAAAAAAAAGAAAAAAAGAAAGAAAATTGATAATTCTTACAGAAAATGATGATTTTTAAAAATGCAAGCACTGTGATAATAAATTCCATGTGTTGTTGTTGTTTTGTTTTTTTTTTGTATCATCATTTCCAGACAAAAGTATAGCAGACCAGATCCAGGCTTAAATGTTGCTTCATTGTGAGGATTTACACTGAGGCTGAGTCAAGGAGAAGGGATAATGTTATATAGCATGGTCCAGCCAGGTAATTACTTTTCTCTGAGATTGCAATGAGTGAATAAGAAGTAAATTTATATCCAAAAAGCTGTTGGCATTACCAACACTTTTTTTGTAGTTGATGAGTAGACAGCTTATCTGGAAAGTGGGATGCATGGGCTATATTTTCTTCTCAGCCTGGGTAGTCAAATTCTTTGCTTCCCATAGACTACAAGGCGGTTTACCAGAAACCCAGAAAGTATTTTGTGTGAACTTTACTACAGTTCCTAATCCTGACTTTGGCTTTTATCCAATGAAAATCTAATGTAAAACAACCATACCCCACCAGTTTGGAAAAGTTGTGCACCACTACTCATTCTTGATGGGTTCAACTGAATTTCTGACCTTCTATATGAGTGTTAGTCATTTATTAATTAGGTGAACAGTGTAATTGTCTGTCAACTTAAACAGAGCTTGCAATGGGGCTTTAGGTGTCAGATTGGTACTTAACTTTTCAGAATAGCTACTTCTGAATATCTGTTAGAAATCAAAGTTAGATACCCTCTGAAAGTAGGGAGATGCCACTTAAATTTAGTAGGCTGATGGGATTTCTCCGTTTTATTCACCAAAATTGCATCTTATGTGGGATTCCTGAAAACTGATATAAAAACACTGACCCTTAGTGAGTGTGATAGAATCTTGAAAGACAAATTAGTCAAAAATGGTATGGTCAAAGGGAACCCAACATTTACGCAAGATGCAGATCTGTTCATGTCCATACACCATGAAATAACTGTCTCTTTTTATATTCATATTACAGTTTATTAGACAAGAGTTAGTAGCTCCTGTTACAGTCCCCTTTGTACATTTACAATGCAACCAATAAAATGATCAGGGAAAAAAAGCTGACTTAGAAAAAACCCACAAATGTAACTGCAGTTATTATAGAAGAAATGAAGCTTCAACTGTTTTCTTCCATTAGTATGCCAGGAACTGTCTCCTAAGAGGAAATCTTATAGATTCCCGATAATCATCTAATATATTTTATAACTACAACGTAACCGTATTTGATGCAAATTATTATTGCATCTAGACTGCGAGTGAAAAGACATTAAACAAGCTGCTAATTCACAATCAATCAATGAAAATGCTGTTATTTTAAGAGATATTGCTGGGAATGCAAAACATATTTAAGAAATATTCCATTTGTACGTACAGTGTCCCATTTCTCATTCTAATAAATAAAAAAAAATGTAGTTTCAATAACTAAAGGCAATATTTTTAATACATTTAGTAGCTTCATGTGGCTTAGTGTTGATAAATATTGATCACCTGATCAATATTTATAGGTCCCTTGTGATTTTTGTGTTTTGCCTCAGTTGTAGTTCAACAACGGAAGCCATAATTTGAAGACAAGATGCTGAATATCTTGAAATTTGGGCAAATATTGAGCATTTGAAGATTGGGAATATGCAACTGTGTCTGCAAGCTTAGATGTTCCAGAAATATGTCAGAAGCTATTTTAAACACATTTATGATTGTGCAAGGCTTATTATAGAAACTTCTTATGGAATGAGTTATCTGGGGGAGGCTTGGATTCAAGACATCCTTTTGGTGTGATATCCCAAGGTGAAACATAGTTTGATATCTTTCTTTGGAGTCAGGATTTGGAATTACTGGAAATTTGAATATTCAATGTTTGATGTAAACACACTAGGCTGAAAATGCTAAGTACTGCCAATGAAATTGGTTTTGGTTAATTTTCTACAGCTCTAACTGTGCATGTCTTAGTCCCTTAGTCTCAGTAATATTGCATATATCCAGCAATTGATCACGTAGTTGCCCATTTTTTAGGAAGAATGTAGAGAAGTCACTAGGGTAGGATACCCTGCAGCTTAGCTATTCTCAGATTATACCAGCAGACTAAACATGCTGAAGAGTATTTCTGAGCACCGAGACTAGCTGGGAGGGAACTGTTTGTACCTCTGCTAGGAAGTCCTCTGCTGGCACTGTCGGATACTGTGACTCTGGAGCTATCCTGGGAGCTGTTTGGGTGCAGCTGGCTCACATGGGACTGGCTTATGCCCAGGTCCAGCTGGTCCAGCTGCACCAGGCCATGCCTGGGAATGTTCCCAGATGCTCTTTCCCCTTCTAGCTTAGATGTACCTTTGCAAAACCACATTTTAGCTGTAAGAAAAATCAAACGATATCTACATAGACATTTCAGGCTATTCAGAACTGTGTATGCTACGGAAACAGGGGCTGTATGATTCTACAGGTGAATTGCACAGCTTGACGTGACTATCCCTGAATGCGGCCACTGCTTTTAAATCTGGATATGAGCCTTCAAGTTACTGCATATTATCTTCTCTCATACCATAAGCTTGATAAAGAACACTGGAGACAGGGAGGCAGGAACTTTGGCTGCTGAGCTGGGCCACATGCTGTCATGCAGGTGACAAATTTCAGGCCCCATCTCTGATAGATGTTCTGTCAGTGGTTACATGATCTGATAGTCTGGCCTGACCCCTTCAAAGAAAACTCATGTCATCCTCCCAGATTAGCATCCTAGGTAGTCTGGTCAGCTTTAAGTATTACTGGAGACATTAAATGTGGAATATCGTTCCACATGCACTGGTGAATCCTGAATAGTGTTCTTTCCACCTGAACCATTTTTCTAATTCTAGTGTATTGCAGTTGTCTTTCATTTTCTACTTTTCTCATGCATACATGTAGTGTAACATTTGAGTTTCGAGATCTTCTGACAGTGTCTTAGAAATATGAGAAGAAATTAATCATTTGCAAAAAAATCATCATCACACCCATCAGTTTTAAAGGTATTACCTATTCCAAGGTTAATATTTGGCTTAAAAAAGGAAGACAAGAATGAATATTCCTTAGCTGATTATAATTAGGTAATTGGAATCTAGAATACTTTTTGTTTCACAATAAATGTTTGATATTTATTTATAACATTGTATAAATTTATTTATAACATTGTTACGTTTACTGAAGTATCTTGTCAGTCATATTAACTTATGATTGTTTCTGCACAATGTCTAGTTACACAGTGGAAATATTTGTCCTTTCTTGTTAAAGAAAAAAAGTTTGCATGGGTTCAAAAGAGGTTATACAAATGCACGACGGAAAATTCCACATGCTCTTAAGATCAGTGACATCACATCTTTGGTGATGAAATCCCTGGAGGAAACATTGCTGGAACCTTGGAGAACACACAACAAAAGATCTGTATTACAGTTGTAATGTGCGCAATTTTCCTTTAAGCTTCTAACGGGTCAGTAGGGTTAGCTCAAGTATTATCATCCATGTCAAGAGAAGAGCACCTGAGGCATATGTATATGATTAGACTCTTTCCAAATGAATTTTGGAATCAAATCCTCTGCTGTTCTAAGTGGGTGCGATTACACCAAAGCTGTGCTCACTCAAGCCAGAAAACAATTTAGCTTTTAGTTCATGAAGGTGTTAGGATGACAACATGAAATTTCCCACATATGCAGGAGAAAACTGCAGTAAAAGAGAAGCCAAATATTGTACGGTAGGCACTGACCTCCAGTAAGACAAAAAACACTCAAAACAAAAGGTCTGTTTGTGCTGTGACCATCTCCAGACAATCAAGCTGTTCACTAACTGAAAAGAAAAATCACATAATGATGATTTATATATCCTTCTTTTTATTATTACATAGGTCATTTTTAGATAAGGGAGGAAAAGTCTGTATCTCATTATGAATATCACTACATAAAAGCCATCGAATATTTTAAGTTGGTGGTGTAGCTGAAGCTAGTCATTAGTTGACCAACATTTTCTCACAACACTTCCTTGTCTCTGAATGAGGCATTCATTGGCTATCACAGAGAAGATATTTCTTTTCCATTGGTCCATATCAGTGGTTTGCCATTTTTTTAAGAGTAGTTGAGTCTTGAATTTGTTTTTGACTTGACTCAAAATGTTTTTTACTGAATGCTTAGTTTTGATATTTTGCAACCTTACAACAGTTGTCTAATCCAAGTACTGTCAGAAAGAAACAATGAAGATGGACAGAACAGTGCACGTCCACACACTGCTATAACAATCTGGAGAGAAGCTACACCAGAAATGAAAATGAGAATGTGTTTAAATATTAAAGAGCATTTTTAAAACATTCATGAAAAATAAAAATCTCCTTAAAACAAAAATACATTTTAAAAAAGTCACCACTTTTTTTTTTTTTTTTTCTTAATATTTCCAGTTTTCTACTCTGAACCAATTCAGCACTAAGGAGAAAGGAAGAAATCCTTTCCTTGACAGAATTTTAAAGAGTTTCTTACCACAGGTTGACTAGGAAGGGATGCTCCAGGCCTTGCATTATCTGTAGCTCCCGAAAAACATTCCGAACTTCATCTCTCTCAATACACTTCTGTTTATTCATGTATTTCATGGCGTACATTTTCTTGGTGTCTCTCTTCTGTACAATGCACACCTAATTGACAGCAAAGTAAAAGATAAAGTTTAACACAAAATGAAGTTCAATTTAAAATATTTCAAGAATCTAAGGAAATTTGGTTAACACAACCAAACATTTTCATAAAGCCTACGTTGCAGCTAAGCAGGATTCTTTGTAATCACTTTGTAAACTAACATGCTGGGAAACCCAGAAAAGTGATAGAACTTCCAGTTGTAGTATATCTAAGAGAAATACACTCAATTAGATTGAATCACAGGCTATTTCATTAGTCTCAGAAATTACTGCCTCCTGCCTAGGAAAATGCACAGTCACTGTCCTCATTCACATAAGTCAATACACACTTCACAATTACTGCATCATAAACATTGCGTACGTTCACAAGGCTAATATTTCATCTTGATATCAGAATTATTATCTCTGTTAATTATTTTTGAAGATAAAAATATATCTTTGTACAGAGCTACATCATGCTATTTTTGAAGTCACAGTTACACTGATTTAGTCTCTGGAAGTAAATTGCTTTGCTTTATCTTTCTTTTTTTATTTTTCTTCTTTTTTATTTTTCTTCTTTTTTTTATTTTTCTTCTTCTTTCTTTTTTACTTAAGTCAAATAATTTTGTAAATGCAAGATGAAAATCTCATTCTCATTCTAACGAACTCCTATCTAAGACAGATTTTTTTTATTCATTTTGTCATCATGGTATTTCCCTTGAGAATGAAGCTAGAGAGTGTCATCAGCACCACATCTAATGATCATCATTTTATATACAATTTTCGACAACACAGAAATAATAGCTTCATCTATATCTCATCCCCAAAGGTGGTATGAATCTCATCTTTATAACTTCTCTACACGCACCCATGGGGCAAAACTCTATCTCTTTTACTCTGAAGGGTTTTTTCCATTAATTAATCAAGACTTTTTTTAAAATAACACTCCTAGTGCATCTTGACAGCCAAGAGAATATCAGCTGAAGATTTTATTTTGATGCAACATTCCTATTACTGATACAGCCATGAGCTCCAATCAAAATTTCTCACCATCAAGAGTATGAAGAGTATGCATTGGAAGCATCTTGTTTAGATCTCACAGCTTTGTTGGACCCAAGTTCAAGGGTGTTATGAAGGATTCATTTGGTGTGGGCAGTATTATTTTATTTGCATATTTATGTACATACAAATACGCACACACTCCCATACTATAATATATGCATACATATACACATCTAAAATTAGTGGTCAAAGATAAAATTACAGCATACTGCAAAAAAAAAAAGAAAAAAAAAAGGAATTTTATGTTGTATTTTAACAAACTTACATACGCAAAATGCATAAGTGATCTGGAAGGACTGAGGTGTTTTAAAAGATGTCATCTGGATACACAGCCTGGTAATGAACCACTAAGATGAGGGCTGTAGAGAGTGCTACCGCATATTCACTTCTATTTTAATCTCAGAGGAAAGGTGTCAGGAGTGTAAAATCAGTATATTTTATTTCCCCTACCTTTTTCCAGTGGCTCCAAGAGGAACTGTCCCAGTGAAAATGAACCACATTTATTTCTCTACAACTCCTTTTCCACAAAGAGCATCCTTGAGCTCAAATCTACTCTAAAGATAGGAGTTAATAGAAAACTTTTAACCTATAATGACAAGGTGGGCTTAAGCAGCTTCTGATTACCTTTCCTAATATCAGATGTTCTGCTAATTAAGCAAAACATGGATGACAGCTTGACATCTTGAGCCCATCAATATTGCACAACGGTAAGTATTAAAGTTTTGTTTCTTTTTGTTCCTTGTGACATTATGTAAAGACTGAATGCTTGGGATATCCTGAAGATAATTAAAGGATCAAACTGATATAGAAAGCTGTGGAACAGTGAGGAAATTATGTTGGCCTTTTTAGAGAAGAGACAGCAGGTGGAGCTGAACTGAAATGGAGGGATAGAAAGCAGCTGTTGAAGCTTCCACAGGTTCTTCATAAGTGCAAGCAGAGTTTGCAGTGGCAATTCCTGAAGCTTAGTCTGAGATTATGCAGGCCTTCCAATTTGGTGAATCAATTATAAAACATAATATTTATGGATTTGGGCTTTGAATCTAAGTCCAGAAGTTCATTCTCTTACATGAATTCGTAGCATGATTTTCATATGAAATTTGGCTGAGACCATGATGTTTGTAGAAGTTTTTCTTTCCATTACATGAAAAACCTCTGTATTAAATAGTTGATCAGTAAGACTGCTGGGATAATGGGACTTTATTCAGGTGAGAATTGACAGGTTTGACAAATGAACCAAATGTGAAAAGGTCACATACAACACCTGAATAGAGAATGTAGACAGAATCAGTTTTAAAACACTGATGTGACTCTAGAAGGATTTTGGTTCTCTCACCTTGAGACAGGGGCATTCAGCACAGCTGGAAACATTCAAGGCAAGAGCACACATGTTGCTAGTAGAAGCTTGTTTAACATACAGCCAACACAACCATAGCAAGCATTTGTTAGCAGCGTTGTATCTATACGTATCTTTTAACATGGTTTCAAAATCAATAGTATTTCCATTAATACACAGAAGTTGTTTTTGCTAAATATCAAGAAATCCAAGCTGTAACTATATCGATGTTACTTTGAAAAATGCCTGACATTTCTGTGACAGCGTTGAATAGTAGTGGAGATCCTACTTGGCATTTTTACCCGATGGCTGTCAGCAGTTCTTCTGAGCACTGCTAATGTGCTGTTCTGAGCCCACGGTTAATGGGCAAAAAATGCTCCTCTGCTGCAAGAAAGAAAGAAAGGAAAAACCCTCCAGCTCTCCTGGATATATGCAGTCCTAATGGGAAAATGTTGTGGGGTTTTTTTTGTTGTTGTTAGTTTATGGTTAATTTTTTTTTTTCCAAAGGAGAAATTTTAAAGTAGGGACAAACAGGTGCTCTGCCACCTCAACAACCAAGTTCTGTGATGACTCATTATTGTGGAAGTCTGAGCAGAATTGCCTTATTTACACATATCAGCACAGAAGCCTGTCAGGCACACATTAATAAAACATTCTCTTCCTATTTTCCTGTGAATATCATTTGCTGTACCCTGCTCAAATTGATATCACTGCTTCAGCAGTCCCTGTGGAGATGCTTCAAACTCCATATAGGTTCATAGTCAGGAGGGGGGAACAGGAACATCCATCTCTGCCTAAGTTGTGGGTCTAAATGCATTCAAGGAACCATCTCTAGTATGTCTTCTCTTCTGAAGTCTCTCTAACGTGACTCTACATGATTAGCTTAGATGTAGGCAAGTTGAAAGCTAGGCAATACAAATCCACAGTAATTTTGTCTGGATTTAAATTGTGCTTATTTTTAGAAGTCTTGGGTGCAAATATTCTTTTCCTAAAAGGGCTATGTGTTTTAGCTGTTACCACAGGGTTGTGTCTTTTTTATACCTAGGAGAAGGTAACACTGAATTGCTTTCAAATCTACAAAGTTAAAAGCAATTAGCCAAGAGTGTGACTTGGAGCCATTTACTCTTATAACCAAAAGAATAAAACCATAGACTGTCACTGCAGGGCTAAACTACACTTCAGAAAGTCCACTTCTAAACTACCATCAGTAATTTCATCCATGTGAAAAAACAGACCACCTACAGATCCAGTTTCATCTGCAGATTAATAGGTTACCTCGCACTAAGACTGTTATGGATGACTGATTTCCCATGGGCAGAGCTGGGGAAAGGACATCAGAGTTACACAAAATGAAACTTGTATGGAATTTCCTGCTGGTTTGCTGCCAAAGGTGCACACTGCTATGACTATAGGTAGATTCAGAGAAGCATTTCCCAAAAGGCGGGAATGGATAAAAAGTTAGACTTTCCCACTAACATGAAGTTAGTGAACAGACAAATCTGCTATGAAGCAGAAAAATCATGTCTGTTTTAACACACATACTCTAAAAAATTAATGATAATTGTTTCAGCCTACAAGCATACTTGGAAAGATTTACACAAAGAGGCTGGAGAATTGATGTCATAAGTTTGAGTTTACACTGTCAGGGAATTCCCTTGAAATAGAAGGATTCATTCCTAGATTCCCCTGAGCAAAGTACGACAGCTGGAGAAGAGGCTGAGCATCTGCTCGGTATCCTTTCATATTAACTCATTCTGAATAAGTAGGTGGCTATACTGCCAAACAATACTAATATTCTGCAGTTGTGTGTTATGTTGCTTTAAGGATAACAGGAGACTTATTCTGAAATTCTTTGCATGTTATTTAGTAAAGTATCCTTGATCAGTGCAGATGTGATTCTGGGCTCCCATCTGTTTTACACCGTGGCAATTTCAATTACTTTAAATCAGGAAGTCACTCTTTTATACAACCAAATTAATCAGAACCAAGTCCTATGTCTCAGCATCTTAGACAAATAGGAGAAAGAGTCTGTATATTCTTATCATAATTTGAATTTAAGTAGGTCAGATTGCTCAATATACCTGCTCACGTGAACAAAGAACTTGAAGAAAAATGGTATTTTAATATCCCTGGAAACCACCTGCACCTGAATACAAATTATTTTGTGGCAGCAAGCCTGCAATTATATGGTTACTGCTGCAGTAAAGAAAAATGATAATTCTTGTATTTCACTCAAAGTCAATTTTGTAGTTATTGGACAGACTTCAAGTACATAATTTTTGTGATATTTTGTTTGATAATGATGGCTGTACATACAACAAAATTTAGCCAGATTAAATATGAGAAAATACTTCTAAGGTATGATATGGCATAAAGAAATGACTATTCAGACAAGTGTTCAGAATTTTTATTTTGTGGATTTAATATTATCCACTTCTGAATTTACCCAGGACAGTATTTAATATACGAATAAAAGCTCTGCGGAGATTTTTTTTTCTTTTATCCTAAACTCCTCACAACTGCTGTGATGCATCATTACCTTCCCTACAGAATGTGTTACAGGGGGTGGAAGACTCTACTGCCTTAAATGTCCTTAGGAGAAGAATATGTTTTAGTGCAGTTGTTTAAAACAGGCGGCCACTTCTCAGAAAAGACAAGCTTTTGAGACACAGAGCCTTTGATACCAAATGGACCAAGAAAATTCCTATAACAGCAGATGTTACTACTCTGATATGAAAATTCAAAGTAGGAGACAGGAAGCTGCCTTCTGAAGCCAGCTGGGAGGGACAGTGTGTAGCTGCTGAAGCATTCATCCCCAGTGGAGGTGGGAAGGTGCTGAAATTTACCTTGAGCTCAGTGCACGAAAGAGAGCTGAGCTGGGAGGGGTCTCTGCCAATAGCAGACACCTCCTGCAGCAATGTCCTGTGGAGGCCTAATGTTGCTGTAGCAACCACAGTAATTTAAGAAATGTTGAAAGACAATTGTACCAATAGCAATAAATTTTTTTTTAAAAAAATAGTGCATGCCTTAAAAATCCTACTGCTCTCAGAAGGCAAAAAAGGCCACAGAGCAGTCATAAAGGCAGAAGGCAGTTTGAGAAAGGTGTAACACCTGACATGGTTTTACATGTTGCAGGATGCTAGAGCACAATAGACCCCATACAGTAAACAGCGATTCAATACAAATTAGAGTCCTTGCATCATTTGTTGACATTTTCTGCTGCCAGGTGCTTCTACAAAGACAGTGATTGGAAAAGTTGCCAGCAATGAGGCTTCTAAATGAATGGCAAAGGCAAGACTGATTCATAGACACTTGAAATGGTGACTGATTTACCATGTTGTGCTTTTGGCTGTGGTATAATAGGTCATTTTTAAATGGGTTACTTTCTTACCCTGTCTGTGGAAAGAAAAATCAGGTGATTGGCTGGAAGTTTGCATTCATTTGGGAAAAACAAGCCTGTTATGCCAAAGCCTGTTCTGTTGCATTGACAACTACAAAATAAGGATTTAAATTTAAAGGGACCATACACATAAATAACATTCTCTAAGGGTTGTGAAACTATTCCCAAACACACATATTCCCAAAGTAGGTTCACAAGAACGCTCCAGCCATATAAACCTCTTAGAAATTTAGATGTTTAAGAAATATTATAGAAACATTCACAATTTTTTCCTAAATACCATGGAGACGAGTGGATCAATCATCAACCAACAAATCTTCAAAAAGCATGTAGGCTTGTGTTATTTTTTCTGCATTTAATGGAAGGATGAGGGCCCCTTTGAGAAAGCAGAGACAACAGAGGTGTGAATGGAGAAACTTTAAAGAAGGAGGTGTGCAGGTGATCTTTGTGATGGACAGGATGATTTAAATAAACTTTCTGTTACTTACACTGGACCTAACTTCACTACATGAAAGGACCTCTGTTTGACTTGATTTGATATTCCAGTGATGTATTGTGACAATAAGCAATTACAAATCCCCAGCTGCCCTGATGTTTAAGGGATTCTTGGCCACCATTTTGCACTGGCAAAATATATTCTCCAGTTTGATTTCTAGAGAGGTCTTCAATTGGAATCTACTGAGGTGAATAAGGACCATGCCATGAAGGACCATGTGCTTTTGTGCAAAGTATTTCAGACTGCTGTAAATTGGAAGTTGTTTTTCCACGTGGAAGGCCAAGAGCCAACAAAATCCTAGGTATGTGTTTAATTTACAAATACAGAAGTATTTCCCAAGTATAACTTAAATCAAGATCTAGATCATTATTGCTTGATCACTAACTGAAGTCATATTTCACCTCCAAAATTAATTCCTTCAAGTATTGGCTTTAATATTTTTATACTATGATTTTCTGCATGGCCTTGTTTTTACCTGTATTAAAATTTAAAACCTTGTTACAGTCTTTATTTTAGTAAAAAAGGTCATCTACTCATGTGTAAATAAAACATGAATCTTCTCTGTTTCAGCAAAAGCCCACTGAATTGAACAAATATTTAAGCAATGATCACAATTACAGTAATTTTTTACAGTCCCAAGTGCACTGAATCTACGTAAAGTGTCTTTAAAATATTACAATAATTTTAAGTATATGAATGATTCCAATGATTTCAGAACAAGATTGCTCGAGTAGGCGGTCTAAAAATGTAGACTGCTTCTACTTTTTTTCATGTTCTTGTTTTGGGGACTGATTTCTTAACTTTGCTAATCCCCATTGAAAAGGCTTAATTATTAAAACATTTTTACTCAATTAACTTTAGAGAATACATTGTAACAGAAAAGTTTATAATGAAAGTCATTATGATTGTGATCAGATGTCCTTGAGAAGCAAAATACAACCAAACTTACATTCCTTTACCTGGTCAAGGATAAAAAGACACAAATGAATTCTCTATTAAATTTTTAATTGCTAAAAATAAATTGATTCTTACCTTTCCAAAACTCCCTTTCCCAATAGCCCGCAATATTTGAAAATGGTCAAAGTTAACTGGAAAATAAAGGAGAGGAGAAAAAGAATACAGTTTGCAAGGTGCTAAGTCAGAATCAGAAATTAGATAACAAAAGTAACAGCAGTGCTTCCAACTAATGTAATTTGGCCATGTGATTCTTGCATTCTTCCCTTAAAATATCAAGTACATTTAATAGCTAGCAAAAGGTTTGCATTAAAATAAGCACCATTAATTTTATTCATCAAGCAGTGTTGTTCCAATGCCCAGTGTCTCCAAAAAGAAACATACCTCTGTCTAACCTAGTAACAAGATAATATGTTAGCATTACACAGCCATCAGTGAAAATTGTTCAGCATTTTCAAGAAAGATTAAGATCTATTAAAAGGGTATTGAATAATTCAGGTAAGCAATTCCCATCTGCAAACAGAATATGTAGTTATCTATATGTAGATATAAGGATAGTATTGTTCCAGTAATCACATTGTATGGGATGTTTCCCATATTCTGTTATGGTGAAGAAAGCTTATCCCATGGTGACCTTAGTAGGATCAGCCCCTATGAACTTTTCCACCTGAATAGTGACTGAAAGGGGTTAAAATCTTATTTTCACTGTTGCGGTGATATCTCATTTATACTACTAATGCCAATCGCTTGAGCTCCCTTACAACCTCTGCAATTGTGTAATTCTATACGATTTTTTTTTTATTTATGCTTGCGTACACTGTCTTCAAGGGAGGATGACTGCTTCCTTCATTACTGCAGCTATAGCAACCATCTTCTCGGTAATTACTGAAGACCAAATCAAATCCAGATCTAACAGATCTGAAAGTAGCAGACTCTCATCTTGAGCAAACAAAGATGGTAATTGTGAATATAGTCGTTTAAGGATTTGTATACTAAAATGAAAATGCATAACTTTGCATAGATTAACAAGTTGCTATTGCTGGAAAACAAATTTTGTTCTGAATCACATAAGAGTTAGGGTTACTTAGGCATCTGGAATAAGCAAGGTTCTCTATCAAAGACTTGTGTTTTTGTTCTCTGCCCAGTTTTTACCAGTGGAAGGCTGCCTTGTAGTTCCTGTTGGTCAATACTAGTGTGATAGGCAAGATGGTCAGTTTAGGAAAATGCCTTACACAAAGACACATCAACATAAACCTTTTTCCCATAAGTCATCCCTCCCAGGCACATGCCCCAAAATAAAGGAGTTGAGAGCTTAATGACTGGGATCTATAAGTTGATCAAGAAGTTTCAGTAGGAATTCAACACAGAATTAAGAATATTCAAATAAATGTGTTCATCTCATTTGTTTCTTTGATAAGTAAAATTCATCAACTTTTTCCTTCAGCATGCTGGTGTTCTCTGTCACTCCCTTTCTTTAAAAGGTTCTGTTGTTTTCTGTTTGCTTTAACCAGTTTTAACAAACAGTTTCATTAATGAAAGCTTAGTTTGACTTTATTCTTTACCTTGCAGGCATCCAGGTGAGGCCAGCTCCCAGGCACAACCAGAAAACTGTAGATGCAGTCTGTAATTGTCTGAATTTAATTCAAGTCACATTTCACTGGGACTTGACTATATATAATTGTGCTGAAACCTGGCTGGTTTTGAAATGTATCAGTTTGATTAATTATTTCATTTATCCATTTTCATTTTGGAACTCATTTTATGTAAAACTAAAATTAAGCATTTATTTTTAGCCATTTCTATTGTCCATATAATTTCTACTCTATTTATCTGTACTTTGTTCTCCAGCAGCGTTTATTGCTCTGAGCAATTAGGACAACTTATTTTGTTACTGGAGTTAGTTGTAAATTGAACTTGCCAAAGACAGAAGTGATTAAATGAGGCATTAAGCCCTGAGATTTAACATGGATAATTAAATAAGTGGTTAAGAAACATAATCACAATAATTGATCAAATTTTCTTAATTTTTCTATTTAGCACTATTAGAAAGTTGGATGTTAAATTTTCAATTCTTCGTTAAGAAAATATAGTATTTTCTATTTGTAGTTCCCTGTTCTGTCACCCTTATCTAAAATCAAGGTACAGTGACTGTAATTTTTTTTTTTTGTACACGAGAAAAGAAAAATCATTTTAAAGACTGTGCAAGCATGTAAATACAGAAGTCTGCATTTGAAATGAGCCATAGTAGTAGACACTGCAATTTTCTGAAAAGTGTTAATTCTCTAAGCTGAGACAACTTGATCTCTTTTGATCATTCAAACATATGCATAATATGTATTCAAAAACTGGGAAAGTTCTTCTCTTGGGATGTTAGGAAAGGATAATAAAAGAGAAAAGTTTGCAATTGAGACCAAAGTCAAGTTCAGCTGAGGAAAAGATAAGATGTTTTATGTGTCAGTCCCATCAACAGAAGATCAGCCATGTAGAAGTCCTGTTAGCACCACAAGTTCACAGATGAATGGTTAGGCTAAGTTCACTGCCACATTATTGCTAGACCAGTCATTCTCTTCAAGTGTTTTTAAACTCCAACTGTCAGAATTTCTGGCTTATTTTGTTCATCACACTTTTTTTTTTTTTTTTTAAACATTGTGTGTGTACTTTTTCTCCCTTCCAGTGAAAATTCAACACTATAGGTTCACCACTTATTCTGAGAAGAATTACAGCTCACAATGACCTCTAGCATTTCCAGTGTTCAAAATATCATCAAGATCAGACGCTGCCTTTTCCTCTGTGCAAAGATATCATAAATATGGTATTCTTGTCCTCTAAAACATGACATGTCTAACTCTCTTGTGGAGCCTGGTGTGGTAGCTAAGGACGTTTTTCTAGCACAAAACCCAGCTGAGATAATGGTGTGGTTGCAGAAGGACATTTTCTTCAGTAACTATAATACGATTATTACTCTTTTAAAAATAGTTTGGCATCCCTTACTGAAGAAGAAGAGAACAATTTTCTAACTTTGTGTGAACTTCTTTAATTTCACTACCATACCATATTTACAGGATCTTAGATATCAGCTCTGAACTTGAATTTTTAGAGTATGGACATTTTTCAGAAACCAAAATTAATTTACATTGTTTTCTACTAATATTCAACAAAGGCAAATTCACAAAATGAGGTTGTATTAAAAGCAAAGTGAGGAAGTTCCATTTCAGTTTCAGTGGTTTTTATCAATTTGGAAAAAACAAGATGTATTGTGTTCTCGCTCTTCCATTTCCCACCAAAAAGAGAAAGTCACCATAAATTAAAAACTCAGAAGGACTATGGAATAAAACAGAAGTATTTGATTAACTAAAGGAGAAACTAGATCAGTGTTTACAATGCCTGTTTCGTAATATTAGAGAGACTGCTGCAAGATAATTTCAGTAATGAGATATATATTCATATAAATTAGTGTTTAGTTTATTTCACTTAAGTCACACTCAAATCTCAAGCAAATTCTATTGCACAACTTCAAGTCTCTGTTAAAAACTTTATCAACAAGTTAGCCCAATGTAGAGCATTTTCCAGTAGCTTAATACTGAACTAAAAAAATCTTGAATGATGGTAACAATACGATCATTACAAACCTAAAACATTCTAGTGTTACCCAGCATTTGTTCAACTGTAAATTAAGTCTTGCTTAAGAGGCAATATGTATATCAGGTTGATTCTACATAGAGCTGACATCTGCTTTTCTTTCTGCAATTGAGGAAAATTTATAGCATGTATATGTGATTATTCCAAAGACACTAAACATTATCTGGAATAACTTTGCATCTACAGGAGAAAATATCCAATCCAAATTTGTTAAAGCACAGATATACACATTCTTTGCATCATAGAAAAGAAATGAGCAGGTCTTCAATTAAAAAGAAACAAACAATTAAAAAATTAAGAATTTGATAAACCTCGAGAGCTAAATCCAGCCATTCTTCTTCTCTATCTGATACCCACTGATTTATTTGGTTTCTGTGGCGGCAGCTAAAACCCGAACATGACTATTAAGACATTAGAAAGTGAAGAGTAAAGATGTATTTATAACACAATTCACATTTCAAGATTTACTTTCAACTGATCTCACAGAAAACAAAACCATGGAAATGTGATACAGCCATCAGCCCAAGGAAATTGATTTTTAAGTCTTGGATGTTGTGGTTCTTTTTCAGAGAGCTTTAATGCTTCCTGCTTCTGGGTGAATCAGAAAAACAGTAACAACTAAATCAGATTTTCCCTCTAGATTTGGCCTGTATGGTTTACTGCTTTAGACTCACTGGACAGCAGTGCTTTTAGGACTCCAAACTAGTTCTGCAGTCTTCTTTACATGTGCCTCCTGTTCAGATTCTCCAACCTTTTCCAGAGTGAGTCACAACTCTGTGCTGACAGGACCTCAGTAGGACTCAGCAGCCTTCAAACCTTGTTAAGATTGCTGTAGTACTTCCACACAGAAACATACAAGATTAAAAACCAAGTAGATACTGTCATATACATTCAGTACTCATGATGGAGTCCCCAGCTTGAATGGATATAGAGAGAAGAAACATGAAGAGTGCTTAGAAATTAGATTAAAGAGCATGAGTTGGTTAGGGTAGTCATAAAGGGCTGCATTCCATCATGATTTATTGATGACAAATGCACTAGTGAAGAAAGATACTGTTTAAATTAAGTATTGAATTAAATAAGAAATGAATTTTTGTTGACAGAAAAAGAAAAAAACAGCTGCATCTTTGAGGTGAGCAAAGAATCCAAAATCTGTATAGATACATCAGGCTTATGGGTGGAATGAACCATCCTTATACATTAATTGACTTTGGAGCACACTAATTAGAAAGAGTTACATAACTGAAGGACAAGAGAAAAGTAGTTTCAGAGCTGATTTTATCTCATTAATGATGGAGCACGGCATTTTCTATCATTGTGTTTAGGGGCTTTGCATTTAAATTGCATTACAATGGCTCAATTCTTCAGACTTAGTGTTTTAGTCCCGATATAAGCTCCTACTAATTATTACGTTGATCATTTTTTATAATTAGCCAGAATTTACTTGCAATTAGAGTGCACCTGAATGTCAGAAAATGTAATTCATAATTCAGCTAATTTTGTTTTGAATTTAAAGACACATTTCAGCCTGATCATGTTTTGCAAACTGAACATATAGAAAAGGTGATTCTTATCTCTTGGGAAATTCTGATACTTGAACATTAGCCTACTCTCAGAATAAAACATTACTTTTAATAGAGTGGAATAGTCATGACCGCTGATTTTAAAAGTAACTTTCTTATGTTATCAATTGAAATAAAATTTTCATTTTAAACTGACACAATTTTTGCATTCTCTAATATCAGAAGCAGTTTGCAATAGTCAACTTCCACCCTGCTACAACTCCAGTCAAAGAAATTCAGAACAATGTCCATCTTACGAAAGGAAATATGTATTTCACCTCCCTCTATCTAAATGAGATGTTTCTATGATACTGAAAAACTTCAATTTCAGACTTTGTAATAGATCCACTGTGGTTTCTTTAATGGTAGATCAGTACTAAGAGTTACTCCTTGTGATGATGACCATGTCTGATCATCTACGATAGATCTTTGACCGGACTACATCTTCCATCAGTTAGGTATACTCTTACCACTTGCATGACACACAGTGTTCACTTAGAGGTGACAGTGTGTTGGATAATCAGGCACAAGATTTGTGTCTATGGAAAGGAATGGCAGTATCAGATGCCAACATCTTTGTAGGAGTGTCGTATCACAGAAACGTAGTATAACTTTGAACTGACAAAAAATGAAATCATTCTGAAAAGGTAAATTTGAATTTCATTCCAAATGATAAAAACAGCTTTGTTTTCATCACTTCCAGCCTGTAAAACTCTCTTTTTGTATGTTATACTTTTACAGTTATGTTTTGTTGTTGTTTTAATACAGAAGTAGAGCTCACTCATCCCTGTCCCGTTAAATATGCTGGCTATCATTTTTCTATTTTCTCCTCAGACATAAGCAATCAAAGGCAATAAAGGTGAAGACAGATTTAAGTCATTCTGCTAAGCGGGTGTTTTGCCTCAGACGGCAGTCTCAGGAAGACAACCAAACTTCCTTCTAAAAATAAATAGAAATAATAACATAACATACTATACCAGAAAGATTTGAATTAATATAGTCTAACGTACAGCTGCTATTATTTGAAGACAGTTACTCATTTAATCTAATGAATTTGAAATTATTTCTTATTAAGAAAACAAACAAAATACTGAATAGAGGTGATAGCTAGGCAGAAAAGAGAAGGACATCAAATACGTGTTGCTTTTGCAAAAAGTCAGCTATGCCCTCTAGCCCAAGCTGACAGCATGTCCTCGTAGGCAGTGCAGTATAAAATAGGAAAGAATGACCATCTGTTTAACTTCACCATTGATGATGTGAGCAGCAAAAATTAGCACAGAATATTATTTTGTTTTTAGGGGGGGGGGGATCAGGCAAGGTCTTCAGAAATCCCAGTGGTTATTAGTGGTTCAGCCAACAACCAACCAACAACCAAAGTGAACCTCCCATGAGAGGTACCTAAGATTTAAAATAGCAGTGTCTGAAACAGCTCAAAAAGAAAAAAACAAAAAAAAAAAAGACACAAAATACAGTAGTGGGAAGCACGAATGGAAACTTATACCTCAAAAAGGCAATGCATTTTATAATAATTTCTGTCCCAAAGTAGTGAACAAAAGCATGGGCATCAACAAGTTCAGAAAAGGGGAGAACTATAAAATAGTGAAGACCAGAGGTGGGGAAGAGATAGATTAACTAAGAGAGATCTGTGCAGTCAAGATGTTGTAGGTGAACAACAGACAAGACATTCTTCTAATGCTACTTCCATGCCCATGGGGATGGAGGAGTATTGATCACATCAAATTGGTCTGAAAACAGTAATTTGTTACCACAGACTGAGAGCAAGAGATTGAGTACTGATGATGGGCCATCAACTTAGGCCTTGATCCTGTGGATCAGGTTAGTGTAACCCTTTTGCAACACTATTTTGAAGAAAATTTCTCAATAGCTCACCAGTCTTCTGACATCATGATGACTAGTCCATATATCATCTATACCTTGAGCTGAAAAGATTAATGTGGACTTCAAATTCAGGGGCTTTCACTTTTAAGTTAAACAAAAAAGTGAAAGGAATTTGCATTGCCAAGTCTACTACTGTTTTTCAACAACTAGCAAATAACCACAGATTATTGTGAAAGGTCTAGGGTTAGGGACTGATAGGGACTTTATGAACTGAGGTATAATTCAGTGCTATGAAAAATAACATAAGAAGCCAGATATTTCTCAGAATGGACTGAAATGTAAAATTTTTACCTTTGCTACATAGCCATAATTGGTGCATATCAATGAGTCAGTTTAACTGCACCAGCCTGAGCCCAGATAAATTTTGGTGGTAGCTGGGAACAGTTATACCTTTACATAACAGTGGTGCTCACATCTTGTGCACAGAATTCATTGTAACTGGCCATTTGAAAGTACATGATTCTCTCTCCAGGTAGGCTGGCACTGAATCTATGTGACATGAAGAACTGATATTATTACATTATTAGGTTTAGCGTGTTCAGTAATAATGGCCATCAATTGCAACTTAATTCCACAGCCTGGCCCCCGTTGCCACATCAAAATAATTAGGATTTAGTTAGGCAATGTCAATACTTCAGGATAACTATAAGCTAGTTTACCATAAGGGAAGATTTTTGCAATTACTTTAGCTGTATCTACATTCTATTTGCATATAACATTCAGGTAACCTTTTTTTTTCCTAGTCTAGAAAGGTTTCTTTTGCATAGACTAGGTTCTTTAGTGGAAAGTAATTGGAACTTCTGATATCATTCTAGTACCCCCTTCCAGGTATTTTACTATAAAACAGTAATTTATAAAATTTTACCATCATAAATTCACAAGTCAGTAAATTTAATTTTTTTAAGATCAGTGAACGTTTTGATGAAGTTGCAATGAAAGCAATTCTATTTTGCTACAGGACAGAGCTTTAATTCAGAAAAGTGGTTAACTTAGTATCAACGCTTGAAACATCAAAGATCATCAAGGAACTACTGAACAGATGTAGTAGACCATGTCACTGTCAGTGAGTAGCTGATGAGACTTTATGTGTCTCCGTGCTGTTCATAGTTCTTTCAAAGGGTAAAGTTGACACTAGAACTAAGGAGTGAAATTTCATAACCTGCTCAAATACAAAATATCTTCAAGAGTTTTCATAACTAACGATACATAACTCCCTTTTGATGAGAAAAGTGGGTTTCTGACTGATAATATTGCCTACTTATGACTAAGATGACAAAAATAATTTCTGTAATCTATTGCTAGAAGAAATAGGTTGACAAGTATGTCCAACAGAAAATGTACTTCTTAACAAAATATATTGCTATAATACAGAAAGCCTATGTTCCACTTTAACAATAATAGATTTCCCCAGGAGATCAAGAAACACATAACAGAATATGAAGCATCTTTTTTCAACTAGAAAGTGGGAATATTCTCCTCCCACAGAGTTACTAGGAGGATAAGCTCATTAATAACTGACCTGGAAGGCCGAGGGAAGTTGCTATGAGAATAAAATGTCAAATTTCAGTGGACCGAAGTTTTCTCCTATGATAAAATTCACCAGCCATCCTCAGGTGAAGGACAACTATTTAAACAAAATTACCAACAAAATCCTTAGTGAGGCATCATTCAATTTTATCCACATGGAGGCCTCTATAATGCCAGGGGAAGAGGGGTAAGAAATCCCTTTGCTTTAGGCTTCTTTGTGTGGTGGCTCTAAGACTACTCTTCTTTCTGATAGGATTTCAGAAAATGAGTTTTGGTGCTGTGTTAGTGGGAGATTAGGAAATCACATGAATAAGATTTTATCCAAACATCTAGACAAACTACGAGTTGCTGTCCTCTTTTTCTTCTAAATTCAGGTCCCTTTCTGTCTCCAAAACTGAATCTGCAAAAATTACCTTTTTTTTTTCCCTAAACCACAATTACAAATGGAACCCTGGCAGCAAATAAGGACACTAAAGGGTGATAAAGATTCATGTTTCACTTGGGATTCTCCAATTTAGTGTTTTTAAGCCCAAAGAGAATCCACGGGTGTCAAAAGAATAATGCCAGTCCTAACTCATAGCAAAAGTATGCCTGAAGTGTGGATGGAGCAGTAGATTTGATATTTGCTTGCCATTGTAAGGTTACTGCTCATTAGTTTGGTAGCAGAGATGCTCTCTCTTGGGAAAAATCTTTCAAAAGAAGTGGTAAAACCTGCCAGATGTAAATGTGGCTGTCCAGGTCTGATTTATCTTTTGGGATTTGAAAATAGCGTCAAAATAACAAGAATTTCCAGAACAATTTCTGAAGATGTCCAGGAACTTGTATCTCATGGCTCTTGCAAGAATCAACTTTAAAAATTTCTTATGTGACTCGGAGCTCTTAGGACACCATTTAAGACCCAGTCCATTATCATCTTCACCTGCCTCTCTCCCACCACCACCACCTTGCCACTGGTTCAGGAGACCCATTGCAGCTGGAGTCTGGATCCAGCCACTGCGAAACCAACTACATGAAACAGAACTGTTGAGGAGCCTGGTTGGGACCCATCCTGTCTTTGCTGAGCTGCGCTTCACCTGAGCTAGGCTGCAGTTATGTCCATGCCTGGTTATGCACCTTATCTACCATTTGGACTCTTGGACCCTGCTTTCCATCACTTACCTTCACTGCTCGTCTAGGCTGGGGACAGTAGGCTACCCCTGTGTTGATGAGTCACCACCCCTCCCCGTTCCTGCTGCACAGTGCCATTTTCAGTCTGGACAAGTGTTTTACAGAAATGGGATAGAACTGCAGATAGCAGGGTTGTACAGCAGTAACTGAAGATAGTATGAGGACTGGAAAAAGGAGAAGTTGCTTCTGATTATGGAAAAGAGAAGTGTTTAAACTGGTAGAACAGATAGCAAGTACAATTAAGTGGCAGTGCTTCCATAAGACAAAGTTAAAGAAAATTTCAAATATTACATTACTTCATGAGCATAAAGAGCCTTAGAGTCCTGCAGAATCTAGATGCCTGTCATACCAGCCAGATTTCCATCAGCTTTTAAGACACTGATCTCCATTAACTCTGTCCTTTAGACCACCCATAGTCACCCATCATCTGCAATGAAATGAATTTTACTATATGTGAGCAATTGAGTTGCATCTCACTCATAGGTATCATAATTTTTGAAAACTAAACTATATTTCTAAACAAAAATGAAGTCCATTTTAGCAATGGAAACTTAAGTCCAAAGCTGAGATTCCAGAAATGACCTGAATCTTTCTTTACAGTTTTAATTTTGATGTGATTCGGAGCTGAAAAGTATCTGGCTTTTTATTATAGCTAGAATTCTTACTATTTCACTGTATGAATCATTTGATTTCATAAGAATCACTTCACTTTGTCTGCCATTTTGGAGTAAAAGCTTTTGTGGGACTCTCAAAGGCTTTTTACCTACATGTTCAAGGTGAAACATTTGCAAAATTTGAATGTGTTCCAACATGATCAATTGTTCCCAAGTAGAGTTGAAGCAATGACCTAAATTAGCAGTTCAAGTTAATATTTAATATAACATTTCTATTCTGACTTTTTTTTTTTATTCTTTTTTTTTTTTTTTTTTTTTGGTGACTGTTTCTCTGTTTCTTTCAGGGTGGATAGAAAGAGTAGAAAAAAAAAAGATTTCATACTAGCAGCTATATTTAATTCATAAAGAACCTGCAGAATGCCAGTGCAACTCAGATATCTTTATCTAAAGGTTTGCAGATAAATATTTTGTGATGAAATTGGTAGTTTTGATATTGAGACTGAATAAGATGGTTGGCTGCTGTATGTACAATGGCCATCTAACTGTGGCAGTTTTTGATTTGGAGCTCATTACTTATTCTCTTATCATTGCACCACTTACCTCTGGGGAGTCCTTCCAGTGATAATGTTGAGATAGTTCCAGCCTGATCTAAGTATGCTTATTTACACACCATAAGCAATTACTTCAAGGTTGATTGGCACAAGCATTGCTGAAAACAGTAAATATGAATAAGAAAATTGGGGCCTTTGTCTGAAACATGAAAAAAATTTAAAGTAAGCTTAGATACAGTCACAAAACAAAGCAAATCCACCTCATCTTCACTCTGTGGCTCCATGTCAGCTGGCACCGGGGTGGCTGAGGACAGGAGGACTTCAGACCAAACATAGTTCCCAGATTTATGGCTGGGGGCAAGCATTAACAGCAGGTCAGTAGACTCTCTCAGCCACAAGTTAATTTATGAAGACTTACGTTATATCACCACACAACAGGAATGAATAAAAAGATTCATTTGATCTAGGGGGTGTGTAGCTAAATGGTACTAATGGAAATAACATAACTTCTAATTTTGACAGCAGAAATTATTAGCTGCAGAGCACAAACAGTGAACAGCAGAGGATAAAACTGTTCAGTGCAGCAGAAGGTTTGTTACTTGTAATGCCTGAAACATTTGGTGCTATTAATTGTACTCATACCAATTCTGTATAATCACAGAGATAGAATCTCAAGTAATTTTATTTATAGATGTTAGATGAAAATAGTGAATATTGGTAATCTGTTCTAGAGTTCTCTACCACATACACCAGATCTGTTTTGATGAGACTAATGTACACACAAAAAAATCTATGGAGAGAGAGAGAGAAAGAGAGGGATGATTAATACAAGTATACCTATATATTCTTAAGTAGAATAATACTGTGAATTAGTAGGTCAAAGCTTCCTCTGGCTGTTTTTTATGAAAAAAAACCAAAACACTAAATAGTCTTGATTCTTCACAGTACCAGATGAAAAACTTTCAGAATAACAAAAAAGAAAAAAGAAAAGTTTATTTTCTAGCACCAGATGTATATGGTTCTGTTTGGTTGGTTGATTTGGTTTTTGTCTAGGTAAATCAACAAACACAGATGGAAAAAGGTCAGGAAATTAGCTTAAAGTCACTAGAGACTTGAAGAAATTTGTTCCATATGATAGTATTCATCATTTTTCCATGAGTGGTCTGCTGTGCTGTATTTTCTTTTTCTAATTACATAGGTCACCCCAAAAGTAATGCCTCATATTTATTTCCATGGAAACTACAACAGATACAGAGAACACAAAACCACTATTTGATAATGCAAATTCTCAGCTACAGAACACTCTTGTTCCACGTAGTAACCACCATTAGCTATGCATTTTCACAAGCAATGAACAAGAGCCTGCATGCCGCACTTCTAAAAATCTGCACCAGCAGAAGTGACTCACTGTTTCACTGCTGCTATGATAGTGCTGTTGCTAGGAAGATGTTGCCTGTTCAGTCTATCTTTCCTTAGCCCAAAGAGATGGAAGTCATAAGGCACCAAATCCAGACTATATTGTGGGGGTGGTAGGACAGCCCAGCCAAGACTGGCAATGTGCTCCACAATGTTCAAACTGTATGAGGCCTGCAGTTGTGTTACAAGATAAAGGTTGATTTCTTCTCTGACCTGACACTACATGCAGTGTTCTTTCTGTTCCTATGTGAGCATTTGTGGGACCCACCTGGTGCAAACTTTGTGATATTCCAATGATGCCACCATTATTTCCAACTCATTGAACCCAGTTCCCTGATTCTAATTTGCCTATTCCTGCTGGTGAGCTGATCAAGACACTCTGTCACATTGTGTCACATGGCTATACATGGCTATCCAGAACACAGCTTTTATGTCGCATCACTATTTTCTCTGCTGAAACACACCCACCACCTCACTGTGCTCACATCCACTGTTTGGTGCAGTCAGCAAGCATTGATGAATGTCAAAGAGTACCATTTTATCCGCATGGAGGAATTCAATAACACACCTTTGTTTCATACGCACTTCCATATCAGTCACCATTTTGTCAGACTGCCCCTCTGCTGCCATCTGTCCCACAGCAATAAAATATAACAGAATATTGGCAGGAAGGTTCAACCTCTATTGCCATACCACTAACATCTTCCTCTGATGCTGTGGGACAACATTGTGAAATAAGAGGCAATACTTTTTGGAGCAGCCCTCGTTTGAACATAGCAATGCAGGAAATTCTTTTCAACAAGGGTATCTGGCCACTTAAAGCATCAGGATGCCACTGACAGACAAATGTCTGTAGATCAAAAGGTGTATATGTACATGATCTACCTAGCAGAGGAAGCTTAGTAGGATGAGAGCTGGTCTTGTAGCTCTTCACTGGCATTTGAATGCCCAGGGAAGCATCCAAAATTCTCCACATCTCACTGGAAACAGTGAGAAAACTGAATGTCACAAGAAGTATCTTCTTTTCTAATAGATGCTGAAAGTGAGGCTTTCTATTAAAGTATTTAAAATCTGTGCCTGTTCTCCGTCCAGCACCTGCAACATAGACTGATGCCTCCTGGCTTAGGAGAACCAGAGGTCTGAAATCAGGGCAGCACATAGTGTAAGTGCTCAAAAGCACTGAAAACATGTCATTTTTTCACTGCCATGTATTACTTAATCTTCTCTGAACAGTGGACATAACCTCTCTCAAATACCAGAAAAGCCTTGTGAAAAACCATGTAGAGGGAGTATTGCCTGTCCACAGGACCAGCTCTTTGCACGTCCTACCTCCCACAGCCTATGTCTACTATGTCTACCCAGGCAGCTATTCTTTAGTTGCTCTCTTCTTCAGTTCATCAATAGAGAGTTCTCCAGCTCTAACAGAACATGGACTTCCTTGCTGAAGGTTAGGATTATCAAAAAAATTCTCTATTCTATGACCCTTTGTCAGCAAAATCTTACAGCACTTAGTGACTTTTCCTCCCTTTTATCCAAACTTACCTCAGTAAAATCTAACTTGATTTATTTTATAGCAGTTCCCTGTGCATAAGATTGTGCAGCTACCACTGTAGTTTTCATAGGCTAGAAGAGTCAAATATGAAGCTGGACGTAAAATAATATCTTTTTCTTGCTTTTCAGAAAGGATTTTTTGATTTTCTTTTGTTCTTTGACTTCGACTTCTGTGTAGCAAATCACAGTGCCTAACATGTGCATTTTCCCAGAAGAGTTTGCAGGCTTTACTGCTTGAACAAAGGTTTATCTGAACATAAACCCAAAAGGCATAAATACAATCATTGTAACTTGTAAAAACAATCCAGGGGAAAGCAGAGGATAATTTCAGAGAGGTATGGAGGACGCTCAAGAGGTTAGTAGTGATTTCACATATTACTACTTTGTTTTACCAGAGTAACAGCTAATCACAGAGAACAGCAAATGAAAACTAAGAACAGATTTCAGTGCTCAGCAAGAGGCAAAACAGTATCATAAGGAAATTACAATTACTGGAGGCATTAACTCAGTTTGCATTTTTAGATGTTAAATAAGGAATGACATTATTACTCCAAATGTAGGAAAAGGAATTATTATCTTTTTTTTATGACCCACTGGTGTATACTGCTGCATAGATATATCTATTTTACTTAATAAAACAATCGTATGCAGAATAGCATTAGTAATTCAGTGACACAGCTAGTACTCTGTTTTCTTTGGTACCAAACCAGGCTAAAAGCAACGGGGCAGAAATTAATGACAGCCTTAGCATTATCTAAAAGTTTTCAAACTTCAAAGAACTTAAAAAAAAAAAAAAAAAAGGAGAGAGAAAGAAAATGAGAAAAAATGTAGAAATAAAGTAAAAAGCAAGAAGACATTCTCAAATCAAAGTAGGATGCTAAAAAGCACATTACTGATACATTTTTCAGTTTGATTCAGATAACAAAACTGTATGGCTGATTTGATAAAACGTATACAAAATAAATATTTTCAAAATAGAAAAGTGTAGAAAAGAATTAAAGAAATACAAAATACAGACTTTAACACTACAATTTGATGTTGTGAGGAGAATACTTGCAATAAGATTTGAGAAACAAAGTGTCATCAACTACATCCAGTTATCATTAAAGCCTTAAAAACCAGCACAACAGGCTGCTACAACTCCAGTAATGTTTTGTTATTACATTCTAAGAGGGGTTTCTTTAATTTAATAGATAAAGTCTTTGTGCTGATTATGGAATAAATGAAAGTAACATATGTGTTTATACCGCTGTTAATAAGCTTGTCATAATATAGGGCAAAACACTTCTAAGAATTAAAGCATTAAGCAATTTAATGCTTGTGTGTCAAGCCTTGTGACAGAGATTGCAGAAAAGGGATGTAGAAGAAAAAAATATTATAGATAAAAAAAACGTTTGTTACTTTGTATGGAAGCTAAGCACAAAAACAAAACAAAAAAAAAACCCTGATGGGCTGCATACAAGTACAATAAACTGAAATCTTCGGAAAGCTCTCATTGGTAATTATTGCTAGATTTCCCAATAGATAAAGAAAGCCAGATTGGGAAATATATAAGGTTGACAGCCACTAGATGAAGACAGCGATTTAAGCAGAGACATCAGATTCTTATGGATGTTTTGTACAGAGTTCAAATTTCTAGTGGTTAAATACAAAATTGTCAAATCTCCTTACAAATCCTAGCCCGTTCATCTAGATTATTCAATTTACTTAAGAAAAGACACAGTTTATAGGAGCCAGTGTGGAAATAAGAGAGACGAGGACAAAATGATTGGATAAGAGATGATTACAGTGTAAATACTTCTCTGTGGTACAAAATAATATATTTTGTCCCTGAGGAGGGACATTTTATATTGGGGAAGTGCATTTTATAAGGGCACGTAGTGAAAGGACAAGAGGAAATGCTTTTAACTGGAAAAGGGTAGATTTAGACTATATATTAGGAAGAAATTCTTTATTGTGAGGGTGGTGAGACATTGGAACAGCTTGCCCAGTGAGGTTGTCAATGCTCCCACCCTGGAGGTGTTCCAGGGTAGGCTGGATGGGGCTGTAAGCAACCTGGTCTTATAGCAGTGGAGGCTGGAACTAGATGACTTCCAAGGTCCCTTCCAACCCAAACCATTCTATGATATGATTCTATTTAAGAATGAAAGGAAAAAAGAGTCCTCATTTCTGCAATACAAAGGTACACTCATGTTCTTAGAGTTCCTTGCTGCCTAACACTTCAGTAGAGTGCTGACTAATATTTTCCTGAAAGCACACCACATGCTGTACTTCCCTTGTATTTCTAAGAGTCAATGAAGCAGAAAATGTGAAAGGGAAAGACTGGTAGCACTCACCTGTAAAGCAAAAGGTGCCTTCATTTTTTCCTATTTTCTCTATGAATTTGTGTTTTATAAAGCTAAATTATTTGTATCTACGTAAAGCCTCTTTGCACAGAGGAAGTAAAATTAAAGCCCACCTGCTACATTCTCCAAAATATATTTTAAAAAATGAATAATTTTGAAGTATAATTTTATACTGTATACACATTAAGTATAATGTTAAATTCTTAGAAATTAAAACAAAATTAATGAATATTTTATGGGATACTGTATTAAAATAATCAGTTCTAGATCCTAATACCTGTATTATAAATACTCAACCTCTTTGCGTACTGAGATGCTGGCTCACTGGAGCAGTGGGCCCAAGTGAACCTCATGAGGTTCAACAAATCAAAGTGCAAGGTCTTGCACCTGGGTCATGGCAACTCCCACTATCAGTGCAAGCTGAGGGATGTACGGATAGAGCACAGCCCTGCTGAAACAGACTTGGGGGTACTGGTGGATGGCTATCTGGACATAAACCAGCAGTGTGCCCTCACAACCTGGAAAGCCAGCTGTATCCTGGGCTGCCTCAATAGAAGTGTGGCCACTGGGGTGAGGGAGGTGATCCTGCCCCTCTACTCTGCACTGGTGAGACCTCACCTGGAGTACTGTGTTGAGATGTGGAGTTATCAGGAAAAACATAGACCTGTTAGAGCACATCCAAAGGAGGGCCACAAAAGTGTTCCAAGGGATGGAACACCTCTCCTATGAGGACAGGCTGAGAGAGCCGGAGCAGCTCAGCCTGGAGAAGAGAAGGCTCTGGGAAAACCTTTTAGTGGCCTTTTAGTATTTAAAGGGGGGCTGTAAGAAAGAAAGGGACAGACTCTTTAGCAGTGTCTGTTGTGATAGAACAAGGGGAAATGATTTCAAACAAAAGAGGGGAGGTAAGGAAAAAGTTTTTTTTACGATCATTGTGGTTAGGCACTGGAACAGGTTGCTTAGAGATGTAGTGGATGTTCCATTCTTGAAGACATTCAAGGTCAGACTGGATGGAGCTCCGAGCAACCTGATCGAGCTGTAGGTATCCCTGTTCACTGCAGAGGAGTTGGACTAGGCAACCTTAAGTGTCCCTTCCATTTCAAATGATTATGTGATTCTATGGTGTAGGTATCTTGGACCCCATCAACCAGTATTGTGTGATATGAGTAAGTATTTCTCATAAGGCAAGTAGTTTATTGGCATCAAATGCAGAGAAACAAAGCCAGTATAATTCTTCAGAACAGTTATTGTATTAAAGCCTGAATGCCAGACAGCATGACTTTGTTCTTCTTTAACAAAAGAAGGAAATTCACAGACACTAGCCTATACTTTTTCAGGATTTCGGGTTAAACGTACGAAATTATGATTGAGTCCAAGGAAATTCTGGATAAGATTTAGTTAGAGAAACACTGCTTATTGCCGGCACAAGATTTTGATTTTTGCAGAATAATGCTTTTTTTGCTTTTTCCTTTTGTAGAGAAGCTTATGCATACACATGTATTCAGTGTTCACAAGTACGTCAGCAAATTCATCAACAGATCAACCTAAGCTTACATTAGGCAGTAAGTAATGAATGTAGCTTAAGGTAACCAACACAAATAGTTCATGAAATTAAGCAGAATTGTGCTCAAGAGAGACTGGGTCAGCTTACTACTGCTGCTCTATCCTCTCCAGACATCCCTGCTTTCCCTGCTGAATTCTGTGTAATTAATTCCCTGCTTTTTGTACTTTCTCCTGTCTTACCATAGTAAGATAGTGTTGAGTTCTACTACCAGGCTGGTCTTGATACTTCTTTTGCATATCCCTTCAAAAATTTCTGTTTCATACTGTTTGATCTCTGTAGCAATTACGTCTCCTTTTTCTCTTTCGTTACATTTCAGCATTAACTCACTCTTGCTACACCAAAATAATCAAAAACGACCTTGGCAATATTTTTCTGCCTTGCACTACTTGGTTCCATATATCACTGTCCAGGAGGTTTAGCACAAGGAAGGTTTCTGCTTCTGCTTTCCCAGCCTTGCTGTTTCAGGAGGAATCTAGAAGAGTCTTGTGCATGGTCAACAAAATCCCAGCCTTCTTCATTCTCATGCTAACGTTCAGAAGAGAAAATACTCAAACAATACTGGTGGGACAGGATTAGTTTAGTTGAGTATTTATGAGCAAGATAATAAATCTTCATTAGTTTTTCTCCTAAGATCATTTTGGTCATTTTCTAATTCATTTAGGTGTAGTATTTCATTCCAGGCTGAACTTCCCTCATTCACTGGACAGAACGTACCTAAGATTCACAAAAAGACTCCATTCTCACAATACTGCTGGCTTTGTAACCCATGTCCACACATCCACATCAAGGAACTCTTTCATGCCAAATGCAGCCAGTGATGCATTCAATACCATGTTAGAGCCCAACTTTAGTAGGTATTAATGTGAGGAGGTGCACCTCTTTCTCCTTGCAGTATGGGAAGGTGTCAAAGAGGAATGAGTACAGCCAGACTCATGATCTCCCTAGCAGAAGCGAAAGACTCTTCTTTTGAATGTAGCTAACCATGAAGACAAAACTGTGGAGTAGAGGCAGTTTAATGTATCTGTACACTTGAAAATCATGTCTGTGCAGAAATCAAGCTTTTTCAAATACTTTCCCACAGATGATGTCACATGATGAGAATCTTTCTTATAAGAATCATAGAATTGCTCAGGTTGGAGAAGACCTTCAAGATCATCATGTCCAACTGCAACCTAACCATACTACCCTAACAACCCACCAGTAAATTGTGCCCCTGAGCACCACATCCAGTCGGTTTTTAAACACATTCAGGGATGGTGACTCAACCACCTCCCTGAGGAGCCTACTTCAGTGCTTACCAACCCTTTCTGTAAAGAAGTTTTTCCTGATATCTAACCTAAACCTCCCCATAAGAAGTTGGCAAAAATATTCAAATATTGATCTGCAATATTAATTTCAGGATAATTTAAATTTTCTAGTTCCAGCTCATGATATTCTTCAGGTGTATACAATCATAGAATCACTAAATCTGGAAAAGACCTCCCAGATCATCTAGTCCAACCGTTCATCAACTACCAATGTTTCTCCACTACACCACGACCCTTAGTACAACATCAAAACACTTCTTGAGCACCTCCAGGAACAGTGACTCAACCATCTCTCTGGGCAGCCCTTTCCAGTGCCTGACCACTGTTTCAGACAAGGAATTTTTCCTAATATCCAACCTGAACCTCCCCCATGCAACTTGAAGCCATTTCTTCTATCACTAGTTATGTGAGAGAAGAGGATGACTAACACCTCACCACCACCTCCTTTCAGGTAGTTGTAAAGAGCAATAAGGTCTCCCCTGAGCCTTTTCTTTTCCAGTCTGAGCAATCCCATTTCCCTCAGCTGCTCCTCTTAAGACTTGTGCTCCAAACCCTTCACAGCCTCATTGCCTTTCTCTAACACACTCCAGAGCCTTGATGTCTTTCTTGTAGAGGGGGCCCAAAACTGAGCACGATACTTGAAGTGCAGCCTCACCAGAGCTATCTACAGGAGGGCAATCATCTCCCTGCTCCTGCTGGCTACACGATTTCTGATACAATCCAGGTTACTGTTGGCCTTCTTGGCTACCTGGGCATATTGCTGGCTCATGTTTAGCTGAGTGTCAGCCAAGACCCTCAGGTCCCTTTCTTACTTCTTCCTTCACTTTTCAGCTTTTTCAATCCTGTAAAATATAGCTCTCTGAAATCCTGTTCTTTTGGCACAAAACACCACAGCAGCTCAGATGTGAGAGGAGGACCTGTAAGAGCCAGCTACAAGCAGGGATGGGAGACATAATTTATGAATTTGTAAAGGAGTGACCGTAAAAGCAGTGGTGTTGATTTAGATAATCTTGTTTTATCACAGTTTCTTTAACATTCAGAGTTTTCCCTGATTTTGATTTGGATTCTCTAAGCTTATCTTGTTTGGAACTTGCTTAACCTTGAATTACTTGTATGCGGTTTTCCAAAAAGCCTGTCCTGAGTTCCAGACATGCTGTATAACACACATATCAGCATGGATAAAACACACACACTTCTTAGATATCAAGCCACTGAGAAATTCTGTAACATTCTCAGAGTTGGGGGGCCACATCACCAACTTGTGTAAATTCCAGAAGGCTACAAAAGCAGCAGCAGAGACTTACATGATGCTTTTATCTAATACAGAGACTCTGACGTGAATATTTCCATCAAATCAGAAAATCAGATCATGGAATCATAGAGAACATGTTTAGGAAGGATGTTGAAAATTCACCTAATACACCTCTAAGCCATTGCTAGCAGAGTTGAATCTGGATGATGGTAAATAAGACGGGTAAATGCTTAAATGCTCCTTGAAATTGTCATGGTTCTAATCCTGTCAGATTTTTAAAACCACCAAGTAGGGTACAGTCTTGCAGTTCATTTAAGGGAACGAAGATCAAGAATCCAAAAATGAAAGTGCCATATTCATTCAGCTTTTCTTCAGAGTTCCCTGTGGAAAAGGAAAACCCATGATCTAATGTTAGCTTCCGCCTGTAATTATTATTTAGTATCTGAAGAGGTCCACATTATTTGTGCACATTGTAACAAAGACTAAGTCTGGGTCAGGAAGATAATGACCAAGGATTGTTTCCATGCCATGATATCCCTTCTTTGTCTTCTTTGCCAGTCTATGCAAACTCTTGACAATAATTTGGCAGTTAGTACCTATGTGACTGCCTGGTATGATCATATTGCCTGACCATTCTCTCCTCTCTGACCACATTCTCCTCCTGTCTCATACTAGGCTGTACTGAAAGCTCATCAATAACTGCTAAGAGCTGTTGGAAATAACTGTTTGAAAAGTAAAGTCGTTTTATAAATATAAAAGCAAACTTTTAAGAAATCAGTGCACTTGTTTCTACAAGCCACCAAAGTAAAACTGATTTTATTTTTTTCAAAACAAAATACAAGTGACATATCAATGCAAAAGGTCCATTTTCTAGCCTCTAACACTTTTATTTCTTATCCTTTCCTGTGTATCTTCCACAGCCATATAGGCAAATAGCTGTTATTACTATTTGGTAGTAGAAAATGGTTCTTTTCTACCACTTGATTTTCACATGTTGAATATTATTTTTAACAATTTAATTAAATATCAGTTTTAACAGAGCACTGTAAAATAAATTTAACATGAAAGATATTCCTTAAAGTTGCCAGGCTATTGATAATATGTTCATTACTTACAATGTTTACTGAGAATTTGAAAGCAACATTTACAAATGGTTAATATTTCTCTCACTGTTCTATTGCCATTTCTGTGAACTTACAATTATTTTCCAAGAGCTAAAACTCAGGAAAGATATACTATTCAAGAGAGGATAGATGCTCTGTATTCTTTGTGAGAAAGTATTAAAAGCAAAGAGAGTCAAAGTTCCCTTACTTCAGCAGCATTAATCCAAACAAAACTTTTTGTAAAAATCTTATAATTCCAATCCATTAAAGCATCTAGCTTTGAGTAGAGGTAGCAATGTCGCTACACCAGACCTAGTTGTCTATCCAAAAAATACAGCAATAAAAATCAAGAAATGAAATATATTTTCCCATTGACCTTCCATAGCAAAAGTGTAAGCTGTAGACAAAGGGCTCCATTCATTGGATTTTGCTAGCTCTTCTTGTGCTTTAGACTAGGCTAAGAAGAAAAACTGAGATCAAATCCACATGAGTTCACCAAACACTGATGGATGAGAAATAACTAGATACTTTTCCTTGATTATAAACTTATTTTGTATATAGTACACTTGTCATAATTTCATTTTTCTGAATTTCAGTGGAGCAATATATAAGAAAGAATACAAAAAGCTGAGAAAGTTGAGCATTACCTGGCAAAATGCAAGGAGGTACTAAAGAAGACAGTGTTATTTTGAAATGGAAATTATCAAGTTGAAGAGAGATAACAGCAAAGAGAATGAGGTACGGAAATGACCCAATTTAATATATTCACAATACATCCAGTGGACTTGAAAAATGCCATTGAGCTAGTGATGGTAGTGATAATTCACAACATTGTTAAAATCACAGAGGATCAGAGAATCATGGGGAAAGAAATCAGGGCTAGATTCAGTGAGGACCTGGATACAAGGAATGGCTTGAAATTCAATCTTTTTCAGTGCAAAATGAAGCTACACATTTGGGAGCACTTAAAATTCCTTCTGTAGACTGGAACTCATCAGCAGAAATTCCTGAAACGTATATTAGTGAGCCAATTCATCACAAGATGTCTGTGTACTGTCTGTATGATATGCACATGAAAAGGGCATAGGTAGTTATAGGCTATACTGGGAAAGTTAGTTCCAATAGAGATCAGGAAATGTTGTTTCCAGTAAAAGGTTCTAGGGGAAACTTACCTGTAATTGTATGGGTTTGAATTACATACATGTAATCAAGATGAGTTTAAGTACATACCGATAAGGCACACTAGGAATGAAAAAGCAGGAGAAATAAGAAAAGTAGAAGTTTTCTTACAGAACAAAGAGCGAGAGGGAACATTTTTGCTAGTATCTATCAGTGCACTGGAGTAATCATCATAGAGGATGAAAAGCTATTTAAGCTAGCAAAAATGTTGAAATAAAGATAAATTTTATATATAGGTCAAGCATGCTTTTAGTCAAGAAGGCAGATGCTTCTACCCGTTAAAAGAGTAAGGTTCTGCAAGATCCGTATAACAAAAATAGGACATAGTGAACAAATATAGCTAGTTTAAAAATGGTATATATTACAACTTTTGAAAAGATCAGCATTTGATAATGATAGGAGATGGTGTCTGTTATAACTGGAGGCTGAACAACACTGTTTCCAGTTTGCCTTCTGACTGGATTAGTTTTGATTATCCTATCAGTGATATCCATCCTTACAGTGGTAAGTCTATGTATGTTGTCTAAGTTTTAGATCTACTCAATGCATTGACACTCATCCTCATTAGAGAGAAAACATGACTGGTAACCCTAGAGCAGATACTCTACAGGTTTGTCAGGCTGTACCTGGCTGCTCTTTATCCTCTTTTTCCATGTACTTCTTTGCTAAATGGTACACTGGATATGAAACTTTTTCTATGACTTATGAAGTGACAATGAATTGTTTTAAACATCTTCCTAAATTCATGATTTATTCTACATCCAACATTGACATGCATGAACATAAAACGACAGTATGTTTTTCTACTCATTTTTCTCATACTAAGGAGACACCTGTGACACTACAAACAACTCTTTAAATAACTTGGTTCTTATTATGCCTGCATATTCACATACAATTTGTTTATTCTGGGCCTATATGAATTGGTAAATATTCTTATTCTTGAACAAAATTATATAGTCTCAAGAAACAAATGAACTTTCTCTTTGTAACAGTGTGTTGTGGGGTTTTTTTTTGTTTGTTTTGTTTTTTGCTTTTTTTTTAAATTTTAATTTCATATCAAGTCCAGTATTGTGGAAAGCAGTTACTATTGTAGATATTAGGAACAATATGAAATACTCCTTGATTTTGGATTACGTTTCACAAGATAGATTTTCAAAGAGAAGACATCTTCCTATATTTTTAAGTACTTGGGAAAATTCCATCCTGAATTATAATTCATAAGCAGTATAGAAAATGTTATCTATTTCAAAAGCAATGGGCTTTTCTCAATTAGATGGTTGTACTAAGCATAATGTCTTAAGAGGAAAAGAAAAATAGATATTTTAGGAACATTCAGAATGGGGGGGAAAAAAAAACAAGCAAAGAATAAACAATGTCTTAGTAGAAATGCATAAATAGCTTGCGTGTACATGGTTTTTTTTTTGTTTGTTTTGTTTTGTTTTTAATTGTTTTCCTGAGGATAAAAGAGCAAAGTAGCATGAAGTCCTCTCTGTTCTCATTCATTCTTGAACTTTGTTCATTTTATTCATAAACTGACCTCAGCCTTTTCTCATTGGAAAAAAAAGAAATGGTAATAATTCATGTTAACTCAAGACACTCACAAAGGCAAAGGCAGGGCTATTTTTTACCTTACGGTGTCTAGGCAAGATTAACACTATACTTTCACTCTTGGAGAATTGCATTAAGATTTACATGACTAATTGTAAATGGCCACCATTATAATTTTACAGTGGGGAATGGTTTCTGTCTCACTTGTTTACATAGCATTTACTTATGGTAAATGACTGAAAATGGTAAATGACAAGAAAATCACAGCTACTGCATCACAATACACCTATAGTAAATACTCTAGTCCCTTACTCTATACAAACAATAAACTGCTGTAAACCAAACCACACCAAATATCTCTTCGAGCTTTGCCAAGAAATAGGGAGTGATAAATGTGCTTGAAATGTAAGCAAATATATTCACTCTCATAAAAACTTATTTAATATTTTTCTTCTATACTAGCAAAACAATGCAAATGTCTCCACGTGTCCTGAATGGATAGGGAAGAGCATAAACGTTTCTGATTTGTTATGAACCTCAAAAAGGCAAAGCAAAGTCTTCTGAGGGACAAGCATTTCTCAATAAAATATTTTGGGAACCAGAATGAAATGGATATATTCAAAATGAAGTATCAATTATCCAGTTATGCAGCAACATGTATCCCATAAGTAACAACACTTTTTTCTGATATACAAATGTCTGCTTCCTAAAAGTAGAATGTTCCCTTTGCTTTAAAAGTCAAAGTGACTGAAACTGAGAGCCATCTATATAAGAAAGTGACATGGAAATACATAAAAAGTGAAAAAATGCCACATTTTTTATGCAAACTTCTGTTTGTATTCCAAAAACTTTTCTGGATACACTTTCTTCTGGTATACTATCTAGGCAGGGAAAAAGAAATCTCAAAGTAATAGAACAACTTAAAAAAAAAAAAAAGTTTCAGAAAGTAAAGGTGGAGAAAAGTATACTGACTGAAAGATGTACCACCATTTAAAATGGGCTGGTGGGCAAAGAGTCAACTATAAATGAAAAGAGAAAAACAGGTATTCATTTCCAAACTAATGCCAGTTCACATACATACACGTGAAGTTACCTGGCCATGTGTTTAAAACCCAAGCGGTGGTGTCCTAGACTTCATCTTAGCTTGGATAAAAGCAAAGAACTATGTAATTAGTGCAAACAGCTAAACAAAGGTGGGCTTTTCCTCCTCCTTTCCCAGGGAGCCTACCCCACAGCAAGCAACCAGCTGGAGGATCTAAAATACTTCCCCCAGCCGGACTGAGGAAGCTGCCAACACCTGGCTGAAGACGAGCTGCTGCCTCCGGCCCCGGAGCAGAGCCAACGATGGGAACTACGGGGCGCGCGGGCACCTTGGACAGCTCCACACTCACCGTCCTCGTTCTCGTCGAACACGGGCGTCCTGTGGGAGTGGCTGCCCCCCATGTTAGTCCACAGCCGGCTCCGCATCCCCCGCCGCCAGCATTCCGCTGGGCCGGCAGTCACCCCGGCCTCGGGGCAGCTGCCCTCCCGCCGCCCCAGCCCGGCGAGCTTCCGCAGGGCTAGCAGTCACCCTGTGACATGAAAGCGATCCGTCCGCCCCTGGCAGCGAGCGCTGTTGGCGCGCACGGACTTTGGCCGGTCTCTCATCGCGGAGGGGTAGGGGAGGGAGGGAGTTAGGGGAGGAGGGAGGGAGGAGACGGAGGTCCTGCTGGTGGTGGCTTTTGGTAAGCGGTAAAAGCTGGATCTACCTGGATCCTAGCGGATCCTCCCTCTGCTTTGCCTCCTCCGAGACCTCCGCCGGGGAGCGCGGAGTCTCTGCTGCTGCCCCGGCAGCACTGCCTAACGAGGGCAGTAAGCATTGGCACCGCAACACTGCCTAACGAGGGCTAGTAAGCACTGGCACCCGCAGCTGAGGGCTACCGGGATCCGAAGCGGCTGAGGGGCTGTGGGGTGTAAGCACTTCTTTAGGTTAAGGTTTTTGGTTTTTTTCCTCCCTAAAAGGGGTTCCCCCTCCGGCAGCGGGGAGGATCACGGTCAGTTGTCCGAACTTGACTGAGTTCATCAAAGGAAAAAACATAAAAATGAATGAAAAGAGAGAAAATATCCTTCTTCCTTTTCCTTCCTTCGGGCCCAGAGTGCTGGGGAGAGGTCCCAGCGGGGCTGTCCTCCGCAATGGGGGTGTGACGGCTGCAGCGGAGTACTCTTGGGAGCGGCGGAGCAGGAACCGGAGCGCCGCGGAGGATGCGCCGGGAGCGGCCGAGAGGGGGCGCCGCTGGGGAGAGCCACCGCGCCCAGCCCGGCCCGGCCCCGCAGCGCCACCTGGCGGCCGGCAGCCGCCTCCTGCGTGCCCTCGACAGGGCGGCTCCGGTAGGACCTCGTGAGAGGAAGAAGGGGAGCAAAAAAGTACATCTGTATACATATCAATATATTTATCTCGAAATAGCTCAATTACAAAAGTGCGTTAGGGAGAACTACCAGAAACATTAGAGTAAAAGACGAATCACCTTATATAGCAAGTACTGAGGTATTTCTAGAATTGCTATTAACACACTGAAGCAGCAGGTCCCTCTTCTGAAAATGCTACCATTCACAGCTTCTGAGGTGAAGTAGAAATAATTTCTTGTGAAACTTGTGCCAAGAGGAAATGCACATTATTAAACTAAAATCTGTGCAGTTCCTGTAGGGAAAGTCCATAGAACAAAGATCAAATGGATGTTGCATTTATATATATATATACACACATACACACACACACACACACACACACACACACATTCTAATGTTCTTCATATTATCCACTACCCCTTCTTTCAAACAGCTGACTTTGGAAAAGCCCTAGAAAAGATTTGTATATGTAGTAGGAGAACTTTCAGTCTCTTTACTTACCGTTTTTAACTGCCTTAGTTACTCACATCGCCTGTCTTTGAACTCAATATAATCCTGCCATAACCTTTCAAGGAAAGGTTGATTGGAATTGAATGCAGCGGGTGAGACCCTGCATTACGCAGCTGAGAGCTCAGAGCACCTACAAACACAGACAGCTGATAAATTCAGGCATAGTGATATTTTTCCATAAGTAGACATGGACAGATCATATCACTAGCTGATATCCCATACTTAATCATCTGGATTGTCACTATTATTATGCAAAAGCGTTTGCAAAATAAGAAATGTTTCAATACACATACTATTCGTCTAAATGATTGTTTGGAAAGCATCGCTTTCTCTTTGTTATTCTTTTATTTATTACTCAATCATTCAAAGCCTAAGTCATCCAGTCAAAAAAAAAACAGAAACAATATTACGTTATTGAGATTATGTTCATTAAAGAAGAGGATAGCAGTAACATACAGAAATCATTACCTTTCAGCTAGCAGTTATCTTCTATGTTAACTAACAAGCATAGTGCTCTAAGTTAATCCCTTTCCTTTTGAATTAGCAAAGGAGGGTTGCATTAAAAGTTTAATGCATTTCAGCTGATGAGTTACCTTCTACCTGAGCTAAGGTCTTGTATCACATTAATGTAATTGCTTTGATTCTTGTGAGAGAACTTTGAAGTGACCTTCTAAATAATGGGAAGAACTCATCTGCCAGTAAATCCCCAATTTTGTGTGTGATCATTTTACATATAAGAAGCACGTTTCTAAAATACAGACATGGGATGAGCATAGGAGCAGCTTGAGATTGCTTTGCATGCTGAAAATATGAATCATAAAAAAATTCTTGCAACAGCCAAGAGTTACTCTATTTCTTTCTAAATCTGACTTCTTCCATATCAACTGTCTCTAATGAGTCTACAGAGATGTCTTTCACGATTTCATATGACAAGGCCCACCATGGACCAAAATAGTTAAACAACCTACAGAGTAACAAGTCTCTATTCATTTAATAATCATTCCTACTAGAATTATGTGTCTTTTTTACTCCTATTTGGATTATTACAGTAAAGTAGTGATGAGCCTTCATTCATGACCTATTAAATATAACTTTATGTTCCTCTGTAACTCTTGCTCTTGACTAGAGACAGACATTGTTTCCCACAGTCATTTTCTATAAAAAATAAATAAAAATAAAAATTAAAAATGATCATTTGGCAAGAATTGTTGGTTTTGCTGCTCTAATGAAAATGCAAGCTATTCATTGCACATTGCCTTTGCTCCAAATGGAGTTTTGCTTGTACTAAACTGACAAGCTTCCTGGTTGCATCAGCATTTCTGCAGATAATCAAAAGTTGTTTTCTTAATGGTGTTCAATGGAACAGAGGGCATCAAGGCCAGATATATGCATGAGACCTAGAAAAGTCTCAAGGAAATCAATTGCAATTTTCCAGTGCTTCCAGTATGAGTAATATCAAACCTTGAATGTACAATCTGTTTATTCACGTGGTCCAGAACTCTGAACAGACACATAATTCAGCATCTTTTTTCTAATGTTAACCAAAACAACCTGAATACCACTGCGTCTGCTCAAAATTTAGCAGTGATTCTTCAGTAACAATTACTCATGTATTTTTCCAGTTGCTTTTGTAAATAGGAAATAAGTCTGAAATCAGAACATCATACTTATCAATGAAACTCTCTGAAGATTGAGCTTTTTCAGGGTAATTCAGTATTTACTCTTGTGGAACAGATTTCTCAGCTACCAGCAGCCAAAATTTGTAAGTCTTTGAAGAGCAGAACCAAATCCCACTTCCCATGTTTATCTGCTCTAATAAAACATCACTAGGTTTTGCTTGAGATAAACCAAATTCTAATCTTAAAAAGGTGCTTTATTTTTAGCATATTCTGCATAGCATATGCAGAAAAAACAGTAGGGAAAAAGGGCACCCTATCAGGGGGTGTTGTTTTTTTCCTGTAAATCAGAAGCTGCAATCATCATGAACATCATTTTAAGCCCATTGTTTTACATTTTCATTTAAGGCCTATGTTATCTGGCTTAGATTAATAGTGATTCTTTTTTTTTTTTTCAGATCTCCATGCAGAGTTAGCAATAAAGAAAATCAAACATGATTACACTGCTTTGCACTATAAAATTTCCCTTAGGGAATTCAGTAGTTTAAAGCCAGTAATTCTGTGATTACAGCTTTTGTATTAAAATGCTTTGGATGAGATTTACAGGGTGACCCTACAGTTCTTGATTTCAAAGTGTACCCTGTTGACATGCTAATATTTGTAAATTGCAGAGTATTTGTACTGATATTTTGGTGTTTGAATACTACCCTGTAGTTAATTAGCAAGATATTAAAAAAAAAATCTCTTATCTTTATGATTATGACTATTTTAAAATGAAAGATGATGGTTTAAAATAGTCCTCTTCTTGGAAATCAGTAAAGACCGCACTCATAGCTGGTTACTTCCGTGTCCTTCTTTACAGAGAAGGGTCACAATCTCTGCTGTGTGTTCTCACAGACATAGCAGAGACAAGGATAGGGTACGTTCATACTCAAGAGGAAGTGGGATGTGTAAAGTGGGAATCAGTGAGTGAGGAGAACAAGTATTACTGCTTTTCTAAATCACCAAGAATTGATAACTAGTGGTATAGTCAGATTTGTTTTCAGGACAAAGTCCAAACAGGCTAAGGAGTTAGAAACCTTCCATAGTAGTTAGGTTCTCAGTTCAGGTGCGAGGAGTGGACCTGTGGTTTAAACCATCATCTCCTTTCACTTCACACTGGTCCTCAGTAAGCTTACTATGGCTACTTACCATGGATTAGTTGGTACAGCCGTAAAGCTGTCCAAACTCTTCCCTAACAATCTCTGCTCCCCACTCCCACTGAGATCACTAAAATGTGATAAAATGCAGAGGTTGCTAAAATTAAAAAAAAAAAAAAAGTGGTTGATCTTTCCATAGTTCACTGTTGGAATTTGTACTCTGCCCTTTTTAATGTGAGTTTTTTAGAATTCATGCATTGGGAGCGCTCAATGAATAAGCCAGCAAGAGACAAGAACCTGAAATACGCACTGACAGTTTTCTAGTCAGTCTTCAGGCATAAATATGTGCTGTTCCAAAGAAATGTCAGAGCCTATGTAAGTTGACTGAGTCTTATTTCACCCCTGGATGAATCTGAAAGGAATTGCTTCTTCTAAAGTGCTATCAAAAGGGTATTAAAATGCTACGATTTTATTGAGGTTTACCATGAGCAGCAGTGAATACAATTGGCATCATCTGGTAGACTCACAACAAGTAAAAAGGTACAAGAATTGGTCCAAGCATAGATCAAAGTTTCCTTTACTTTGCCAGAACAATGACTTTGCTGCAAGACAGATGTTTTGCTTGGCTTCCCAAGCTGCCTTCTCAACCGCTCCTTCTTCAGCAGTCCTAATTCCCATTCCCAAAGCACAAATGTAAAATACGATACAGTTTTGAACAGATTTTGAACTAACCCCGGTATGGGTCATCCAGGCATGAATTTGCAGGAAGACTAAAATAGGCTCCAGCCTTCCTGATAGAAAAGTTAATGGAGTATGGAATAGACCGTGTTGTGCATTATCAAATCTCATGGTTAGACTGTGAGTGTATCTGCTCCCATTCTCCATTTTACCTGATCAGTAGCATTCAATAAGGCTTACAAAAGGCTGCTAGCCAGCTGCTTCCCTTGTATTGCATCAATGTTATCTCACAGCTATAGCCATTTTCTCAGAGACCTGCTGTATGCTCAGACTTGTTACAGGAGAGGAAGAAACAGCAGGTTTGCAGATCTTACTTATTTCTATTATTTCATGCCAGAAGACTCACAAAAAAAAATGGCTAAAACAATATCTGCTAGATACAACAAAATTCCCAGCAGAGCTATGGAATTCCTAAATTTGGAATTCATAAAAGCTCCTAAAGTTATTCCACTGTGCATTTATTTACCAGTTCCACGGAGTGCCAGGCTTCATCTACATTGTATCCGCAGTGGTTAGAAGCAGGCACATGCAGCACAGGGCTGGCTTTCTCCCTCTCCTCTCACAGCTGCACTGCATTCACACTATAGGGTTTCCTGGAGAAACTCAGTTTCCTAGAAAATCAAGATTGGGAAACCACAGAAGGTCTTGACCTCAGCATCTTTAAAATGAATTGGACATAAAGTAATGTGTTAGAAACCAGAACTATTTCTTTGTACAGAACACTAAATTGACAAGATGGGAAGAGTATGTTCTGCAGAACATCGGATACTTTGAGGTCAAAATTGCAGTAGCTTTGAGTTTGGGCTTCTACCTAAGGCTTATTTAGCATACATCCTTTATCTCTACAATACATTTATATCAGCCAAATAATCAAAACTGCCTACTTTGCCTGTGTTCGCAGCAAGTGCAATTACATACAGCACTGGCTCTATAAAGAGTCCTCAAACCACTGGAATCCCTCAGAAAATGTAACTGTCTACGGAAATGAAGTCAATTTCCTGTGCATATTCAAGGAGTGAAAAGCAAACTGAAGTTACTGGAATCACAGATCAGGAGTGACTGTAGCTCCAGAACTGCTGGTCCCAGTTCAGGCATATTAGCGCTGAGTCATGCTTTTGCAATTGGCTTCAGCCGTAGCCTGATTGACTCATTATGCTTATCTCATGATTTGACACCGTTACGCTAAATCACAGATTGATAAACCCTAAGCAATTTTCACTGCAGTATATAGCTGAAATGACTTAAAATGGAAAATATTTTGTTCTTTTATGGCTTTTATCTGTTTCTGTGCTATTCCATGTAGTATGCATTTTCCCTTTCTCTCAGCACAGAAATAAGATGAAAATATTGTGAAAGTTTTTTCTCAGTTCCTTCCTTGGTATGACTGAAGTATTGAAGTCCATTGAAAGAGAAAGCAAAATTATGTGTGTTTATCTTGTGATGGGAGCAGAGTCTTTAGTAGGCAAAAATTAAAAATACAAAGTGATTGTTGGTCATCACTACAGAAAGGACCTCTCTAAACCAGTTGAGGGTATGAAAACACATATAATAATAAGACTTCAGAGACAATGAGACCTCATTGTGGTCAGCTCACTGTGACGTCATGTGCGTAAGCATGCCAAAGTTCAGATTGGACATGAAGCTGAGAACAAGGACCCCCAGGTTCTATGTCTGCTGCTCATTGTGACCACTGCACATTTCTTTGTCTATTCATCTGATATTTCCATGTATAAAGATTTTTTTTCAGAGTGGAGTACCTGCAGCTTGAGGAAGGGGTAAATGAAAACATTTGAAATAGCTGCCCTTTCTTTAGAGAGCTAAACTAGTTCTAGCAACAGGTCCATAGGAGTAAGTGTTGGAGAAGAACAGGGCCATGCAAGAGAAGCTGAGAGATACATAGCTCTAGAATGTTTTTTGAGCACATGCATCAGCTAATTCTCAGCATAACTGCCATAAATCCTGTGAGAAACCAAATCTCCGACAGTTAATATTCCAAAAGAGGTGAGATTGGGCCAGTGCTTCCTCAAGCATTCTGCTCTAAGCTGGAGCCATTTTCCCACAGTGAAACAGCCCAGCTGCTCCCTTCCACAGCCCATGCTGGACTTGTGTAGTTTATGTTCCCTTCAGTCTTACTGCTTAATAAGCTTTACTGCTTAATGATTTTTTTCTCCCCTTCTTCATGCTGTATCTGGAGCTCTGAGGATTCTCTGTTAATAGCTTGTACTATTGTATTTTGTCACGTCTATTCTTGTGACTGGCAATTTATCAGTATTATTGATTGATGTAAAATTATAGACTTTACAATCTTTCCTAGCCTGCAGAGTGTCTTTCAAGAACTCAGAATGTAGCTCAAGTGATGAAGAGCTGTACTTAGCAGAACAGTTAAGAGGCTGCACTTTTAGAGCTATTACATTTGGGCTATTAAGGCAAAACACTAAATAGTGGTGCCAGGGTGAGTTACAGCTCTCTTGTTTCTTTTCTTCTCAGGAGTAGAGCACAATTTGTTTCTTCATTTTTTCTTTTTTTCTCTTTTTTTCCTTTTTTTTTTTTTCAATTTCAATATAAAACACTACTACGGCTCAAGACATATATTCTCATCTCACAGATAAAAAAAATACAAGATTGAAGTTTGAAGAATAAAATTATCTGCTGAGTGCCACACAAGAAGCCCGTGTGAGTTGCACTTTGTGCAATGGGGCCTCTACTGGGCCATGGCAATTTTGTACACATAGAACTGAGCAGTAAAAGGAAATTAACTGCTCACAGAAGTGGCACCTGAAGGAAATGTTATCAAAATAAATTAGATTTGTTAAATAAGGAAAAACATTATTTGCTGAATATCTTATTAAATCTATTTGCTAAAATCTGTCACAGCAGAGTAAAGCCTTCACAGATGTGTTCATGAATTGTTCAAGTTCTCAGCAAAGGGGCAAAATTCATGTTCAAATTTACAGAACCATTCAGCGGAGTTTGAAAGTTGCTATGTGTTTGCTGAGTAATTTGGATTAGAATACAAAGTTTTGTAGGTGTTCTTGAAGTTAATAACTTTATCTTATTCCACTATCTTAATTGCTTAGAGGGTAGAAATTTGTTTTGCTGTTCAGTTTTAATCACATCTCTCTGCCCTTATGAAAAGATTTGTACATGTACATTTAACATATGCATGCTAGAGTATTATCAGTGCAATAGGATGGCTAAAGAGGCAAGGTAGATGGAATAGGTTTAAATATGCTTTGCAAGTAAGGCCTACTGATGCTTGAGAGCCACATACCTTTGGAAGTAAGTTAACTATGCTTTGTAAAAATAACAGAATTACTATATTTAGCATCTTGTAACTTACACGGGGTCTTGTGGAAACATATGAAAGCATTCTGCTCCTCACAGGAACTGCATTTACAGGAGTCATACGCAAGTAGTGCAAGAGTCCTTAGGAACTTTATATGACATTATATGACCAAAGTCACCAACAATCTCTTTAAATTACGTTTCCACAAATGAAAAACGCTCCTTTCCCCCTAGATCATCCATTAGAAGAAATGGAACAATCTTCTTTAAAAAATGAGACTGATAAAGCTTTCCATAAAGGTATGTTTATCTTTTCAGCTCCTGCAAAGATGCCCTGAACAAATATGTCCTCTAGGACAGCAACCAGATGCATTTTTTTTTTTATCTTTCAATACTGGCTACATCTATTTTACTGGTTTAGTTTAACACAGGAGTGTGCTCTTAAACCAAATCTCACAGTTGACTTAGTTTATTTGCTTTGTTTTGCACCTTGGAGCAGTCTCAGAATGTAATCTGAATTCTCTTGGGATGAACAAAACAAGAAGTTGTTCGGCAGGACTGCACACAGTATACCCCAACAGATATGGGGCAGTCAGCTCATGGGATCAGACTAGAGGTAAGTTGAAGTGAAACCCCCAAACATATACAGTGTAGACATTATGGCCTCAACACTAGCTCCCTCTCAAGTCAGATCTGTACCCACAGCACTGCTCCAGCTGCTAATATGTAGAAGATATCTCTGGGCTTCTTATTACCCGGCATCTAAAGAAGCTATAGCCCCTATTTCATGTTCTTTTATCCCCCACTGAAATTTCTGACATTGTATTAAGAAATGTATGAAGCAATGTGTCAGTAGGCTGACTATAGAATTAGTTATTTTTTTTCTTCCTTCTTAATAAACAAACAAATAAATATATAAATAATTAAATAATTCAAAACCAGAGCTTATGGAAAAGCAAGTTGGTGAAGAAAAGTCTCTGGTATATACAGACACTTCAGCATTTGGTTCTGTGTCACATTCCAGGCTTATCTCAATTTACATTCAAGAAATCATTCAAACAGAAAATTGTGTAGACAAACCAAGAGAGCCATACTTTTAAATGTCCTTAGGACAATCCATATGTGCAGGCCATGAGCAGACTATATCTTTATATATCAGTTGGTTTCAGCAACCCATCAACTGTGAGAATGAGTACGGCTCCTGAAAGTAAATCTGCAGGATAACATACATTCACAACTGCAATTTTTTTTCTATTAGAGTACAATTGGACTCACAGTTTGGAATAGGCATGCTTGGTTAGAAAGGGGAAGGAATTCTTTCCACACAGAGTAGTCAGTGCTGAAGTGGAAAATCAGTTATGTTCATCACATCTGTGGATCCCTAGTATTTGCAGCCTTGTTTACTCCGTTGATTTGATGCTGTCCTAACATTTTATTATGTGAAGAAATTATTCAGATACTGTAACATTGTTTTTCTCTGATGAATCTGTGATGACATTTTAGTTTAAGAAGCAAACTAATGTCAAAGTTTAAACTCACTTTTTAATTATATTTTTGTTTAAATATATCTTAAACATTTTAAAATTTATTTAAAATTAATTTTAATATTGAAAGTAATTAAACTTTTAAATAAATAAATACAAGTCTGTTGAAGTATCATTTCACATATCTTAAATTCTTACAATTTTTCAGGTAAGAATCACTCAGGAGAAAGAAGGAAAAGGGTGCCCAGCACAGAAATGAGATGACAAACTGCTCTGGATTTTGACATTTGTCAGACCCACTGCAACCTTCACAGTTGTCCTTATCACTCTTTATGTTCTACTTATTTCACATCTTCCCTGACTTTCTTTTTTTATCTTTCTATACTCTTCCATAAATGAGAAAGGAAAAAAAGTAATGTGGTTTTGTGTCCTAAAGTATTTTCTACTACAGGTGACAAGTTGTAATATTTATATGAATTTAGTGATTTTACCTCTTCTAAAACATAATATTTTAAAATGGCTTCGAACTGCATTTGTGGGAATGATGACATTCATAGACAATTATAAATCATACTAGAACCTCAGAAATTGCATCTTTTTAGGGTGCATATGAAAATAGTTGTCTCTTCTGTTCCTCAGCAAGAATTTACTAGAAGGGAGTTACAAATAGTCTTATTGCTGAGCAAATGTCAATGTTTAGAATTGACCACCACCTGCAGCATCTATTCTGTCTGTCTGTCTGCCTGTATATTTTCCTTAAAGAAAGACTATTGTTTCTGCTGGAAAACGATACTAAAGCAGTTATCAAATGGTGAACCAGAAGTTAAAGAAATGAGGATGGAAAAACCATGCTTCCTGCTTCCACTGCTCCAAAGAGGAAATCTGATTAACGTCACTGAAGGCAGCTTTTCAAGGCTATTCTTGATTGCCAGCCAGAGGACTATCAAATTTCCCACCCAAGGGCCTGGGCCCTCAGCCCAGTGAGAAGTAAGGCTGCAGAGGGCCCATGGGAAGGAGCAGAGGTTACCGCAGGTAGGCAAAGTGCAAATATTTGGTTTATTTTTCTGCAGGAAGAAAAATGTTTCAACTTGCCTATCTGTTTTGTTTCAACTCAGTTTGCAGCCTTTGTCTTGCTGGGCTGGGAGATGGTGATTTGGGATTTGAAGTGTGTGCCTGAATGAAGTCAGAGCGTACTTGCTTGGAGGGAAATGTGTTACTTGTGTTGCTCACTGTGACGCGGCTCCTGTTGATTGAAAGGAACCTGCTGTGACTTACTGCTGAAATTACAGGAATCCTCAGTAGAGCAGCCAAGAGCCCTTGCATAGGGACAAAAACATAGAAGGGAAAATGCTAAGGTAGAATTATGTTGGTGGCAAAGCGTGTTGTTTATATGAACTGTTCCTGCTATGAGCTCAGTAGTGACCTTGTCTCACATAGATCAGCAGAGCTTGTATCAGCAATGGAAGTATTTGCAAATGTGTTCACAAATGGGGACTTTGCAGAAATTCTGGCAGTTTTCATCTGAGTCCCTCGCTGAGGATGGGGTAACAGCAAAGATATGAGGGGCCAAGCCACCTCAAATCCAATGGGTTCTCTGCAACCCGTGGGCATGGGAATAATTTGGGAACCAGTAAATACTCCCTGTTCCCTTACTCTCTCTCCGCATAACATTTTCTGTTTCCCTTCTCTTCCTATTGCTTCTGATCTCTTCAGATCACTAACTATATATTGTGCCTGCAGTAGAGTTCTGACACAAAGTCTAACAACAACCATAGCAGTAGTTAAGCTGGAAAATGTCATCTCTTGAAATCTAACAGAAAAGCATTAAAATACCCTCTTTTTTCAAAAAGCCTGGCAATCAAGTTTCTTAACTGGTTTCAAAGAAGTTCAATTTCAGCTGATCACTGAAAATTAATAGGCCAGAAGGCAGGAAGGGAAAATTGTCAGATTCATAAAAAACACATTAAAATAAGATTCAGTACAATAAATTGTTTATTCTTATTTTTGCTTTACTCGCTATCTGAACCTGCTATCTAGTGAGCTAAGTTCAATTATGGAATAGATAAATTCTAAACAAATTAACTTTTGCATGCTTAAAAGAATTAAGAGACTTTACAGAAAGTGGCTGGGGTTTTTTTGTTTGTTTGTGTGTGTGTGTGTGTGTGTGTGTTTTTCTTACATTTTGTGCAATCATTTACTTACTTGCTGAAAAGGCAACATATTTTCTTTAGGCAATGTTGAACATATGCCCACTGTTTACTTGCTATGTTCACATCAGTGCAGTGCTTCATCATTTACCACTGTGACTCCTCACTCCTGGTCCTTTCTGTGCTCCTCCTCTTTACTGTGTCCTCACACGGCTTTTCAGCTTAAATCTAAGCAAAGTGCCAGCTCACAGCATTTCCTCTTCAGTCATCAGTGGCATCAAGATGGCACTGTAGATTCTGTCAAGTAAGAAGCAAAGGTAGATTCTGTCAAGTATGTGGCACACAGTCCAGTGGCTGGCTTTGGACTTACTTTCCATCACCACACATGACTCTTCTGAAGGACCAGTACTATGGACAGCAATGCTTGCCCACTGCAGGGACTGAGCTGGAGTTTTCTGAAGCTGAATATAAGACTGCAAAATGGTTCTGTGCAAGCTCTCTCTTCTCTGGACCAAGTACTAGCAATGAAGTATTTGCTTTTGAGGTCTAGACCCAAACAGGAAAAACTGCTCAGAAAGACCGACACAGGGAATGCACTTTTCATCTGAAGTGTTGACAGATAAAATAAACCATGTTAGTAGCAATTGTGCTTTAAGAAGTTGTGATGGAGGAAAAGCTGGACATCCCTTGCACGGAAGAAAAAAGCCCAAACCATTCAACAACAGCACCCAAACCAGATACAGACTTTTTCAGGTGTATGTGTTCTTCCTTTGTGAATGATTAACATCAGAAAATGTAGAGCACACAGGAACACAGTTTGGGGAACAATGCCATCTTGGAAATGAGGGGTATTTGATTATCTTCTGAATCTGGTATCTCAAGTAAGAATGATTCATTGATACCAGTGGACAGAAAAGCGAGGAACTTACTACGTTAGTACAGACATTTTTCATGTATTGATTTCATGAAAAAAAAATACTAAGCAAGGCATGCAATTGCTAAGCAAAGAAAATCTATTGTTATTGATGGATGTAAGGAAATTATCTTGGGAGAAAAACAGTGGTAGATTGAACACAGAAGTGTGCAAAGGTTATAGCAAAGTTCTGCAATCCAACGGATCATCTTTTCACCACATCTGCACAGCTTCTAGTTCAGTGGGAGTCTTGATCTATTACTTTGGCCCCTGAGCTATAATCCATATACAACTCACATCATCTGGAAATTAGTCTCCAGCTCTCAGCAGCATAGCTGATAATCACATCTAATGTCTTCTTATTCTGTGCTTCAAACATCCTCCAGTGAGTTACATTAAGATTAAGCTTCATTCTCTTGCTTGAGGCTGTAAGCCAAAAAACAAAAGGAATTAAGAAAATAAAGTATGCATAAATGTGAAAAAGCAAAATATCATTACATTCCCTAAAGCATCTGTGCTTCAGGAGGACCAATGACAATACGGTTTATTAAAGATGATTCTGAATTATGCTGAATCTCCAACACAGAGTCAGACAAAGCACAGCTTCCTTAAATAGACAATTGCATGCAATTATTTGTCTACATTTTCTGAGCAATTTTTTCTATGTATGCTGTTACGTACATGTGTGCAACAGTGTACTCCTACTGAATTCCATAGGATGTTTAAACTCACGTGTGCTTAATTACTTTGCTGGATGTGGACCTTGGGTTCACTTTCCAAAGAAGAACATTTTCTTCTCTTCTTAATTAGTGTTTCCTTTTAAAAAAAAATTGAGGTCATTATATGCTGTTCTCTGTCACAGATGAAACTCCTTCATGTGTTGTACTGGAAATTCGAACAATTTCACCAGCTCTAAATGAAAAATCTTTCAGCAACAGCAGTCTAATCCCAAATTAGCTTGTGTTTCTTCTAAGACAATGATTGTCACACCTACTGTTTAATGCCAGCTTAAGCAGCAGAACAATCTGAGGGGGGAAAAAACACCCTCATTTACGTTAGTCTTACTCTAGTTTTTAAGTATCTGTTTTCTGATTACTAGAATCATTTACTGAGAAAAGATGGTAAACCCAACACAGGCACAATTGAATTCTTTCTCTTCTGTTACCGATTAGTTTAACAAAAGTCACACTAACTTATTTTCCTAATATTTGTCTGAAAAGAGGCAGAGCTCATCAGCCAAAGGGAGAATGTGAATGGTAAAATAAAGCCATGCAGCGTGTTCCTGTTCCTCAATAGCCACTCACAGCAGGACCATAAACACCTTCTGGCTCTTCCTCTGCTCTGCCTTTCCTTGGTAATGGAGAGATTTCTAACTCCTCCTGGCACAGGGCAGGTCCTCACAGCCTTGTTTGGGCAGCAGAGTTGCCAAGGCCATTGCGGGGACTGATTGCAAAAGCATAGCTCATGGTTTGGCCTCACCCAGTTCATCACAGTCATCTGCGTACAGCCCACAATTCCCTCGTCTTTCCTTCCTGTGTTTGGAACCCACAAAATAAACATGGTTAAATAAAAAACTCAATAAATAAATGCAAATAAGATAAATACATGAATAAGTGTTAAACAAATACAGTTAAAAAAATAAATCACTAGAATGCCATTCAGTTTAAGAGCAGCTGTGGCCTAATAGTAGCTGTGTTTCAAGGTAGAAGCTGACTCCTAAGCAAGGGTCAGAATCTGATAGTTTTAACCATTCTGTTGTATCTGTTGTCCTATTAGCTGCCAAGGGGAAGAAGAGTTTAGAATCCGGTACCTTTCTGGTGAAAATAGAGTTTGACTTTTCTCTTAGCATTACCTTCAGTGAGTAAAAATAAAAGAAAGTGTGAAATAATAAATGTGCATCTATTTCATCTTTCATCTCATAATAAATGTGCATCTATTTCATCTTTCATCTCCCATCTTCCACCACTTTTCCTCCAGAGTCGCATGCTGGATGTTCACATTGCAGAACAAGTTTTAATTCTGATACGTGATAACAATTACTGCTGGCCATGTCTGTCTCATGCATGAGCAAAACAAATAAGTGTTGGATATGTAAATCATTCTCCTTTTTTTTTTTTTTTAATTTTTTTTTTATTTTTTGGTTCTGACACAGCCAGAGGATATAGGGCTGTCCTCACTGGGTACTGCTCTCTGTGTTTGGAATGTGCCTGTATTGGTTCACTACCCTGGACTGTAAAATCAAAGAAAAATGTGAGAAACACAATCCAACATGCCCTGAAGTTCAGAGCCCAGGCCCAATGTTTTCCATTCAAGGTTTGAATTCTTCTAATACAGTTCCTATGTGTGTGTGTAGTTTGGCCTCAATATTTCCTGAAGGAATGTGTCTGCACAGCTAAACAGAATACCTCCCTGGGGGCAGCTTTACAGTTGCTGCAGCACAGAGAGAAAATCAGATTTTACAAAGGCTGAAATGGCGTACATTCTGCTAGGGTATAAAAAAAGCTTCATGCTTGACATCATTAATAGTCAAATTATAACATCAAAAAAGAATATTTTACTCTACTGCATTTGGATCAGGAGCCTAGAAACTTTGCCCATCTTTGCAAAAAAAAAAGAAAAAAAGAAAAAAGAAAAAGAAAAAGGAAAAAGAAAAAAGAATGGGAAATAAATATAGGAATATGATCAATATTTTCTAACTATAAAAAGGCTCCAACAAGGCACCTTTCCAAACCATTCTTTAAACATGTTCCACATGCTTTGTAAGTCGCTCTCTTCTCCTGAGGCTTGATCTGCTAGCAAAGAGGTGTATTAAATACAGATGAACAAAAAGATCAGCTCAGAGCTTTTCGTCATTCTTGCAAATGCTGATTCCTCTTCAGGACTACTCAGCCCAGGCACCAAGTCTCCTTCAGTGAGGGCTCAGCATCCTCAGAGAGTAACAAACATATTTAGCCTTCTCCCAGCAAGTTCAACACTTAATAACAGGGCTCTCACTAAAGACTTTTTTGGTTCCTGCTCCTATGAAAGTATAAAGCTAAACCGAGCCAGTTTATTGGCATCAAGAACCTACACGCTGTGTTTGGAAACATAACTCTTCTTTCAAAAGTATGCGTAAAGCAGAATCAAAGAGTCTGCTTTGATCACTTTGATACTTTCCTGAATGTTGCTTGGTTTCTTTGACTCTATTCGCCACATTTCTCTTTGGTGTCAGAGTGAAAGTGTCGCAGACAATGCTATCATTCTCTGCCTGGTGCACTGTTTTATTACCAAAGCACATGTACCTAAATTATGCAGTAGGAAGAACTGAGACTGTGTCTTTCACATGAGCAAAGTTGATGCCAAACTTCTTGTAAGTGTACAACTAATGAATAAAATAGGCTGATGTTCTGAGTGTGGTTTGCAGCGTGGCAACTGCTGTGTTACTTATGCGTGTGCTTTTCACACTCCCGTGAGCAAGCCCATCCTTCCCGAGAGCGCCACATAGCTGTGTACTACTCCTTGCACAACAGATAATGATGCGTTCAGGTTGGGGTCCAGTGGAGCAACTGCAATTCTCTAGTCAGTGCAGTATTACATCTTCCTCTGGGCTCAACTCAGAGGCCTCCAGGCTCTATTTCAGACAGCTATGAGCCCTCTCCTGGAAGACCACAGATCATGGTCATGTCTCTGTACATCCAATTCTCATATCAGCCAAAGTGATGGTTACTTATTGGCACTCAATACAGTGCCAAACTCCAACTGCAGCACAGAAGTAAAGTTTCCAGCTTGCCTGGGTTCTGCAGGCCTTGTACCCCTGAATATCTACATTTATGAGTGATGGGGATGGGGATGGGGATGTATAGAGAGGGTGTCTAAGGGACACTTCCTTCTTGATTCCTACTACAAAACTTCTGGTGATCAAAGTGCTTCACCATGACAGCAGGACAAGGACCCAAACACTGAAAAAGTAACAGGGGTACCAAGGAAAGGGAGGTAAAAGAGAAAAATGTCCATGTATGCCATCTCTTCTATTCACTGAATACTCTTGTTGTGCATTTTGCACCCCCTTGCAGTGTGAATTTAACCTCCCTGACCATGAGTGATTAGAAGTGTGAAAAGTGTGTATAATATTCCAGGTGAGCTGGTCCCTGCTTCTGCAACGGTATCAATATATCCCTGAAGTCAACACATCTGACCTATTCTAAGATTATACCCGCATTTTTTTCATGGCAGTTCTTAATGGCTTATAATGATCCCAGGGTTAATGAGTAAATATGCTTTATTAAACATAGCTGCTTTTTATTTTTTTTTGCATCCTCTATCATTACCAGATAATTAACTCTTGTATTATATGAGGCACTTTATGCAAAAACTAACACCCAAATACAGTGTTGGATTCAATTATTTCCTTTAACTCAGTCTACTTACCTTTACTTATTTCTTTAGGATATTCTGATCTTCTTCTGTGTCGATACTGGTACCTATATTTTTGTTTTTAAGCTATGTCAGTGGTAGGGTACAGATGATGATAAATATAGTAAAGGCCATGTAATCTTTATGTTCCCAGAAAGTCATTATTTCACACAAACTATTTGATCATGATGTATATGATGAATATATTAACTCTGGATAATTTAAGATAAACAGACAGAGTTTTCCTTTAGTATTTACCCAAGATTACTGGAGAATTGGCAGCCTCTTTTCCTCTTGTTCATTCACATGTTTTCTCCCTTTTGGGGCTATTTCCCTCAAGGAACAATGATGTAACAAAGAACATTTCAATTGCTTCTGCAAACTTCAGCATGACTTTACTCTTGTATACTCTGTATATGTATATCAGAAGGACACTTTACATTTCAAAAGCAACAGACTCTCACAGTTTTAGAAGACAGCTTATTATTTCAAAAGAGCTTCTCATTTGCAAGGGTAGCCTAAGCTCTCAGCAAGGAAGATCATTGCAGTGACTCACTAGTTCTCATTGCTGATAAGATTGCTTTTTGCCCCAAATGCGGTTTGCTTGGTTTTCAGCTTGGGAAACTTCTTTAAATTCACCAGCGACTTTGCCAGCTAGACAACAACAGCATCAGAGTGTGAATCACACCATTTCAATAGGCTGATTGTGAAATAAATATGAACAGGAACAGCAGGGGGCTGGCTTTTCTTTAGCAGTCACAGTTTCCTTTTCACTATATGCCCTTAAAATGCCTAGGCAGCCTATTAGCAGAGGAGAAGATTGATAGAATTGCATTTACATTTTAAATCAAGCCAAGTTCTTGCTTCCCCAGTCACAACCCTTCTAAGACATCAAACAAACAAACAAACAAAAAAAATCAAAACAAAAAGAGAAAGCAGCAGCCGAATAGAAAGGAGGGAAATAAATGTTAATTTGCTTAGTCCTCTAATGGAAATTAGCTTAATGGTCCAAAATTAAAAGTATCTCTGTTAAAGACCTTGGCTTGTTCTGCACATGAAAGGCCTAGCACTGCAACTGGGGTGATTCGTCACTCAAAATATTTCTATTCATGTAGCTCCTCAGTGCAGACCCAGCTTCAATGGGTCTGTCTCAGATTTCTATTGTTATTTCTCTTTTATTTTGGGAACAATTTTAAGAGTAAACCCAAACTTTCTAAACCCATTTGTCTGAGTAGATACACCATCGCTGTGAAAGTTCCCCAGTCCACCCTAGGATTTGACTCAACTTTTGCCCAGCTAGTGACCACAAATAACCATCCCTTGGACACCCCAAGCCAAAGTGTGCGGGCTTAACTAACGCTCATGGCAATGTCCATGGCAATGGCCATTTTCTGGGAAGCCACCCATGAGCCAGCTCTGCTGGCAGGAGGGGACCTGGTCAGCACTTCATTCTTGCAGATGTTCTCCAACTACCTGCTAGAGTACCTAGCTGATACACCCAGTTAGACTATTTCAGGCATACACGAAGCTCCATTTCACATATCTTCAACTACTCTTAGTCATCTGACTTCAACAAATACAAACTAAAAACACTTGTTAAGGGTAGTTAGTCATCTGGGAATTCATTAAATGTGGTTCAGAAGCAGAAGATTACTTTTCTGTTTTTAAAATCGAAGGATCATGAAGAAGAATGAAATTCAGACTTAAATGTTAATTATATCTGAAACAGACTGGATTTCTGACATGCTCCAATACTTTTTCTTTCAAGGCAAGTTGACAGAACAAAAACATAGTGATTAATCAGTTTATTGATTTTGTTAAACAGAATGAAACTCCACTTATTTTCATCTCTTCTGGGTTTTACCAAGTAAAGAAATTAATCAGCTATTTCACCTTACTTATATCTGTGCCTCAGAAGAGTATTTATGTACAAGGTACTTGCCATATTGTTTGGTTTTAGAACACTGACTGTCAGCCTGTTTTATATTTCCAACGGGCAGCACAATGCTCGCTGTGAGAAAGGAGAAATAACGCATCTGATGGACTGAAAACAAGTTTAAATCTAGAGTGAGACTCTAGATTGTGGATCTGTAGAAGTCTGGGACTTGTGTCACTGATTTCAGTGCGGGTAGGATTTCTTCCATTGCACTTAACCATTAAATGTGAAAAGCGGTGAGCACAAAAAAAAGCAGAATTATGGAGACATGATACATTACACGGATTCCTGATTTGCCTTCTCAAACAACAATATGTTTTACCTTGCAGTTGTGCTAGTCTCCTGGAAGAGCTGCTATTTGTATCTAGAAATACACACAGCAGCATAAGCTTTGACATTTGCAGGTTTCTAGGCAAGAATAAACAGAAAACTGAACCTCCCAGCATGCTAAGCAACTACTGGAAAGCTCCTGAGCAGGCTGTATCTCTGCGGAGAAGTCTCTTTGGATTCCTGTTGGCTTGGATTAGGCTGTTATAAAGATCTCACTTTCAGTTTCATCTACTTAATTTCTTTGAGTAACTTAATGCTTCTGAAAGCTGTGGGAATAACAATCTTAGAAATGAAGTCCTTCATTTCCTTACAGATTAAGCACAGCACAGACAAGAGCTCCTTGGAGAGACAACCTCCATGAGCAGATAGCTCAGGCCTCACTCTGAACTCAGCCCTGGAGTTCCCCAGTGGGCTTGTATCATAGATAAATTTGGAAGGTGCATACACTTATGTTGCTCTGATGCATTCCTTGCCTGCCTACATCATTTTTCATCAAAAGTGTAATTAGGGAGGATGGGATGCTGACCAGCAATGATAAGACTTGGAGCTATCTGCCATATTTGCATGTGTAAAGGAGAGAGAGAGAGCAGGAGATAGAAGGAAAACAGGAATAATTTGCTTTTACTGCTGAACGCTGCTCTAAAACCAAACAAGGCTCTCTCCCCATTATCCTGCAACTGAGGGTCTCTCTTCAGTGTTAAAGCACGATTGTAACTTAGGATAACACAGCAAAACTTGGAGGCAGACAAGGCACAAGAAAACAAGGCAGCTCTGCCACTGAAGCACCTCTGTTACCACACCGCAGATGCGTGTGGGCTTCTTAGAGGTTAAATTGCCTTTTTTTTTTAATGAGACACTGAAGGCTTAAGGCTCTAAATACCTCACTACTCAAATCAATAAGCCCTGCAGTCGCTGAAAAGAGTACTGCTAGCAGGACTAAAACCACATAATCTTCTGTCTCCCTGTCATTTATGGCAGCCTTCCCACAGCCTCCGAGGAAAGTGCCATTATCCCCATTACACAGACAGGAGCTGAGGCCCAGAGAAGTCTGGTTGTTGTCTGCATTGCAGGGACAGCAGCTCATAGGGACATCTCTGAGCGACCACGAGCACTGCTCTGACTCAGATCCAGGGGATGGCAGGAGCTTGCGTCCCCATTGCAAGGATTCTTTGTCTAAGAGCAGGCTTTCATAGAATCATAGAATCATCAAACAGCTTAGGTTGGAAGGGGCCTTAAAGATCACCTAGCTCCACCCCCTGCCAGAGGCAGGGCTGCCATCCGCCAGCTCAGGCTGCCCAGAGCACCATTCAACCTGGCCTTGATGCCTCCAGAGGTGGGGCATCCACAGCTTCTCTGGGCAGCCTGTACCAGCACCTCACAAAAGGCTCACAGCTTTGGAGTATGTTTCCTCAGTATACATGTATATTTTAAAAGAAAACAACATCAGTATTGAAAAAAGAATCCTGTACCACTGAGCAAACAAAGGAGACTTGTGCTTAACAATCACAAAAAAATGGTGTTGCAATGCCAGTACATCAACAGCCCTGAAGTCCTGCCTGCCTTGTCCATTGCCTGGAGCTTGGACAAGCTGCGCACACCACCTGCAGGTATGCAATGCCAGACTGAAAGAGGAAAAGAGACACATTGGGTCATCCCAGCTTAAAGCATGGGCATGCAATACAGATGTACATAGCATCCCTTCTGCACCACAGCAATGTGAAAGGCTGCACAACCTTCAGTGCTGATATCTCAACAAAGTGCAATACAGACAGTGCACAGGCAGCAGCCAGGAAAAGCAAGACAAGGCCTCAACCAAAATGCCAGGCTTTCCCAGAAGGCTGCGAACACCTCTTTAGTGCTGAGCTGGCAGCCTGCAGGGCAGTTCAGCTCAGCTCTGAAACAAGAAGTGGCACACCTTCTGCAACAGCAAGCTCAGTCATGGGCTTTGAATTGCTTCCTAAGTATACAAGACTTTCTCTGGAAAGAGCTGTTTTGATTTTCTTTTCCTATTTTTCAATATAATAGGAAGCTGACTTCATAAAATGTCTCACAGCAGCTCCCAACTATTTTAAAATAAACATTTTCATTAAACAAGTGGATTTTCATATTAGGAAAGCAGTAGCTTAAAAGGGCTTTTGTGAAAAGTCTGTGGAGGTCCAGGTACACTGTTCAAACACGGGAGGAATATAGTGAGACCTTTGACTTTTAGAAAAATATTATTGTTCGAGTTTTCAGTAACTTGGAAGTAAGAGAAAAACATACCTGAAAATTGTTTAAAAAGTAAAAAAAAAGATTTGTATGCAGTTGTGTCATGACAGGATTTTAGTTTGTCTCTCAGCCTGTGTCTGCTTTTGCTGTGGAATATTCCTTATAAAAATGAGTAAATAAACATACTGTGAGTAGGTCTCATAGGATGTGGTGATATCATAATTTTCATGAGCAGATAAAACTCAAAGAAAATATGTGCCTCAGTTCTTGGAGCCCTTGAAGGACTATTCTAAGGATGTGTCCATGGTGGAGAGAGATGTGCACGTTATGATGCCCATCAGAGATGGAGTGATGCTGATTATCTCCTGCTGTGTTGCCTTGTAACCCTGGCCCAAGCATCACTCCACAGACTGGAAGGGCTGCGGGTAGCAGCTTCTCCATAGGTGCAATCTTCAGGCAACTTTTGGCTGTGACATATTTTGATCTTCGCCCTTTCCCTAACTGCAGCTCTCAGGGTTATTTCTATGTCCATTTTGAATCTATGCTCTCAGGTGTCATTAGCCTTTAAGAGGAACAGCTTGTTGTAACCCCATTAAAGATCTTTTCTGCCCAAGGCAAGATATGCTCCAGAGTTAATAAGCTGCTTTACATAAGTGACAAATGTAATAAAAACGGTCATCAAAAACTGTCTGGAGTTTCAAGGGCTTCGGTAGCTGCATAGCTGATTCAGAGTTGTGCCAGGTGCCAATGACTGAAAGGACTCCCCCCGGTGCCTGGTGCCACTAGCAAGTTCTCCTGGAGTCATAGAATCATAGAATCATAGAATGGCCTGGGTTGAAAAGGACCACAATGATCATCTAGTTTCAACCCCCCTGCTATGTGCAGGGTCGCCATCCACTAGACCAGGCTGCCCAGAGCCACATCCAGCCTGGCCTTGAATGCCTCCAGGGATGGGGCATCCACAATCTCCTTGGGCAACCTGTTCCAGTATGTCACCACCCTCTGTGTGAAAAACTTCCTCCTAATATCTAACCTAAACCTCCCCTGTCTCAGTTTAAAACCATTCCCCCTTGTCCTATCACTATCCACCCTCATAAACAGATGTTCCCCTTCCTGTGTATACGTTCCCTTCAAGTACTGGAAGGCCACAATGAGGTCTCCCCGGAGCCTTCTCTTCTCCAAGCTAAACAATCCCAGTTCCCTCAACCTTTCCTCATAGGAGAGGTGCTCCAGCCCTCTGATCATCTTCGTGACCCTTCTCTGGACTCACTCCAAGAGCTGGACAGAGTCACAGAATCACAGAATCACAGAATCACAGGGGTTGGAAGGGACCTCCAGAGATCATCAAGTCCAACCCCCTGCCAAAGCAGGTTCCCTACACCAGGTTGCACAAGTGGGCATCCAGGCGGGTCTTGAATATCTCCAGAGAAGGAGACTCCACAACCTCCCTGGGCAGCCTGTTCCAGCGCTCCATCATCCTCACCATAAAGAAGTTCTTGCTCACATTTGTGCAGAACTTCCTATGCTCCAGTTTCTGGCCGTTTCCCCTTGTCCTGTCTCCACACACTGCTGAAAATAGTCTGGCCTCGCCACTTTGCTCCTTATACCTTAGATATTTATACACCTGTATCAGGTCCCCTCTCAGTCTTCTTTTCTCAAGGCTAAACAGACCCAGTTCACTTAGCCTTTCTTCACAGGGGAGATGCTCCAGGCCCTTCACCATCTTTGTGGCCCTCCGCTGGACTCTTTCCAAGAGATCCCTGTCTTTTTTGTACTGGGGAGCCCAGAACTGGATACAGTACTCCAGATGAGGCCTTACCAGGACAGAGTAGAGGGGGAGGATCACCTTCTTCGACCTGCTGGCCACGCTCTTTTTAATGCACCCCAGAATGCCATTGGCCTTTTTGGCCACAAGGGCACACTGCTGGCTCATGGCCAACCTGTCGTCCACCAGGACACCCAGGTCCCTCTCTGCAGAGCTCCTCTCCAGCAGGTCATCCCCCAACTTGTACTGGTGCATGCAATTATTCCTCCCTAGGTGCAAGACTCTACACTTGCTTTTATTAAACCTCATCTGGTTTCTTACCACCCAGCTCTCCAGCCTGTCCAGGTCTCGCTGAATGGCAGCACAGCCTTCAGGTGTGTCAGCCAATCCTCCCAACTTCGTATCATCAGCAAACTTGCTGAGGGTGGCCACTATCCCCTCATCAAGGTCACTGATGAAGATGTTGAACAAGATCGGACCCAGCACCAACCCCTGAGGAACACCGCTAGTTACAAGTCTCCAACCAGACTCTGCACTGCCAAAGACGACCCTCTGTGCTCTGCCAGTCAGCCAGTTCTCAACCCACCTCACTGTCCACTCATCTATCCCACACTTCCTCAGCTTTGTTATAAGGATGTCGTGGGAGACAGTATCAAACACCTTGCTGAAATCAAGGTAGACTACATCCACTGCTCTCCCCCCATCCACCCAGACAGTGACGACATCATAGAAGGCTACCAGGTTGGTTGAGCATGACCTCCCCCTAGTGAACCCATGCTGGCTACTCCTGATAACCTCCTTTTCTTCCAATTGTCTGGAGATGGCATCCAGCACAAGCTGTTCCATCACCTTTCCAGGGACAGAGGTGAGGCTGACTGGCCTGTAATTACCTGGATCTTCCTTCTTGCCCTTTTTGAAGACCGGAGTGACAATGGCTATCCTCCAGTCTTCAGGCACCTCCCCCATTCTCCAAGACCTCTCAAAGATGATAGAGAGCGGTTCAGCAGTCACCTCTGCCAGCTCCCTCAGCACCCATGGATGCACCCCATCGGGTCCCATGGATTTATGAACATTGGTGCTGCCTAGGCGCTCTCGGACAACCTCTTCCCTGACTAAAGGGAAGTCTTCCATTCCCCAGACCCTCTCAGAAACCTCCAGGGTCTGGGATTCCTGAGGGAGAGCTTTTTCACTGAAGACAGAAGCAAAGAAGGCATTCAGTATCTCCGCCTTCTCAGCATCCCCTGTTACCAGAACACCCCCCTCACTTAGCAGGGGACCCACATTCTCCCTAGTCTTCCTTTTACTGTTAACATACTTTTACTAAAGTAATAAAAGCCTTTTTTATTATCCTTTATCTCCTTCGCCAGGTTCAATTCCAGGCGGGCTTTAGCCTTCCTCGTCGCATCCCTGCAGGCCCTGACAACACTTCTGTGTTCTTCCCAAGTGGTCATTTCATGGACCTCCAACATCCTTCCTGTACTGGGGGACACAGGCCTGGACGCAGTACTCCAGATGGGGCCTCACAAGATCTGAGTAGAGGGGGACAATCACCTCCCTCTCCCTGCTGGCCATCCCTTTTTTAATGCAGCCCAGAACACAGTTGGCCTTCCGGGCTGCAAGCGCGCACTGCTGGCTCATGTCCAGCTTCTTATCCACCAGGACCCCCAAGTCCTTCTCCACAGGGCTGTTCTCAAGGAGACCTTCCCCCAGTTTGTATAAACACCTGGGATTGCCCCAACCCAAGTGCAGCACCCTGCGCTTGGCCTTATTGAACCTTAGGTTTTCTTTTCATGGGCTCACTTCTCCAGCCTGTCCAGGTCCCTCTGGATGGCTTCCCTTCCCTCCAATGTATCAACTCAGCTCAGCTCGCTGTCATCCGCAAACTTGCTGAGGGTGCGCTCGATGCCACTGTCTGTGTCATTGATGAAGATGTTGAAGAGCACCGGACCCAAGACCGAGCCCTGAGGGACACCGCTTGTGACCGGTCTCCACCCTGACACAGAACCATTGACCACAACCCTTTGGCTACATCCAGCCAGCCAATTTCTAATCCATCAAACAGTCCATCCTTCAAATCCACACCTTTCCAATTTAGAGAGAAGGACCGATTTAGAGAGAAGTCACCACTGAGCTTCTTAGAGAAGTCATTTGCCCGTATGTGGACTATAAATTGAACATATTCATAGAGCAAGGATAAGTTGATAAGCTACAAATAGAAGAAAACTGAGAAGAAATTCTGTCTTTTTTGAATTGAATTGTATATTCTACATGCTGAGCTGTGCAGAAGCTGTGTAGAAATGCTGATGAGCTAGGAGACGTTGGAAAATATCCATCTGGGCCAGAATCACCTATGCATGAAATCTGGCCCAGAAACAGGAAGACTTAAGTGAGGAAATTACATCCTAGTCCTTCCTTTATAGCTCTTTCCTGAAGAAAAGAATAAATGAGAAGTTGTTTTTTCCTGAGATTTCTGAGAGTAGCTCATTTTTTAAATTATCTGAATGGATGTTCATCTCAGGGTGGCTTTCCTCGAGTTAGTTTGTCTGGGATCAAAGAGAAACCACAAGGCAGGAAGCTACAGCTGAGCAAAAATTTCAGAGCAAATTAATCCAGCAATTTTACCCCTTCAGTGCAGAGTCTTTTATCTATTTGGTTGGTTGGTTAAATGCTTTGGCAATGCCTGGATCCAGCTTTTGCCTTGCTCAGTGGGACAAGATCTTGGTAGCTCAGTGAATCCTTGCATTTTCTTGTTCTGCAGGAAGCCTTGATAGGTGGATCATTTCCCTGACTGCTGGTGGCAAAGCATCTCTACAAGTACACAGGGCTCAATAAATCTCACCTCTCAAGGCAAAGATATTCACAGGTATGCATGCTGAATGTGTGGGCCTAGGTGGACTTCAAGTGCCATGGCTTGAGAGGTAGGTGACAGACCTTTCATCCCCATTCCATTCATTGCTATGTCAGAACTAGGTCATCCAACCCAACACCTTCAGAACTGAGAAAGAAATTAAATCCATGTCAGGTGATCGTGTATGTGACCTCCAGGTAAGGCTCCTGTGGCATGGGGCTTGCAACCCAGCTTGTGAAAAGGGGCTTTGTATTGGGCCATAGGATGCCGCACACTTGCCTCTCTCCCCATAGGCAGCCAAAGTACAGCACAGTTTATAATGTAACTCCAAATCACTGAGGAAACCACTAGCCCATCCTAAAAAGAGGGACTTCTAAACAGCTTTCAGCTGCCTCAATCTGGCCCAGACACAGGACATGGAGAGTTATTTTACTGGTGCCACTTGTCACAGGCACTCACACAGCTTTCTTTTAGAGCATGATCCACAGTGTTTTACTCGAAATGGAGTCACCACCAAGCTTAGTAGAGGTAAAATATCATGAAAGACAATACTGCTCACACTAAATAAATAAATAAATAAATACAAAGCAAATGCTTAATATCAAAGACATCCTTAGCAGTAGTTGTATTGCTTATATCTTGTATGGAGAGAATATTTACACTGTTCAGAAATCTGCTCTTCTGCCAGAGCAGCTACATTTTAGCAGCTTGCTAAACAAGAATATGATAGAAGGATAATATATCACTGCCACTCTCAGCTACTTTTTACAGTAAGGAGATGATTATTAAGAGCCTGTTTCTTTACTGGCAAGACTTACACAAAGAAGAATCCTTTCCTTGAATATGCATGAGGTAGTTTTGTTTAGGACTACAACTGCTGTGTGCCACCTTATTTTCAAAGGTAGAAGGTTTTCCAGCTTCACCTTGGCTCTTCATTCACTTGCCTAAACAACTCCCTTTCCTAAAATAAAACCTAAAAATAAAACACAACAGCCCATTTTCCAAAGGCAGCCCTAAATTCTCACTGTCAGGACTCCCAACAGCTGAAATTTTTCCTTCCTCACAGGGTATTTCTCACGTTACCAATTCAGGAGCACGTGACTTTACTAAACAAATCATTCTTTGTAAAAGCAAAGAAATGCAACAAGACAGTACAAAGCAGATCTGTTTCCTTGTTTCTTTGAGTAGATTCAAGTCAGAATCCTCTACAAAATACAGAATTCTTCTTTTTCCCAAGACTTCGGTTTTCTCTCCAAAGGGACTGATAGGAAGCTCCTTTATTTTACAGATGCTTTGTCATCTTCCCTTCTTTCATCTTCAAGTGAGAATTCCCAGTTTATTTCAATGCCAGGGGGATTGTACCCTCTATCAGATACTTTCTTATTTTGGTCAATACCAAGCTAGAACTTCAATTTGAAAGGTGGTGGGTTCTACTGACTCTTTTGGGGGGCGGGAGGGTAACTTGTGAAATAAGCAGTTCTTCATTGACAAGCACTTCCATTTTACAGGACAATTAACATCTAACAACATATGTTCAGACCCATGCCTGCTTCCTAGCATCTGGATGTCTCAGCTTCATCTGGAATCTAATAAAGGAACAGAGCCTCATAAATCTAACACAGAAAGCAAAATTGCGTTTATACATTTACGACAGCCATATAGAGATGCATTAATTCTATTTGAGACCACAAATGTGTAAATATACAGCTCTCCCCTGGTAGCTATTGCAAGCACTATTGGCTTTGATTTAGAAATAGAGTGTGTCTGCATAGGTTAAAAAGAGGAAATGATACAGAATCAGAGGTCTCCCTTATAGCAGTAACCTTTCAGGCCTGCTAAGGATGATAAGCAAGTCTGATCAGCACTGTCAGCATAAGACAACAGCACTCGGAGGATGCCTCTCCACACGTACCATATGCAGGCCTGCAGCTGTAAATTACTTTCTCAAGAAAGAGGCTTACACGCCAAAACATACATAGGATCAGGGCCTCTCGCCCTTTCATAACCCTGTACTGTTTCTTACACTTATTTCTCTTGCTTGAGATGCTCACTCAGTGGTTTTCTTTCTGGAATGCAGCATGCCAGCAGTGCTTGTTTTTGTTATCCTTGTTCCCTCTTTTCCCTGCTCCAAGGCAGGAAAGTGCTAGCAGCCCCGCCTTCTAGGTTGGCAGGAAATTTAAACCAGCAGTAAGCTGCTCCTCGGACCACCCCCAGACTTTTTTTTCTCCTCATTGATGCAGACGACTATTTAACTGGGGGTTGACTTGTCAAATTCATCCACTGACGCTTAGCAGGAGCTGCCCAGCCATTGACAAGGATTCCTCCTTGCCTCCTCTCCTGGACGAGCTCCCCAGGACGAAGATGCTGCTGAGCCTGCTTGCTCTGCTCTCTGCAGCCCTGCTAGCCAGAGCAGCCCCTCCAACTTGCTACTCCAGGGTGTTATCTCTGAGCAAAGAAATCACCGAGTCATTCAAGGAGCTCCAGACCTCCAAGGCTAAGGTAAGTCAGCCTAAAAACTCCTACAAAGACATTGCAGGTTGCTTGCTTTTGATACAGGTTGCTCTCAAAAAAAAATTGCTACTGATCTTTCTTCTTTTCTGCAGGACCCATGCGTGGAGATGCTGCCCAGGCTGTACTTGGACATCCACGTAAGTTTTCATACTGCTTTCTTCCTTCTGCACAGGAGAAGCAGCCACTGAAAAGAGAGCATTACTTTTAAGACTGTTAACACCAGAAGAGCAGTTTGAAACTATTTTTTAAAAGCTTAATTAACTAGAAAGATAAGTGACTGAAAAAAAAATAAATTTCACTTTGAATCTTATTCAAATCCCTATGGACCTTCTGAGACTTTGTTTTGAAGTGACTGCCATTTCTATATTGTTTATTGTGACAGAAGCTAAATATGCACAACAAAGCTTTGAATAATAGTTTTTTTTAAAAAAAAGCAAAACAATTTCTTTATTCAATCAATTTCATTTTTTATCATGTGTGGCTTCTGGCACTGCAGTTTTAACTAACAGAAGTGCAGGGATATCTTGCTGTCTTTTCCTGTTTTAAATAACCATTTGTTGAAACCAGAAAGGAAAAATATTCTTGAGGTTATGGAATACAGAGAAAAGACCACAGAAGTCGTCTCCCAGCAAAGATGAAATAGTCTCCTGTGCATGTATGTTATATTTGGGATATCTGACATACTTTGCTGCTGTTCTCAGTGTTCCCCTGAACAACTAAAAAGTAAAAAAAAAAAAAAATATCCAATCAACAAAAAATGCCTGACATATTCTGTTGGAAGCAATTACACTGTCAGGCATTGCAAGTCAGATCCCTTCAGATCCTAACTCCAGAGCTGCTAGCACTTTTCCTCACTGCAAAGACCAAGCAGCATGATCCCAGTGCATCAGTATCCCTTGCTTTATAACAAGAGGTGGAATATTTATTTATCTGCTGTACTAGGATGTTGTGAAATTAATGTTTTCCATGCTTTATTTTAATAATGCAAGTTGTGAGATAAAATGACCCAGAAAAAAAGTTATTGCCTTTTGTATGGGAATGGAGGAATTGTGTCATAAATCTTTTATCTTGTTCACCAGCAAAATGAGGCATTCTCTTAAAAGAGAAACAGTGCACCTTTTTTTACGTAACCCCATCAACTACAGGAACAGGTTTTACTGTTTTGGCACTGCCAGCTCCCAAAGCATGTGGGAAGGAAGCTGGCAAACCAGGACTGCGCCTGCAAAACTTTCTGAGCACTTATTTGGACCAAACGCCTTTGTTATGACATATTGAAGGTTAATTTCCCACACTAAAGGTTACATAAATCACATAGACACAGAGGTAGGAATTCAGGGCTCCCACAGAGGCAATAAGAATTTTGTTAAGTGGCGGAGAGGGACATAAATCTGCATTTGTGCACTGTTACAAATGCTTCTTTTGCACTCTTTGCAGAATTACTGTGTGCTGACAAAACTCCGTGACTTTGTGGCCTACCCCAGATGTGAGAGAGTGCTGGAAGTGAGTGAGCTGAAGGAAAAAGCCCGGAGCCTGTACACCATTATGATCTCCTACTGCAGAAGGGTGAGTCAGGATGCACCAACAGGGACACAACGTTCAGCTCCCTCTGTCTTTACCCTGCCTCCTGACCTCAGCAAAAGTGAATCAGGGCCTGACTTACTCACATTTGCACTATCCTCTGTCTTCCTTCTTATAACGTCAGCCATCTCTCTTGTTTCTCCAGGACTTGGCGTTCCTTACTGATGACTGTAACGCTCTGGAAAGTCCCATCCAGTCTTCCATTGAGTCCTCTGAAGACATTGACAGCTAAAATGGAGTCAGCCCCAAAGTTGTACCTGGGAAATTTTCAAGGAGATCAGGAGTCAAGATACATATAACACTGTCAGCTACAGCATTAGACCTTTTTTGAGCACACTAGCAATATTGTCTCAGACCTACCCATTTTTCTGAGCCTTGGCAGGAAATGAACCGCATGCCTTACATACCTGCAGAGCTGCTAGGGAAACTATGGTTAGAAAGCAGTTTTTTATTTGGCAAGGTATGATATTTCAGCTTAGCCAAATGTATAAAGTATGTTTTGTTTAAACACTAGGTACTAGATTTTTAAACTCTTCTATGAATAACTAGATTAATAGATCATACTACATTTTCTATATTCTATCCTAAGAAGTTATTTTATTAGATTGGCATGGAAGGGACTTTGTTTCTCTTAAAACATTTGATAGAAGTGTAATTCTGTACTGACAGACTTCTCTCTACCTGTATGGATCATCTATGTATGCTGGTAACTTTTGATATAAGACTTGTAAGAATAGAAGTGAAAGTATCTTGCCTGAGTGAAAAATTAAATAAAAAAACTTCTAACCCAAGATGCTTGTGTTACAGCATGTCTTTCAAGACTATCCAAAAAGGTGTCATTCTTTTAAACTTTTCACAGCCACTTGCAAGTTGTTTTTCACAGCACAAGCCATCTTTAGCTTTGTTTCCATAGCAATGCAAACTTTGCTGTGTCTGCATGATTTGGCAATGTAAAAGTTTCTACTGGGAGAATTTTTCCTGTAAGCAAACCATTTTCTTAACAAAATTAGCAGATTATTTTTTAAATACTGTTTTGTGAGAATGTAAGCTCTGAGGCTTAGAAAGCTTCTTCAGTGTTTAGACAGACTGTTAGGTTTCCAAGCCTCAACTCACATAATGACATACTGAGATCAATAAAATTTCCAGATCACAGAATCAACAAGGTTGGAAAAGACCTCCAAGGTCAGCCAGTCCAACCATCCCTGCATTCTCTCTCTACAAGTGGTTCCTCTCTCTCCTGTACAGTATTGTCTGGTCATTCCACTGGAGCACTGCCCAGCATCTGACTTGTTCGGTGGTCTCACTACATTTTATTTAAAAAAAAATCTTCTGTAAGATTATTGCATTATGTGACAGTTACGGCTCTATCGTCTTCTACCATACCAGTGAATATCTGAAGGTATGAAACAAAAATGACTGACAACCTTTAGGGGAAGAAAGCAATCATAACAATTGATTTAAAGAAAGAAGAAAATTTGTGCGTGGAGGGAAAAAAAAAGGTTGTTTTTTTTTTTTTAATTTCAATAGAATAAGGTAAATCCAACATTATTTATCAGTTTTTTAGCTAGTTTTCTGGTTTCATCATAATCCTGATACAAATTACCCAAACTATTCAGCTTTATGCCCCATCTTATCTCTATATCAGAAGCAGATATGGATTCTTATAAATTAATCCTCTTTTCTTTGCTCCGTTACAGAGAAATACCATGCGTAGAGATCTGTACTTCTGTTAAAAGTCAGTCCATGACCATTTGATTCATTTCCAGTGAAGGAGGGAATCAAGAAGGAATAAAACATGAAAATCAGTCGACACCTACTCAGTGTTTATGCTTTAGACTAGTTAATGTGACGTCTTTGTACCTCAATTCACTCATTTTGAAAATAAATACTACTGGTGTGAACAAAGCTCTCAGGAACACTCAGGTTTTAATATAGATGATATGATATTTTCATATAACAGGTAACAGATTTTTTTTTTTGACAGAGATTATAAGAGACCAAAAAAGGAAAAAGAAACCCCAAATGAAATAAAAATTTGTTCCTGGGCTCCAAAGAAAGAGAACATGGCTGTGCAAATGTTCCTTTCCTAACTGAATATACTAACCCAATATTCAATTCCATTCCATTCTGTTCATGAACAGAAGATCTATTACATTTAGAAGAAAATGATCCCAGACAAATTAATCCTGAAGCCATTGCACAAATTTCCATTCTGCTGAACTTGGAACATTTGACTACGTCACTGAAACACAGACTAATGGAGGGAAGCACTGAATCCAGGAGAGATACTGAGGGAAGAAAAGAAGCCCCTTCCTTTCCAGTTTGTTTCACTTGTAAGTGTAGAATCAAGGAATGTGCCCACCCAACTTTGTACTTCTTTCTCAAAGCTGAAGTCCTCATATGCTAGCCCTTCCAAGCCTCTAGATGCTCCTGGGCAGCTCACAGTGGTTCCTACTCACTCACGTTTCTCTATGGCCGTAGGGTAAGAGACAGTAGTAATCTCAGCAATCTGATCTAACACCAGGCTGAATTCAAAGAAGGGCAACAGCTTGGATAGTTCCATTCCCAGAAAAATTGTTGCTTGGTTTGCCTTGTAGGACTCATCTCGTCACCAAGCCAGCAACCTCTGAACAAGATCCTGTGCATTCAAGAGATACGAATATTTTTTTTCAGCATCATGTGGACATTTCCAAGGCCAGCTCCTTTAGCAGCAACCATACCCTGGAACAAGAACTCCTATTAACACATTGGCAGGGAGCCTGGTAACTACACACAGAATGCGTAAGTATCTTGGCTCAAGGAGAATTGCAGGTGGACTTAAATCACTCAGCATTCAAACTTTTCCTCCCTCTAACCAGGAGCTCCCCTGCTGCCTGTGGAAGCAAGCAATGTTGGGAAAGTATCAAGGCCTGTACACTACTATACACATGCCAAAACCACATTACAGCCTCTGCTTGTCATACCTCTTTACAAAGACAGACACAGCTGTATGTGCAGTACGGTCACCAAAGGCCACGGCATTGCAGACCTGATACAGGGACCAGTTCTCATGCCTGGAAGCTGGCAGCAGGCAGCAAAAAGCTGTTAATTTTTGGCTGTTTTCTCACCTCCAACTGTCACAGGTTTTAAACACAGGCCTGTTATAAAGCTAGCACTGTGGCTTGGCAAGTAAACTGCATGTTTCCTTCCCCGCAGAAGTCCACACAACTCTGTCTCCAGAGCTGGACCTTGGCTGAGGTCTGATCAGGTATCCATGGCACTTCTTTGGTTAGTGACTTTAGCTTCTTCAATACTGACAGAACACATCATTTCCAACACAGTCCTAGTGTGGTTATTCACCAACAGCTCGGTTCTATACAGTTACATCCTACTTCTGTAGAAGTTGATAAAAGCATCTAGGCACTTTGGCGACTGCAAATACCTGAGAAGCCTGCAAAAGCCTATCCTCCATTTGCACATGTCCATTTTATTCCCAGAATCAAGATTTATCTGATTGCTGGTGTACTTTTACATCAACTATATTCCCCATGGTTTACGCTGTGATTCTTCCCATATCTTGCATGTCATTTTTTTAATGGGAAGTGTGCTGAAAGCAGATCTATGCTCTTTCAGTTCACAGCAGCCTACTGTCACTCAGTCTTAATGAAATTTGTGACTAGATGAACCCTTTTCATGAATAGTATTTTTCCATTTTGCACAGTGTAAGGAAAAAAAAAAAAAAACAGACACTGATAAACAGAACTAATCCACTTGTAATTTGCCAAGAAATCCTGCACTACTCCCTTTCACCAAGCCAGTAATTTTACCTTTTCACCAGGTATACAAGAAGCAGTGGAGTCATCCACACAGCTGAACATATACTCCCACATCACAACAGCCTATGCTCCTGAGAGCCCCAACTAAGACAGAGACCACGAAGGGATTAAGGAATACATATTTCTTGTAATTTTTCACTTGGCTTCTTGCCTAGTTTGGGCAGACTACTACTAAAAACACATCATTAACAAATTGCACTCCGCTGTATGAGAATGAAGAGGAACTGTAGAAAAATAAAGCATCTGCTCTACTGTCATTAAGTTAGGAGGTTTGTTGGAGAGAGCAGTTAGTCATATTGAATCTTAACAAGGTGAAAATTGCAGGTTTGGGGGACAAAAATCAAGCAAAGACATTAATTTCCAATGTTGCCATATTATTTTACTGTGGATTTTACTAGAAGCAGTTTATTTGCCATCTTCTCTTTACCAGCCTTGATCACATGGGCTTTCCTTAAGGAGGCACTCTGGTCATTTAATTCCTCATGCACTATGCTTTGATGAAACTAGACAAGGGCTGGAAGCTAGCAAATGTCTGACATCTGGTTCCTACCCCAAGTCAGAAAGAGGGGAGCATTCAAGCCCTTCAAGGTGACAAGGTTTTACAGACTTTTCACAGATAACATCAAATTTGCTACTAATTAGTAGAGTACAGAATAAATATCAAGTTTTATGTATATATATATATACATATATATATATATATATATATTTTTTTTTTAAGAGAAAACAGGAAAGCAGTGGGGAGGAATCTGATCTTTTACCTTGCACTTCTTTTGGAGAGGGGTGTTATTTTGTCCAAACAACAGATTAACAGATGAAGTCCATTCCACCTTTCAGGACATACATGGCATCTATGGGTGGAGCAGATGGGATGCTGGCATGTTTTCCAGTGTTAGAGTACATTAGAGTACAAGTTGGCCTCACTGTACTAAAATGAACCAAAAAAGCTTTAGATACTGAAATGCAGTGAATGCACCATTTGCTGTACAGATAGATAATATGAAGCCCACACTACAGTCAGGGGTAGTTTTTTAATACACTATGCGATGAGGAATCACATTTGTTGCATTAACTTTAGAGAGTGATTCACTTTACAGAGTGATTCAGATGCAGATTCTTCCTAGGACACTGTCTCAGTTCCCAGGCTGCTGAATCCTGTCAAAAATCAAGCCATAGCACAGCTAGGGATGTGAGGTTACTTTTAGACCCCTACATTAAGTGCTTTCTTGTCTTTCTCTCACACTTGCTGACATGAAACAGTTCACATACTAACTGCTAAATAACTTTTGTACTTGGGGTGGAAGTGGCCAAATTTCCTTTGGCAATGGATTCTGGTCCATGCTATCTCCTCAATTTCATCCAAAATTTTTTGGAAGGGTGGCAGCTGTCTGAGATCAAAACTGCACACAGTAGCATTCTAACAATTTCCCAGTATGGACAGGCATGTTTCAATACCTGGAAATGTTCCTAACAGTATTTGAACAAATAGATAAGAGACTGATTTTGAAACGTAACAGTTCTGTTGTTCTTCTGGGGGAAGAAATCTGCTTTTCAGACTATTAACACACTTCAGATTTTGTGATTTATTTCAAAAATAATATGAAAAAATCTGGGAAACAGATTCCAAACCTGACCAATTTCCATACAAATTATGCATGAGAGAAGTAGTAGGTAAATAAATCAGAAATGTGCTATGCCTACTGAGGGAAAGGTAATTGTATATGCAATTATCAACTAGAAGTATTTCCAGTGATCTAGGAAAGAAAAGTGTTTCTGGAGGTCACAATTATTGTTTGTTGGTCAGTATTGTTTACTGCTGCTCAGTACAGAGGAAGCTTTTCCTGCATTTGCAGAAAATTAAGCTATTTTTCTCAACTTTGAAGTTCTCTGAGGTCCAAAAAGTGCTTGGTTGTTGCTCTTTTCTTATGATAGCTAGACAGCCAGAATATGTGAGTTGGAAAAGCAGGCTGTTTATCAAAAATTTTCCTTGATCGGGACATTAAGTCCTGTCCAAGGAAGCAAAGGGATACACTCAGGCTGTTTTAGTACCCTCCCCCTTCTACTTGATAGGAACTGTGTCCTGACACAGTCATTAGCTATACACATGGGAATTATTTGCTTTTTATATTCATGAGCAGCCCTGTTCATCTTTTAATTGCTGTGAAGTGTTTATCTTAGTTTCCTCCTCTGAAACGTTAATAACACACTGTAAGTTATTTCTACATGGTGGGGCAGATCTAAGTCATTTGGGTTTTTTTGTTTGTTTTTAAAGAAGAGCTAGGAGATAGGCTCCATGAACTAAGTTGCAAACTAAAGCATGTAGTGATGTGCCTTTGCACAGAACTGGGTTATACAGCCTGGCCCTGGCCTATGACCAACTGTAGCCCTCAGGAGCTGAGCTAAGCCATAGCCTCTTCTAGGAGTGCAGCAGACAGTGGCATTATCTATGGCTTTCTTCACTCATGCTGTGGCTTCAGTTGAGAAGAAATTAATTTTCTTCATGGTGCCTGATTGTAGTTCTGTTTTAGATTTGGGATAAGAATAATGTTGATAACACATCGATGTCTCAGTTGTTGCTGAGCAATGCTGCACAAAGCCAAGCACATTTCAGCTTCTCGTACTGTCCTGCCAATGGGGGGAGCTGAGGGAGTACAGGAGGTGGGAGAGGGCAGAACCAGGACAGCTGACCTAAACTGTCCAAAGGGATATCCCATACCACATGGTGTCATGCAGAAAAATAAAATGGGTTTGTTTCCTGGCCTGAGATAAACCCAACAAAACCCTCAACTTTTTGCTGACCTTCATTCAGAAGTTTTTAGCTGATCCCAATGGTCACTTGGTCACCTTGGCTGAACAGGTGGAAGAAATGAGGATGGGAAGGAGGAAGAGCCAAGCTGAAGTAACATGTAGCTTTGTTTCTTCAAAGAAAGATGACTCCATTTCTGCAGAACAGTTTTCCTCAATCAACTGCAAATGCACCAGACTTGCTCCAGACTCCTGTAATGACATTTTATCACTCACATCCTCACAAAACAGCCTCATTGAGAAATTATGCAAATAGAATCATTTCTAATCATGACTGTCTTCAAAGGAAGACAACAAAGAGTTGCACTCCAGAAAATCTATTGATAAGGGTAATTATGTTATTAGGCCTTCTCAGTCATCTCTGCATACATACAATAATTACTTTCAACTTTGAATCTTTCATCAGCATGGCATAAAAATCTGGATAAAGATGTAGACAGGTAAAGAAAAGACTGTGAAGTGCTTTATGTATATTAATTACACCTCATAACACCTCTGACAACTCAGAAAGAGATTATAAAGTTTAGGCATTGATGCCTCTAAATCAGACTGCTTATTTAGTTATTTAAAATGCAGTTTTGGGGATCTGCGTATGAGCACTGTAGCAAAACCATCTTACTTAGCATGAGAAAGCAAACTGATGATAATGCCAAAAATAAAGCACACGTCTTTCAAGCCTTCTCCAGCACTCTGATCACAGCCTTTAGTCATATATCCCCACACAGCCTAGGAGTAGCTCTCAGATTTACTGACAACCAGCATCTTACACAGCAATCAAATGGATCTGTATTTCATTGTGCCTGGCAAGCTTTTGACCAAAGCTAGATTTGTGGTTCAAATTTAAAATGGATTCCTAATGCTAATGCCAGAACAGGTTTAAAGTATTTCCTCTCTGATGAATCTCTTGTCAAGTCAATGAAAGGCTGCTCTATTCTCTATAACTCATATCTTTCTGCGGCTCGTATGGGACACGTGATATTGAAAAACAAGAACTCGATTGTTAAAAGAGGATATGAAGGTCACAGTAAACTACATTATGCATATGGCTTTTTGGAAAGAATATCATCCAAAATTCAACAAGAAACTTAAAAACATCATTTTTGGATTCTTAAAACAAACTGAAATTCTACAGAAATTAAGAGAATTTTAACCTGTGTCGGTTAGGGCAAAGTGATTTATTTTCTTCAAAAAGATTCTGCAGCCATCACCACTGAGACTGTATGATGTAAAAGCGTCCATAAACACTGCAAATTCTCGATCAGACATCAAGCTAGACTTTATGATAAGGACCCAAAATTCTACTCTTTCATCTGGACAGTTGCATGAAACTTCGTACAGTAAAAATACTGGACAGCTGGTGAAAGTCAAGAGTCCTGCCAGGATCAGGGACCACAACTGTAATTCCAAAATGAGGGAAAGGAGCAAACATTTTTAATAAATGTTAACTGCAGAGTCATTGAGCTGGTCGAAAAAAACAACCTGCTGAAACACAGCTATCACTTTTTTGAAACTAAGTGCTATGTAAAAGGTTTTAATACCACATTTATGGTGAAAACAGTGAAACTGGCAATAATATCTCACTATTTTCATCTTAGCTTTTTCTGTAAACTTCTGCCCCTTAACTAACTACACTGATTGGTTCAAGCACGCTTCACAATTAAGCTTTTGGCATTTCACCATTTTTGCTTTTCAACTCTCCACAAATTTATGACATCTAGTAACATGTCTGACTGCAATTCAGAAAGCTGCTGAGTGGATTATTTTTCTCTTCCCCACTCCACTTAGCTTCATTGATTCTGAAATCTGCCTCTCTACAGCTGACTCAGAGTTTATTATTAACAATATCCAGACACAATTTAAAGGTACTTGATGCTGGAGATAGTTTGGGATAAATAGGAGAAAGATTGCTGTAATACAAGAAGGCAAGAGGATCAGCTTTGTCTCTGTAAGCCTGGAATATGAAAGGTTTATTGCCAGGTTTAATTTATCTTTGCTGGAATACGCACGAACTTCAGGAGATAAACTCATTCCAAAGGTGCAGAAAACAGTGCACCTCATAAAAACTGTGTTCATTTATTCTTTCAGTCAATTCCCATAAATCAAACTCAAAGATATGACTTATAAATAGTCCACTGTATTAAGGAAGCTGTTGATAGTAAATCTATTCCCCTGAAATTACATTCCCCATATTCCTTTCTTTTCAAAGATATTTTTACCTGCACAGAAAGTAAAGCAGAGTGCTGAGAAATGTATATAAGTGAACAAGGAGCTCCTGGCAAAACTCAGATATGAAAAGGAAGCACACTAGATGTGGAATCAGTCAAATGATCTGGGCAGAATACAGAAAGACAATGTCTGATGAAGCTGGGATGTGGTTAGGTAAGTCAAAGCCCACCTGGAGCTGAATTTCCGAGAGACACTAAGGGCTTCTACAGGTACATCCAACAGCATGGGTCCATTGCTAGAAGGAGACCTTATGACAAAAACCCAGTAATGACCAAGACATTCACTCCCTTTTTCACTCCTATGTCTACTGGCAAGATCCCAGGCCTCGCAAACTAGTGGGAAAGTCTGAAGCAAGGAAGACATACTAAGTAGAGAATGGTCATGTAAGGAACATTTAAACAATCTAGACATTTACATATTCACGGGGCCTGACACTTTGCACTTAAAAATGCTGAAGGTTGATGTCATTGTGGAGCCACTATCTGCTGTATTTAAATGGTTATGAAGAATATTTCCTTCTGTTCAGCACTGATGAGACTCGTTTGGAATGCTTGACTTCCCAGTACAAGACAGTGCAATACTGGAGTAAATACAGCAAAGGGTCACAAAGATGGTTAAGGGCTTGGAGCATCTGACACACAGAAAACAGAGAGAGCTGGAGCTGTTTAGCTCAAGAAAATACTCAGGGCCAACATTTTCAGTGCATCTGAATACCTGACAGATAAAGTAAAGACAATGGAGCCAGTCTTCTCAGCATTGTCCAATGATTGGAAAAGAGATAACTGATACAAACTGAAACATAGGAAATTCTCTTTGAAACATAAGGTCCAAAGCAGGGAGAAACTCTCATTGTGAAGGTAGTCAGACCCTCACAAGGGTCACCCAGCTCGAGGAGGGAAGGTTTAGATTGTATATCAGGGGGAAGTTCTTTACAGAGAGAGTGGTGAGGTGCTGGAACAGGCTGCCCAGAGATGTTGTGGATGTTCCATCCCTAAAGGTGTTCAGGATCAGGTTGGATGGAGCCCCTGAGCAACATGGTCTAGTACAAGATCTGGAGATTAGTGGCCCTGCCTCTGACAGGGGACTTGGAACTTGATGATCCTTGGGGTCCCTCCCAACCCTATGACTCTATGATTCAGACACTGGAATAGCTTGCACAGAGGGGCTGTGGATTGTCTGTCTTTGAAATGCAAATGACAAGATCCTGAGCAACATGTTATAGTTGACTTCTCTTCAAGCAGGTTATTAGATTAGACTTTCTCCAAATCTAAACTGTTCTGTGATTCTGCAATTACATACATGTGGTTTTGCAGGCATGTATTCCTATTCAGCAGCACTAAAGGAACATAGGCTAGTGGATTTCTACCAAAGTTATCTGAAAGATATATTTGGTTCTCAGAAGGGAAAGATCTCGACTGCAATCACGTAATGGACTAAAGTACAGTGGTTTTTACTATTGCATCATTTTTTCCCTAAACTGTTAGCTGCTATGATAGAAAGATTAAACATAGACTTGGTCAGAAGAAGAGTTTCAGCAGTAAGGAGGGACAATTATTTTTAAAACCTTTGCTGGAATTTTCCATTTACAAGAACCCTTTGCTAATTTTTATACTTGCAAACAGGAGGAGGGGGAAAATCCTGAATAATATTTGTTATCTTGGTGACAGTCATCTTCCCTGAGAAAGAAAAAAACAAACAAACAAAAAAACCCACCAGTATTGTGCAAGAGTAGATGATAGTATGGAAAAAGCCTTAGAATAACCATCATTTCAGGAGTTAGTGCCTTCCCATGCTTGATTGCTTCCTTTTTGCTTCTGTTCTGTGACAACAAATTCAGTGTTACGAATATTCCTCTAGAGAAGACATTTTCTTTTGTCTCCTTGAGTCTTTGCAAAGAAGAGATTTTATCAACAGTAGAAACACCACCACCTCAGGATGGTGTGAAGAGGTGCAAAAAGCATTCTGATGCTCCTAAAACCCACATTGTATCTTTTCCCTTATAAAGAGGAACAATTTGTTGATCAGTAAATATTCCCTAGCTCCATAGGAAATGCAAGAATTTAATGGCTCACTGGACTGTTGTCACCTATCACCACCTTGTTCAGTGACTTTGGTCTCAGTTAAATAAATTAGATAAATATAGATTTGATGACTGCCTATCTAATCATTACACTGAACAAGAATGGATTTAAACACAATTCAAAGAACAAGCTGCAAGCTGGATTTTCCAGTGTAAGAAAAGTTTTGTAAGGGAAATATGTTCCCAAGCAATGTAGCCTATTTACTTAATCCCCTTAACAGCAATGGTTCATGCTGTTCCAGTAAGAGAATTATAACAGCAAGCTTATGTAAGGTGTTCACCTGGAGGATATGAATCTCTTTGTATCAAGGGAAATCAAGACCTATTTCTCCAAGTGCACAAATACTAATTGAAATCTTACAAAGACCTATCCATAAATTAACCTTTATGTTTACTACCAACACAGTGTTGAGGAATACATTAGAGGAATCACCCAGCTGAACCATACCTTGCAAATATTAAGGCACGAAGAACTTCATTTGATTTGTTTCAACTCAACATATTAATTTAAATCTGAAACTTACCCAATATGCCTAAACTCCAAGCTCTCCGGAGGATAAATTCTCAGATATCTTGGAGATAACTGTGCACAAGTGACTGAAAAAATTGGATCAGTATAATTGAAACTGCCAGGAAATCATGAATAAAGTTGATACACACTGTAACACAAAAGAAACAATAGTTTAGAAGGATTTAGAGAATATTTTGTGTTCTAGCATTAAAAAAAATATATGTAAGTGTGACAAGAAATAGGGCATTCACATGACAGTAACTCTATCAGATAGTTCCTACAATATCAACAGAGTCCCACTTAGTCTATTAGATTAACTTACTTATGTTATAACTTATGTTTAGGCCATATTTTACCTAATGATATGTTGTGTAACATACATATAACATTTTATCTAATAAAAACTAATGAATGGGTTGACTTTGGCTTTAGAACTTCCCCTGAGAGGTTTACCTTCTGAAAATGAGGAAATCTAACCCCAGGAGGTCACATTTGGAAAATAATGAAGAGGGCAATTCAGTGCACAGTTACCCCACAAGTGCAACGGCTTTCCCTCCCTCTTCTGCTGTTCCCCATCTCAGACTACTGGAACTTTTGGAACGAATATCCCCAAACTTACAATTTTTTTTACTATATCCATAAACACAATATCCAATCACCTCATCGAGTCAGACGTCAGCAGTAGAGGACACAAAAATAAAACCATAGCACAGCAGAGAAAACTAAAATGAAAAACAAAGCTGCTTTATCCAGCATCACAAGAGGCAAGGAGTAGACCCTAAACCAAATTATGCAAAGACCCAGACAGGAAGCTACTTGCTCATCTTCTTTCTTTAGTTATTTTCAAATCAATCTTTCCATGGGCATCATGCTTATTCCCACATAACCTTGAGGGCCTGTTTCCTTTGAATTTGGTCAATGTTCAAGGACCAGGCCAAAGTCTAAATGAGTCTGGCAATGGAATGACTTAGATGGACATAGTGAAAAGCACTTTTGTAAGAGGGAAAAGAAAGAAAAAAACAAACTAGAGCACATAAAACTGAGCAACTTGAGGTTTCCACAAATGTAATTATCAAAGATAAATTTTGCAAAATTTAAATTGCAACAACTCAAGTGAGGACAGTTCACAGATGCCCATGCACCACAGCAATTCTCTTTTAAAGCATAATTCCTCTTCATTAATTGATTTTAGCCTGTAAGAGGAAATTTTAAAAAGCAGAAAGGAATTGCACTTTGAAAATTGAACACAAGCAGCAAGGCTGAGAATCTTATCCTAGAAAAGAGAGTTGTTATTGAATGACTGTAGTTCTGCCACATAGAGCTTCCATTTTTATTTTTCTCCTCCAAAATAATGACCTGAAGCAGTCCTGTTCTTGTTTCAGAATTTATGAAATTGTACACATCGCTGGGTACTTTGCTTACTGAATATCTTGATTTGTGATATTGCTTTCATTGTTTGGAGGAAATTTCTCATGGCTTGCAGATCCATATACTCATTTGACAGAAAAATGCAAATGTACATATTTTTTTAGTATCTCAGACTATCAAAGGCTAGACAAAGAGAAAGAAAACATCTGTACCCTTGTATTAAACAATGGATGATAGGGACAAATCTTGAGGTTGGAAAGGGGGAAATCTTCTCTAAAAATAAAATTTGGTTGAGCAGGAAAACAACTCCAACAAGCCAGGCTTAAGCTTAGAAACTGCTCAGGTTCTGCTGGAAGTAGGTCTGCACATACCTGACAGATGCATGCCAGAAAGATCTGGTGAAGGAAAGATAATTCCTATAAAACTATGCCTGGGCACAGCCACAATCTGCAGCATCAATATCCTTTCTTGTTCAATTGCAGGGATTGTAGCTTGAGAGACACTGTCCAAACTCTCTTAACACACCAGATTACCTAATGCTACGAGTGGATCTCATAGTGATATTTATTTGGCATATTTACTAACTATATTAATAGATCTCTAAATGAGCTGCATCTCTAATACTCCGTAGAAAGACATCTGCAGAAAACTGGAGTTTCTTAGTATTCACCTTAGATTTTGGAATCTAAAAATATACAATTATATCCTATACATTCATACTGTGTTCACATATTAGTGCTCACTTATAACACAGAGCTATAATAAATCTTTTTCTGTCATCAGCACAACATACTTCCTTCAACATCTGATAAGGGATCACAGCACCTGCTCCACAATATCCTAGATTTGTCATCCAGAAATCTGGTCAGCTTATACTCAGTGCAAGAGAATAGTTTATTGTCTTGCTTTAGGGGATTGTGATTCTACTTTTAATTAAAATAGATTTATAACCTCCTGTTATCACTAGGTTCAGACTGCATCTCAAAAGGGATTCGGGCCACAAAGAAACACAAAAACAAGCAATGAATCCTATTAGATCTGAAATACGGTGTTTTGGTTGCATTCACAAGCCAGCCTGGTTTTGAGGTTTACCTCTGCTCTAGCAAAGAACATCCAGTCCTTTCGGCATTATCAAATTTATAAGGTGCCTGCAGATTTTAAACTAAATAAAATAAAACCATTAAAGCTAACTATATTTCATTCTCAGCCATAAAGTTGTGGGCTTTTTTCCCTTTTTGATGAATATATGCTATGGAATTGATCTCTGAAGATATTAAAGTTTAACTTAGATTTTAAAATTTAACTTTTAAATCAATGAGGAAAGATCTTTGGAAGGATGTAACCATGCTCTTAGCTGCTTTGTTTGAAAAAGGACTCGAGGGCAATCAGTGCTATGCAGACCTGTATCATCAAGGAAAATCCTACAGCTGCTCTAGCTGAAATATATCCAAAGTGTGCAGTGTCTTCACAATAAAGTAATTCTGTTTTCTTGAAAATCACAGTGACATTTATTCCTCAGAGAAACAAACAAGATCACTTATTCTACTCCCTTAGAATTAGGATTTTAGCCCTTCACATTTTTCACTAGCATAGACTATTGAAAACTTAATTTTCTTAATTTAAAATAAGAATTACCACCCTTTTATTTCCCTTCAAACCCAATGACTCCTTTCATCCTGCTGCAGTGCAGGCAGACTCGAAGAAGTGAATCAGTTCTTATTTTGCTTTCCTTTATCTCCTTTCTCCCCTCCAGGCTCTTTGGTAAGTGCAACCCCAGCAAGCAAATGACAGCTTGCAATAGGAGCATTTGTGCAGTAATTCTGGAGCCCCGCTCTGTTCTCACTAGAGATGTGTGTTAAAGCTGTAACTGAAAATGTCTTTGTCCCTCCTTGTGTGGGGAACAAAGGGAGATTAAATGCTTTCAGAAAGGATAGATACATCATTTAAGGTGGAAGACCGTGGACACAAGGCAACCCACTAAGTCTGCCACTGATTTGCACAGAGTAAGTCAGATCCAACAGCCTCACAGCTGAGAAAAGCTTTCCAGAAACATTTATGGAACACACACCTTCCAGGAATGCAAGTTCACCTTGAGACCGAAAGCAAGAAAGCTGCATTTCCTTCAGACACGATACCTTGCCTCTGTTTACAAGGTGAAGTAATTTAACTCCTTGTCAGGCTATGGGGAATAAGGCAATATCCCAGATGTTGGGCAATCAAAATAGAAGTGTATATGAGGTGAATATGACTAGTGGGCTGTTCATTGTTGGTACCAGGTGGAGCACATCATGGTTCAGTGGTAGTGGCACTGCAGGTAAACTGCTGCCATGGCTGAGATTTAATACCCCACTTCTGATGTTTCCCATCAGTTCAGGAGCCAGGCACCACAGGGAGTGTAAATTCCTTAAGTTCACAAACAAATGTTCCTGTGTGCAGTGGATTTTGTTGTGGGAAGAGGTTTACAGGCCAGCACTTAGAACCATCTGGTCAGCATTTAACAAGAAATTGAAGCTATAATGTAAGCATGTTTTATTCATTCAAGGACTCTCTTCCTGGCTAGTAGCCAGCATTCAGGCTTCCTAAACCATTTCCATTCTCATTATGTACTCCAGAAACCAATGCAATAAGTTCAGTGTACAAAGGACAGGTTCTCATACAAGTTATCTGATTCACCTTACACATCCGTTCTGCAAACACAATCTTGTCCTTTCTCCCACCCTAGATTAGATATGTTGAACATGTTAGCATACAAAGACTCTCCTCCCATGCCAGAACAGGCAGCAACAGTACGCAATCCTCTCCTCAATTTCAAGCAATTGAGAGGGAGGAGCTAGTTTCAAGGCCATTTCACCTGATCCAGTGCAGCTGTTGCTCTCCACCTGGGCAGACACCTGACACATCCTTTGCAGAGTTTTCATTTTCAGACAGCTCCTTTTCCTGTGCTATCTCACCCTATAATTGCTTATATGTTAGTGGCAGGGCACCAGCACACAGACGGTGGGAAGAGGAGAGTCCAGCTGCAATCTGCATCAGCAGCTAAGGAGTCATTTTCTTATCTCTGTCTCAGGCTGCCTTGACTCCAAGCACAAATACAGGCTGGGTGGAGAAGGGCTTGAGAGTAGCCCTGAGGAGAAGGATTTGGGGGTGTCTGTTGATGCAAGACTCAAGAGGAGCCAGCAACATATACTTGCAGCCCAGAAAACAAACTGTACCCTGGGTTGCATCAAGAGAAATGTGACCAGCAGGTTGAGGAAGGTGATTCTGCCCCTTTACTCTGTTCTTGTGAGACCCTACCTGGAGTATTGTGTCCAGTTCTGGGGTCCCCAACAAAAAAGTCTTCAATAGCAGTGAGTGTATTTTTCCACAAGATTTTCCACCCTTCCATATCAGTTTATCTCTGATGAACTTGCATTAATATTCTAGCTGAAAGCTAATAAACAGGCAAACAAATTGCTGTTTTGTGTAGCTAAGTTTTTTTGCTTCCTTTCTTCTCAATAGACCTATTCATGAAACTAAGTAAGAGCAAAAACCCACAGAATTACTTAAAACAGATTCCAGCCAACACACTTGCTCTGCTACCATGTCTACTACATCCAGACTGTTAGTAATGAAAAGTGGAATTCACCTCATCAAAAGACATCTACAAATTTGCTTGAGTATAATGCGTCATTAAAAAAGCAGATAAATATTTGTGACCTAAAGTAAACACAAATGTCCAGTTCTTAAGAAACACGGTCACTATTGTAGACAATGTTTATTAGAAATCTTAGCAAGCCTCAACCAGAAGATTTTAAATACAGGTTTCAGCTTAGCCAATCTGACTCAGACTCTCATGTTTAGCAAAAATTCTTACCTCGTGCTTCAAAGAAGTTGGCATCCACAGTGTTGTAAATATGAGGGACCTCTAGAGATTTCAGACCCAAAAGCAATCAATTTATGCTCAGACACTCTGGTGTCAACACTTAAATGCCTGTTGATTTGAGTGTGGCAGTACCAGATGCTTAGTCATAAAATGGCTGTGTTGCTTTCGAGCCAGTACCTACAAGCCCTCATTTCCTTTGGCATGAATGGCATTACAATTGATTATGCAAACTGCTCCCATCTTGTAAGTATGTAGAGTCAGGACTTGTTCGAGATGATCAGGACTTGTGATTGTGAAGGAAGCTATGGACAAAGTCCGTCCCTTTACCTGAGAAGAAAAAGCCTGCTGCAGGCTTGTAGAGGCTTTTTCCTCTACAAGCCTGCCCAAATATTCAAAGATTGGTTTGAATGTCACAACTGTCTATCCAATGATAAGAGAAGGGAACTCTATGACTGTTAAGTCGTTGCAGCAGATGGTGTCCTCCTCTTACCGTGCTTGGCAGGAGCTGTAGGTCTGCCTGCACTCCAGGGCATGGCCTTGTGGCTGAATAACCTTCCCTTATCCAGTGAGGTAGCATGGAACATCAGTACTATGTACTTCTGTCAAGCTCTATGAGTAGAGATACAGCAAATCTCATGTCATTCATGGGGATGGTTCAGGAGCAAGAAGGAGAAATAGCCATGACAGAAGACATGAAGTAAAAACTGCAAGATTTCACTGCTATTTTAAAGGACAGTAGTCAAGAAGCAAGTGCAAACATTCTTCCCCCCAGAGCTATCGGGATCCCATCAGAAAGCTGAGATCAGTGAACACTCCTGTTAAAGCAGTAAAAGAGTTTTGCTTCAGTTATTAAAGAAATTCCTCTTCCTTGTTTCATTGTGGCAGCTGCAATCTAGGACAGATACTCCTTATAAGAGAGAAATTGAATTCAGAAAGTTGTTTTAATTTCTCCAAATGCCAGTATATTTTATCTCTTTGTTATTAAGTGACCTTTGGAATAGCACTTCAGCTTTATCCCAAATTGACAATAACTGAGAGGCATAAACTGTATAAAGCTAAAAGGAATCTCACGTAGGAGATGTGCAGTAAGGAGATGGGCATCAAGTGCAGTAAGTTCCCCTTACCAAGAAACTGGTTATGTTAATTATGGTAAGTCTACCATTAATTCTCTCCTCAGGCAGAAGAACGACCAGACGTGGTGTCTGAGGGAGTCTCTTTGCTTTGCACATTATCCCCGGTATCCAACATAACTGTATCAATGTTGTTAGTGCACTCTGTAGCAAACAGGTTTAGGAGGCCAAACTATCTCACAGAAATATCTACAAGTAGTATTTATTCTAAAAGCTTCTCTTCCAGACCTGCAGTCCCTCTCCCACCTTTTACAGAAATAAACTGATAAAAAACAAGAGGTTTGTTGCTTTTTTAAATATATTGCTGTCACAGTATCAGACCCCATCTGACTCCTGATTTGCCTGTCACCAGCTGCAGCCCTCTCCTTGTGCTAGCCAGCATCTCAAGAAGCCACAGCAAGACCAGGATGTTAAAGGGGCATGGATCAGAGGGCATTTCTGGAATTTGAAATTCTCCTTTAATTTTTCCCCTGAATACAATTTAAAATACTGGAAGGAGATGCACCATCGTCTTTGGATAGCTGGAATAGGTCAATGAGCATACTGAACACACAATAATATAACAAGTCACGTACAGATGAGAGCATAAACTATGCATAAACCTGTGCAACAAAGTCAAAGTATCCAGTAGAAACATTGAAGTTCAAGCAGCTCCAAGACTTTGCACACCATGTGGGATAACATCTCTGAGAACTGCAAGCTGGTCCCGCCTCCTGGTTTTGCTGGCTCTCAGGCGAGGAGAATCAGTTCTGCCCATTCCTGAGCAACGTCTGCTGTGACCTGGAGCCTTCACCAGGCACCTTCCACACCTTTCTCTGCCTTTTGGGAAGCAGCTGGTTTGTCCTTCCTCACCCTGCAAACAGCAAGCAATACAGAAGAACTTTGTATGGTCAGTTGCCAAAATCGATCCTGGGCCAGGGCAGCTGATGCCATCTTTTGAGAGAGCATCTAGCAATAATGATGATATACTCCTGCAGAGATATAGAGCATGAACTGTGACATGGCTCTAAGTCCAGCTCAGAGCAGCCCAGCAGTCCTTTCCTCCAAAAAGTCTGCAAAAAATCTCAGCTGAGAAGAACATTAAATTCACTGCCAAGTTTTAAATACTTAAAGAAATTAACAACATAATCCACATGGACTGGGTAGCTGGAATAAAAACAAAACAGAAAAGAATTGTGGTTTCAGTACTATACCAGCTATAAGGGCTGAAAAACGGCATCTTCTCCACCAAAGCTTTTCGACTTGAGATGGGGGGGAGATAAGAAGGAAATGTTTCTTACAGAAATAATTTAAAATTCTATTAAAAAGAATGGAGCCTTGTTTCTTAATAAAGATCTATACTACCCATGTAGTGTCAGTATGATGGGCACAGTGACCTCATTGCAGAAAGGGAAAAAATATCACCAGGGCACTCATGCGCTGTAAATGAACAGGGTTATTCATTTCAGCATCTTACAGTGATAAGTATGTCAAGACATGCTGACAGACAAGTAGAAAACATATAGCTGTAGCATCTGTGTCACTTTCAGCCTTGTCACTTCATGGGTGGCCAGAAATATCTACAGTGACAGGGAAGAATGGAGAAGGGAGTATGCTATGGTCCTGGGGTTTCTGGAAGTACATGGGAATAACACGGAGTTCCTCTGGGTAGGATGTCCCGGTGTTTACTAGTTGTCCCACATCTGACAGCTCCTGCTAGACTGGCTTAGTTCTGAATTCAAATTCCTGCTCAGTATTCACTATAAAAATAAATTCCACCAACCAATCTAACTTGGTCCCTAACCAAGGTGAGATTAATTAATTATATGTAAATTAAGATAGATGCACATCTGATGCAAGTTACTGTATTTCTCTAAAAAACATCTGCACTATCTCCTCTGGGGACTAGTTTGTAATAAATTATATTAGAGGAAACAGTGAAGCAGGAGTACATCAGATATAAGGACATGATGATGAAGGAAAGAGGCAATGGAGCTCACCAGCAAGGATCTGGAGAAGCCAACATCCCTATGTGTGGCTCAGATCCCCAGTGTGGATCCTATAGGAGGACCCACACATGGCCATGGACTCCCAGAGGCAACTTGCAGGGCCAGCACCACCAGCAGCCTTTGCTGTTTCCCTCACATTGAGTATCACCACTTTCACTATTGTAGGAAATAACACCCAGTCCTATTTCTCTCACATCCTTTAGAGCAAGCACTGAGTTATTCTGAAAGGTCTTTCCGCATCTCTGTGTTCAATCCTGTAGCAGAGGACAAATGAATTCTTGTTTTACCTTCCGCTCACCTTTGATTTTTAAGAACTCTTAGTTCATCAGCAGATGGAATTGAACTTTTATGAACCCAAAACTGTGAGAGAAGAGCAATTGAAGTTTAAAAAGAATGAGGAAATATTTTCTGTTCTTTCTTCTTCTGCCATTTCGCACTTGTCTGCTCCCTGAATGAATGCAATTTACCCAGCTATTTCACTTCTGTAAACAGTATTCATTGCTACATACTGCTATCTAGTGGTAAAACTGCAGATGTTCGGTGATGGAAATGAACTAGTTTTATACACTAAATAGTTCTATGGCAACAGGACCTGAGACCCTAAAAATATTAATTCCCCTTAAATATCCAGCACAAGTAAAGATAATATATTTTGTAAAATATGCCAGTTTTAAATACTGCACTTCATACACTGTAAATTTTATTACCTATGAATGAAGTTTGGTTTTTTTTCTGAACCAATAGGTATGATTAGAGTTGAAACAAAAGGCTGATTTGCAGAGATAAATGAACTTCATTTGGAAGGCTGGCAAAGATTACACGGCAGAAAAGAGATTACAGACCTCTCTTCCTTTGAGTACTGCTCTTTCAAGGAACAGTGACCTCCCTTTCCATTACAGCTACAATGGGTCATGAGTCAAAGAAGCAGAATCACAGAAAGGTTGGTTGGAAGGAACCTCTGCAAGCCATCTTGGGGGGCCAGCAGGGCCACCCAGAGCAGACTGCCCAGGATCATTTCTTGACTTATGCATATCTACAGGGATGAAGACTCCACAGCCCCTTTGGGCAACCTGTGACAGACCTCAGTCACCATCAAAGTAGAGAGGTGGACAGACAAGATGGTTTCTGCTCTGTGGCTGCACAGCCTATGTCCTACAGCCCTGCTGACCTCTAGTTCAGAGAAAGAGAAAAATAGTGATTTATGATCAGGAAGTCCTACAGTTTGAGGTTCTCATCTTTATTCCACTGGAAAGAATAATGAATTTGCCTGTGGACAACTCATCCCATGTACATAATCTGAAAAGCACCAAATGTAAATTGAGCTGAGTTAGTAGCCCTCATTTTTAAATCCTGACATCTTAAATTGAATTATATGTCAGAAAATTGGATCACTGTCATTTCTCAAGCCTTAGTTCAGATTCTTGGTCTGTATTACTACAACAGCCGCTAATCATCAATGAGACATTATCATGCAACTTGTTTTAATACAGACCTCTGCTTTCATCTCAGGTATTAAAGATATTGCAGGAGCCATTGTTTGCTACAAAACTTTCTTTCTTTCACTCTGTAATAGTACATGATGTGGATATAATTTTTGCTTGGAAACAGTGTTATGAAGCAGCTAAATTTATGAAGCCTAATGTTGTTCCATTAACTGTTGCTTTCTCAGTATTAATAGGTTCTTTGAATGTTTCCGTAACACTGATTCCCTTCTCTCTGTGCCAGGTGTTTGTCATGCTCCCATCACCATCTCTTCAAAATAGAGTATAATGGGAAAATGAATGGATTTTCAGAAATTAAAAAATAGAAGAGCTGTGAACTGAGAAATATAAGGTATTCTTGGTAGATTCACTGGGAAATCAAGCAGAATGCTTTCTTTTGCATTGCTTCAACACTTGGATATGAAAATAGTTTGGTGATGTAGTATGTCTTAATCAGTCTGCTGACAATGTGTACCTGAAGATGAGCTATTGTGTAATACTGGCTCTACCATGAGATTTAATTAAGCAGAATAAAGACATTTCAGGTCTAAGATCAGCATCTGCTTTGATAGCAAGCATCAGAATGATTGCTCTAGAGGCAAGTAAATCAACCCAGTCTTCACTTGGTGTCACAGCTAAGTCAAACGGAAATGGGAAAGAAGGTCAGAGCAGAACAGGAGACTGGAAGAAAAAGTGAAAATCAGTTCTGGCATGGGAAAGCTCAGCTCTCTAAAGCACAAGAAAAAAGTGTTAGAAATTGTCAGGCAGGAGTTAACAAAAAAGATTTCCTGAAATGGATTATGCTTTAGGTCCTACCAAATTTATTAGGTAAAGGACCAGCTATTTCTTTCTTCTTCCTCCAATTTTTAGCTTTCCAATTCATGCTGCAGTAGTCTTGGCAATATTATTTCAGACACTCTTTAATCAAGACTAGAGACAGCCTAGCCAATGAGCTGCTGATGCTGACTATGTGGTAATGAAACACAGTTTACCATATGATTTTACCATTTTGTTTACCACACATCTGGAATGATCAGAGTCCCCTTTCTTCTTAGATTCAGCACAAATGGGAATGTGGGTGGAAAGCACATTACATACGTACCTGAAGCATCACCTTGGTCTCAGGCCTGACTATGGTTCACAGAAATAATATTATAAAAGTGTTAAAGGATCTTGGATCTTGTTTTATGTCTTGTCTTTGGATGTAGCATAATAGCACAGAGAAGGCAAGAAGTCAGGCAGTGAATGTCCTTCTTTTCCAGGACTTTTCTTTTTGTTCTCTCTTCAAGATTTTGAGACATAAAATCAATTGTGCAGTTAATTGCACTTCTTAGATTGAATGTTTACTTAAGTCACTCGTGCAGAATTGTTCTGATGAAACAGAAAAGTTCATCTGCTGATGAACTTTTCATTTCATTTTCATTATTGTTTTAGTGGTGTTTTCCCTTTTTCAGACACCAGAAGCAGAATTTGAGGACTCATGGAGTAGTTTCAATTAGGGCAAGAATTAAGAGGCTATAAATCAAGTGGATTATTGGAGTCATTTCATCTAAAAAGAATATGCAGAAAGTCCTACTTCACTGCACATGGGCAAATGAGAACTTGCTTTGCTGCAGAATCCCTGGCCAGTAGCTCTGCCCCCATGTCTTCTGTGGAACTCACCTGAGACCTTTGGCCAACCTGTCCTGACACAGCACACAGGTGGGAGCCAGACAGGAGAGCTCCCTCCCATCCTCCTCTCCATTCACAGAATCACAGAATCATTAAGTTTGGAAAGACCACTAAGATCATCTAGTCCAACCATCAACCCACGACTGTGACAACTCTAGACCATTTTACTCAGTGTCTCATCCACCTGTTACTTGAATATCTCCAGGGACGGTGACTCCATAAATACATCTCCATTCCCAACTCAGGAAAGCCTTCTCCAGGTGAGTTTCCTTGAAAGGCAGCCACAAGCTTTGTGTATGTATGCACTTGTGTTTCCAGCAAAACCAAAGGATGGGAACTGAACATAGAATAGTATTAAACCACAGAGAGAGGATGAAGCAAAGCTGTAAAGACTACAAGCCTTCTGGCACAGCAGAAGGGTTTTAAAATCTCTGTCGCTCAAACACAAGTAGTACAAGTAGTACAAGTATAGAGTGCCAAAACCTTCTACACAGCACTACACACAAATTCAAAATGAAAAGATCGCATGGTGCTGTTACTTCTTTTGCTGTGCTGTTATAGATATTTGTCCTGCTGAACACTTATCCCTCTGAGTCATTAAGACAGATAGACACATAATAACTCACCGATCTGTCACCCAGTCAATGCACAGAGCAGAGGGGAAGGCAGTGGTCACAAGCAGAGCTCTGGCTGGAGCAGGCAGGGCAGCATGTGTTCCTCAGCACCCTAACAACAGCCATGCCCAGGCAGCTGGTAAAGCTACCAGGGAGCAGGCTCAGGGTAATGCATCTGAGCAATGAATAAATGACATAAAACGTATTAAGTACAGTAATTCATTTGAGTTTTGTCTGCAAGATGTTTCACAGCAGTGTCCAATATAAATGAATCAGTAACTGCTAGCGTGCCTTTCCCGGGGGAGCAGCTATTAAATCCACGCTGAGTCATTGTCTTGCTGTGGTTGAGACTAAATGGTTCAGTATTAAAGTACATTACGTTAAGAAATGATTTTACAGTGTTTGGCCCAAATTCTGCTCCCAGCTACAGCAGTGTTACATTATACATTGTGTGGTCACTCTGACACTGCACTGAAGTAAAAATCCAAGTTTTAAAGCTAGAGTGGAGTTCAAGCATAACATTTCCACCCTTTCAAATTGTAGCCAGTTCATCAGAAACCTCTAACTTGCTTCCCTGCCATGCACATTCTCAAATATAATTTCAGAGCAGACAGTTAAGAAGATAAATCTTTAGAAATAATGGTGGAGAAAGTCACCCAGATAGCACTCCAGCACTCCAGGGCCTGATTCCCTGTTCATGGAGAGAAGAGTCACAAGACTTCTTGAATGCAAGAGAGATATTTGGGAAAAAGCTTGTGGGCAGTTTGTGGATTCATGTGGAACAACTCAGAAATCACTTGGACTTTGAAATGCAGAACAGAGGGTAATTTTGCCTCATTTGAGCTGAAAGCTCTAAAAAAACCTCAGTGATGCAAAACATCAGGTCTGAAATACAGCAAAATTAGTGTATGAATATCAAAATTCGAAATATGAGAATTGGTCACAGGTTCACTTTCAAAATAGAGACCTACGTCCTTGGAAGTAAATGCTCCATATTATTGTTTGAATTATTTTATTTATTTGAAGTTAATGGATCTATGTTAATGTCTGCTATTTGATCCTGTAGTTCCATCAGTCTTCCATACAGGTACGAAGTTCTTCAACTAATATGCCGAAAACTACCTCTGTGGAAACACTTTGTTTGACTACTACATTTTCCTGCTACCAATAATTTCCATTGTATGGATTAATTTTCAAAAGTCAAGTCCAGACATTATCTTATTTGTAAGCTTATTTTGAGACCAAAAAGAAACAAAAAGACACAAAAATATGATAAAATGGAGGAATAAGTTATTTTGTTAATTTAAAAACACATCTGACCTCTAGTGGCTGCTTGTCAAAACTGATGCTCAAATGCTCCGTGATATTGATGAAGCCTTCGTTCTGAATTCAAAGATTTTCTCCCCCTTTCTCTAGGAAATATCTCTCTTTCTTTTCCTCCTGCATTTCTCCAGTTCCAAGCATTCTCCAGATGGCACACAAGAGTCTGGGGACAAAGACAAAGATTATAAAGCTAAACATTTCAGTTGTTTTAGAGTAAATATTAATGGCAAGGTTACAAGTTTTAAAAGATAATTTCCACTTTTAATGGGTTTTAAATAGACATTTTTCTTGCTCAATTTTAGCTTCGCATAGAATCACAGGATTACTCAGGTTGGAAAAGACCTTTAAAGATCATCAAGTCCAACCGCAAGTGGCTTACGGAGTATTGCATAAAATTGACTAATCAGAACGTAATTTTCAATTAAAAAAGTGTTTGAAACTATAGCTAATATCATTTGTTTGCTTAAGTGTTTTTATAAGGAGGTTTGTTTGTTTGTTTGTTTTCTTTAAAGCTTCTTAAAAGTTTTGCATCTCAAAGTGGGAAAACATTAGTATACATACAGATATACATACAAACTTTTGTGATTACTGTATTTTCTCTCATTCCAAAATCTTTCTGAAAGATGGGGAAGCCATCTTTAGTAAAGTTAGTCATGGTAAATTTAGTCATGATCAAGTTTTAAGCAATCCAGGTGTCTTTGAGAATTTTCATGACTTGTTCTAAACAAATCCTTTGGCCCATTCTCCTCCTGGTAACTTCCCCATCTAATCTTCAGTGTCAGAATTCAGCTGAGTATGTCAGTTCTGGGGTTGGTAAGCAAATATGTACTTATCCCTAGACATTAATGTTAGCAGCACGTCTAAGATTGTGCAAACAAGGAGCTTTCTCCCTCAATGGGAATTTCACTTTGCAAAGTCAGACAACAGAAAGAGTTAAAATGTGTGGGCATCGTCAGGGAGTCATGCATAGAGTGCATAATTCAGATGAATTTGGTAGGAAATTCTTCACTCAGAGGATGGGGAGGCACTGGCACAGGCTGCTCAGAAAGGCTGAGAATTCCTGGAGACATTCAAGGTCAGGTTGGATGGGGCCCTGGGCAACCTGATCTGGTGGGTGGCAACCATCCCATGGCAGAGGTTGGAGCTGGGTGGTCTTTAAGGTCCCTTTCAACCCAAACCATTCTGTGATTCTATGATTCCATTCTATGATCTATTTGAAATCCCTGGATAAACTGGTAGTTTCTCTAGGTGAAGCCACCATTGCTGTTGTCACACTTGAACTTACTAGACTGAAAACTGCGCGTCGGGATACCTTCACTACAACCGCACTTCCAGCCAGGTAGGTAGAAGCCAGACTCTAGCTCACAGGTGGCTCAGAAGTAGATGCTGTGCTGCATATGCCAGCGATCTGCTCCAAAGATGAAGCAGCTCAAAGACTGCAAATGATTTGGGTGGGCTTCAGAGCAAGCTTTAACTGAGAGCCTTGCAGGCTGTCAAGTGGCACCCTTTTATGCAAAAATGTCAATAGACATTTTTTAATAGCCAAAACAACAGAAGTTTTTGAAATGGAGCCTAGATGTATAATATTTTTCTTGTAACTTGGTCTCAGAAATTGCACTGGGCCTGTAGAAACTTGCAAAATGCTGAAAACTTGTACTGACATGTGTTTGAGAAATTCCAAATCAAGTCACTGTAATACCGCATAAAAATAGCTAAAATGGAAAATCATCAACTGAAAAACTAGAGTACTAAATGATCTATGTTATTATTCCCAGAGTGATTAACATTCTGCATTTTCCCAGCCTGTTGCAATTTATTAGTTCATGTTTTTCTGTATCAGTATCAAATATTATTTCATTATAAAAACTTGTGTGCTTGTTAACAAAAAAATCTGAATTAACTGTCAACATATGTTACTATCACTTTTTCAAATTAGAGTAAGCAAACTGGCTCTAATTAGTTTTCTGATTAATGAGTGGATGGTAAGCAAAAGAATTACATTAAGAACAATTTCCAGTTTACACTGGTTAGGAGAAGGTAAAAAAATAATTTTTCAACAGGGATCAAATAAATCTACAGAACCTCACTTTTTTACAACACTGTGAAAATATGCAAGGCATCACATTGTAAATTGCTGGTTAGGTCACTAGAGCAGGATGAATAAATACTGTTTGCCATATGAAATTGGCTAGTTAAATGAAGATCACAAAATTGTTTGTCGCTATATAAGGCTCATTTTTGCTATAAAAAGAGCAATTTTAATTTACAGGGGCTTAAGGCAATTTTCCATCTAATTTTATGTTTTATAATGTCTGCTAAAACACTGGTGCCTTATTAGTTTGTGTGGTCGAATATATATTGTTTCCAAATTTCAAGGCCATTGGTTTATCTTGACCAAAATCAAACATGGTTAAATTTTTTCTTAAAAAGTAAGAATAATCCATGCAGATCACATCAAGGCAAACCTAAATCAACTATATCATAGATCTATCTCTACTTATGACTGATAGGAAGCAGCATGGTTTATTGGGGTACAAGAAATGGCAGTTTAACTTCACTGGTTAAAACCATAAACCTTCCCATGCCATCCTTGACTGTGCAATCTCAAAACTAAAAAATGTAAAATATGAATTAAATGGCCGAAACACAGAAACAACTGGATATCTTGAACATCTGAGGTCTGTTTTCACCGGTGAAGGCCCTGGCAGCCAGGTAAGACATAGCCTAAGGCATTTCTTCATCCTTCTGGTCAGAGGCTGCAGCTTCCTACCACCTCTCCTCCTGATGTCCTGATGCCTACTTGCAGGAGGCAAGGAGTCATTGCCCTATTTCCACCAGCCCGACCCTGGGCAGTGCCAGCCTCACTACTTAGAAAAATTAGTCATCTGCATCTTGGCTATGACACAGCCAACGAGGACCAAAAAGCCCTCCAATGACAGGACAAATTACTGCCAAGATCTGCAGGGAAGCTTGACCGCTTATAAATCTCATGTCCTCCAAAAAGCAGTTTTACTGACAAGTTTCCAGTCAGCTGAAATTACTCCTTAACTAACCCTGTTTTATTTCAATCACACAGAGACTCCAAAGCCAGGAAACTGTCTAGTCCATTTCTTTTTCTTCCCTGGCTCATCATTAGACATTGAGGACAAGAAGTGGATTTGGGGTAGGCTGGGACTAATGACTGATCTACTCGCACAATACAGCCCCAGTTTCTCATCTTTTCCATCTCCATCTCCATGTTGTTCCCAAGGACAACACCACAATCTAGCTGAAGCTCTTCAACCATGCTGCAGACACATGGCATGAACACAAAGCAAGGCTGATATAAGAGATATTTCCTTCGAAGACTTGCTCTGCTGATGTGTTTCAGTCATTTGTGTTGTATCCTCTCCACTCCAGAGAGGGGGTACATAAGCTTCTGTTCTTCCTTTCTGCACTCATCATACTTTCTTCTTCCTTTCCTTTTTTATTTTAGATATGCACTAGCCTATTCTGACTTTGTAGGTTTATTTTCAGGTCATGTATATGTTGAAGAAAGATTTTTTTTTCAAGTATGAAATGGTCAAGGAAAAAGTTTGAAAACAGTCAGTACAGCAGGCCTGTGTGCAGTTGTTAGCTCTGCAATAAACTTGTTGAGATGCATCAATGAGAGACTTCTCATCCTGTTACAAAATAAAAATATTTGTTATTGTCTATTTAAATAAAGAGAACTTTCTGTGCACAACTGGGTAGCAGCCATGAGAGGTGATAGTATCATTCATCATCCTTGGAGGTTTTCAAGAAATGGGTAGATGTGGCACTGAGGGATGTGGTTTAGTGGTCATGGTGGGAATGGGATGATGCTTGGACTGGATGATTGTAGCAATCTTTTCCAATCTTAATGGTTCTGTGATTCTATTAGAAGAGCCACAGTGTTGTCTTCTTCCATTCTTTCCACGTCTGAACAGACACTGAAGTGGAGAGGGGAGAACTGTTTCCCAACCCAGCAGCCCTGTTTTGTTAAACATCACTGTATACTGGTTCTTCACATATCACTGTATACTGGTTCTTCACATAAAGGAAACTACAGGAATATGAATGCCTGTGCAACATTTTTAGCAGTAACGGAAGGAACTGGGACTTCCAGAAACACAAAGAAATTACTTATCTGCCTTACAGCTTCTTTTGTGGCAGTATGGACCATTGGTAGTTAATCAGGGAGAAATACAAAGCTTTGTGTGCAGACTGGAGACATTCCCACCTCTTTCCTGCAAGAAGACCACTACAGCACTGGCTGCACAGTGAGTACAGTAACAGGATACGCACTGTTCCTCCACAACAAGGCAGCATCAGGTAGACATCCTTTACAAATAAAAAGTAGTGATGAGATTGTCCAAAAAAAACAGCTTTGTAAGACATTCCAAGTAATTATCTCTACTTTCCATTATCAATAAATAAATAAATAAATAAAATTATATAAACAGAATAAAACACTTTAATTTTTAAGCTAAGATTTGTGGTCACAAAGACTAATAGCAAAGGCAAGGGTTTTCTACTGCAAAAAAATTCTTGGAGCAGCATCTAAACAGACCTTCTTGTGGTATTAATATTACTCCATTTGTGCTGAAACTATACAAACAGAGACATATAAAATTGTGCTCCTAAAGATGTAGGCTGCCAATAAACATTTTTACTATTTTTAATATATACTGTTTGCAACTTTGCCCCCTTGCAGAAAAAGTGATCCCAGAATGCAAGCTAAGTTATTCTGAGGTTACTGGAGCTATCAAGCATTTAAAGATCATTTTTGTTCCTCTGAACTTAACTTTGTTTGGAAAGATTTGACTTGGCAGTTTGCAAAGCTTCATCTCATGAGCTGGTGACAAAAGCGTAGAATTGTTAGCTTGAATTGATGGCAGACTGTATTGTTTAGTGCCTCAAAGGATTTAAGTTGCCAGCTTAAGTTGTGACTTCACTGTACATGTCCTCACTGCAAATACTAGGTGTACGTTGCTGCAAATGCTAGGTATGTTACTGCTCTCCAATTACATATCTTGATATCTCAGAATTTAAAAAGTCTCAGCATTCAATAGATTTAATGTGCCTTGCTACATGAAGATACCAACTTCTATTCAATGAAGACAAAAATATAGCTTCAGGCTTCCTTTGATAGACTACTATTAAGTTAATAGAAATTACATATTCTCACCATGCTGAACAATGGGTGTGAAAAATCAGCACTTCTATTCTGATATCTACATAGTGTCTGCTAGATTTAGTACCTAATTTTCCTACTGCTTAAAGTGATGCAAGTGATGTCCATTTTTAAAAAGTAGAAGTTGTGCCTCAACAAATTTATCTTACAAACTGTAAGTTATTTTGAAATACTAAATCCATAATTTTTAAAGTGTTTCTTAAATTTTTGGAGTTCAAATTCCATAAATTGTTCCATATACATCAGAAGGAGAAATAAGACAGCTGAAGTGCATGAATATGTGAGATGGGGAATTCAAAGGAAAAATAAGTTGTGACAAAAGCAAGGGAGCTGACAGCTCACTGTGCCTCAGGGACAGCTGAAACTAGTTCAGAGCTATTATATTTGTAGTTAAGTGAACAGAAAAATTTAGAGAGTATTTTACAAGGGCATGGACGACCTGATGCATTATTTTCAAGTATTTGATTTGACATGTCTTTTACTGCACTTTTAGACTAATACGTAAGTGATCGCAATTGTATGGAGGCATGGATATTGTACCAATTTCATTTCTATCGCTTCCTCATTTTACAGGGATGTTAATTAAAGCAATTTTGATATTGTCTGTTCTAGCACTAGTTTCTTGCAAAAGAAACCACTTACTTTCTATTTGGGAATTCCATTGGTTTTAAGCAGCACTCATAGTGCTGTTTTAGCTCTTAGTTGACTGACTTAGATCTTAAATTTTGGGACATAAGCCCATAAAGCTTCATGTCTTGGCAAGCCTCTGTTCTTCTTTCATTCCCCTTCTTTTTGAGATGAAAACAAAACAGAAATATTTGCAATTATAATATTGCAAATCACTATTTACTTGTTATATGTTTTCAGCTTTCAAGCTGGAACCAAGGAGGGTGGATTGAAACTTGTCAGCTCACTAACAAGGCAGCTTAGCCCTGGAGAGCAGAGAAATCTGGGCAAACAGGTTCAACTGCAAAAGGAGGCTGCTGTAATTGAAGCCTTGGCTCTAGGGATGTGGTGACCCAGAGGTAGAAGTATTAAGATGCTGGCACTTCTCAGTTCTGATGGGCAGTATAGGGGTGCTGTGAGGTCCAGTGAGTTCTGTGCATATCTTCTGGAGCGCAGTCATGAGCAGATCCTGCTCGGCCTTTACAGTGAGTCATAGTGCTGGAGGTTTGTAACGATCTGCAATATTTTTCTCAAACCACTGCAAGTTTTATGCATGCGCATGGGATAAAAAATGCTAGAAGAGGGAATATAATTATACATGACAGAAACAGGCAAAAAAGAGGAAGACAAAGCTCAAATGCAGGCAAATGTCACTATTGAACAAAGATCAGTGGTGAATAAGGTCACTGAAGTTGGTTGGCAATTAGCCTTTGGCTGTGTGAAGAAAAGACTTTTGACTAGTTAGACAGTGCATTATTCTGCAGAGGTTAGTGTTATATACACGCACAAAATCCTCCTATGCCACCCAGCTTGCAAGCATAAAGTCAGGAATAAAATGATACTTTTTGCCAGTTGGCTATATAATTTTCAATGGCCAAATGCCAACTGGCCTCTAATTGTTATTGCAGTGAAACTGGAAACAAAGTTCTTGGTGTGAATACTTCAACTGTTTGTTATATTTTCCCTCAAAATTCTTCAGGAAGTGCCACAAAGCTCTGCTCATGTCCACATCTCCCAGCACAGAAGAACTAAAGGGGGTCTATAAGAAAGAAGAGGTCAGATTCTTAGGCAGGGTCTGTTGTGATAGAACAAGGGGAAATGGTTTCAAACTAAAAGAGGAGAGATAAGAAAAGTTTTTTACAATCAGAGTGGTGAGGCACTGGAACAGGTTGCCCAGTGAGGTGGAGGATGCCCCATTCCTGAAGACATTCAAGGTCAGGCTGGACGGGGCTCTGAGCACCTGATTTAGCTGTAGGTGTCCTTGTTCATTGCAGGGGAGTTGGACTAGATGACCTTCAAAGATCCCCTCAAACTCAAATTATTCTATCATTCTGTGAAATATAACTGAGCGCCTAATCAGTGTGAAGTATGGCAAACCTTGCAGAAAGTTTTTGCAGCTAAGGCTAGCCAACTGCCAAGAGCTTCATCAATTTAGCCATTTTGCATGCTTAGAACATTTTAGTGTATGTGGATCCAAATATGGATTAGCTGTGTCAGTGTTAGCTGCCTTTGTTGTGCCCACAAAACCTCTTGGGTGGGCACAAAGAAGCGGGGCAGCCATATGTCCTGAGAAGTTCCCTTGTTCTGCATAGAATTTTTGCCTAGATTAAAAAAGATGAATTTGATTACATATCTGCAATGCCTGAACATCACTGAGCACTGTCAGTACTGCAGTTGCTGTTGGGGCACTGCTGCTCTGTTGAGTGGCCACTGGGCAGAGGAGTCATGCAGCAGATACGCACTGGGGTGTTCTACCAACACACTTAAATTGACACAAAGCTATAGCATGCATGGAGAGAGCACTTCCTCCTTCAAAGCGTATAATGCTTCAAGGAAGGAGCACTTTTTTCCTTCTCTTCGGAGCTATGGAAAAGATAAAGCTTCAAAGGACACATGTAATTTCAGCTCCCCTGTGAGCCAGCATAAAAGCACCAAGCAAATACACATCCTTCTCAGACTTCTAGCTGCTAATGGTCTTTTCCTTTGGGTGTCACCACTTGCAATGGAAAGAAAAGAAAGATAAGTGAAATTGTGAACTGGAGCTTGGGACAGTATGTTAAAGGTGAGCCATCAGCCCATCAGCAGTGGAATGGGGAACCTTAAAAAAGAAGCAAGTCAACAAATTAAAATAAAATCCTGTGCATTCACCAGGAAAGGGAAGCTGCAGTGAAAAGCTCCCGTGATTGCTTACAGTGAATCAGATTTATCTGAAGCTCCTCAGAAAAACTAGGCCACTGACTTTAATGGTCTATTTAACTATTAACTATTCCACATATGCTAATGCTTCTTACTGTTCTCACAAATATCAGGCTAAAGTCATATGTCACAATTACACAAAACCTTTCTTAAAGCTGATAAAAAGTTGTACTTCAGACTATCTATCCAGCATGTGGGTGGATAAATATTTTACCTACAACACAATATCATTAGTTCAACCCTGCACATTCATACCTGATACACGGAATGAGGAACTGGATCCAACAGCATTAATCACCTGGTAAACACATAGTAAGACACAGTCCTTTCCCAAGGCAAACCTGAGACTCTAATCAGCAAACAATTATGCAAGTATCTCTGCATGCAATAATTGTCCTACTGCATGAAAGAGGATGTTTCATGGTAGGTAAATAGTCTGTAGATGCTTGCAAGATCAAAGCCTTACTTAGGGCAATTCCCAACTTGTGGAAGGCAACAAAAGATATGGGGAAACAAAGGCTGAAAACAACGGTGAGAGAAACATGATATGACACATTAACATAAAAAACTATGCTGAATGTAGAAGTGTCATTGCTCTAAAACTTGCTAATCTAACCTAACTACTGTAGTAGATGTCTACCACCATTTGTTAGTCTTAAATCAAAACAAAAATATAAAGGGGAGTATTTTTACAAATGAGAAGAAGAAAACAAACAAACAAACAAAAAAGAAAATGGTTGTGCATAAGGAAAATAAAGAAATTTATTTCATTCTTGAGAAATTACTGAAGAAGCAATTGCTGCTGTCTGTGTTTTTGTAATTATGGAGAACTAAGAAATGCTGCAGATGCTGACCAAGTTCAAATCATACAGGACAGAACAACAGCCGCTGCCATCCCCAGCTCTCCACCCAATCTTCAAGGCTCCCAGACCACACTGCCCTAGGGAAACCCTGGGGGATTTTCCTCCACAGTGAGAAAAAAATGCTTCCCAGAACACAGCAACCTCTATATGGAGAATATTCAATACAATTTTATCTTAAATCGTGGCTTGTTTCTGAACTATTATTGGGTTACTTTGTGCCCCCAGCTACTCTCCTTCAATCCCTGTGCTGAGAAACTGGTAATTTAGGCTGTATTTGTCAACCTCAGGCAGTCAAATATTCTAAGGTCAAGAAAAAATTGAGAGGTCAACCTAATCTGTGACTTTAAAATAAATATGTTTGGGAGTTTTCAGCTGGCCTTTGGACTTTTGTAACTTCAAGGAAAATATTTATAGGTCCATCTTGGTAAATAGCATGACTGTGAGTTAACCACTTAAAACCATATACTGTAGTGCTGCTTATATCACATCTTCAGATTTTAGTAACTAAGAAAAAATATCCAACATCATCACTGTCAGAAACACCGTTTAAATCATATGGCAGAGTTAACCTTCCTAGATCAGTTGTCTGAAGCATCTGTATGCAGGAGCAGAGAATTCATAGATCTTTCGTTACGGCCACAGAAATGTGTCAACTGCAGATCTTCTTAGAAGCATCCACTCATTTGGGAATTTACAAGAATTATTTTTCTGATGCCAATATTGCTTGAAACCAAAATTCTTAAGAGTGAAAAACAAATAAGAAGAAAGAGCAGAACAGTCTAACCAAATGTGGGATTACAGATCCAAATAATTGCAACAGCTTCTTGCAAGATTCATTCGGCTATGGATCTGATAATAAAACTTTGACTGAAAATGCCCGGCACTTATGTTATATATTAATAATTCTGAATAGTTTTACAAAGACTGCTATATAAAGGCTTCATTTCTGGTTTCCTTTCTACATTACATATGTGGTGAGTCAAATAAAAAACATGGTAAAGTGAGGTACATGAAAGCCAGTATTTCTACAGCAGAATATTAATTGCCCAGAAAGAAGTGTATTCGGGTCAGCACATAGTGAAGCAACTTGAATAGTTTGACAGTTATTTAGTTTTGCTCATTGCTGATGCAAGTTTAAAATTATCCACCATTATCATTGTTTGTTCACAGGGCATTTGCAAGCGAGAATGCATGTTTTTATTATACAAGTTCAGGGCACACTCCAAACCAGACTTCAGTAGGGAAGAGGCAGAGGAGGGCTTCCAGGGTGGGGTCAACCCTTTGGAGGAAAAATAAGCATCAGAGCGACTGCTTAGAACTACATTTCTCTAAGTTACTTCTTTATTTTTAGCCAGCGTTGTCTTATTTAATAGCTCAAGAGTAGAAAAGGAAGAAAGACTGTGGGCCTTGTAAGTTCAGGAAAGAATTCCAACTTTCTGATGACAAGAAAATGAAGGGTTACCTCGAGGAGAGATGTTTGTGTTGTGCATGAATATGCTGAGAATTCCTGCAGTATCACAGGGGTGCTTTGGCCAGACTTCCTGGGAGCTGTGGATAGGTTTTATGTAGGCCACATTACATCACAGCCACCTTCTGGAAGTAATTTAAAGCACAGAGCTGTGTGCTCTCGGAGCCTGGGGACAGACATGGGGTTTTGTGATAGGGCAAGAGAGAATGATTTCAAACTAAAAGAGTGGAGATTTAGATTGGATATAAGGAAGACATTTTTTACAATAAGGTTGGTGAGGCACTGGCACAGGTTGCCCAGAAAAATGGTGGACGCCCCATTCCTGATGACATTCAAAGTCAGGTTGGACAGGTCTCTGAGCAACCTGATCTAAATACAGGTGTCTCTGTTCATTGCAAGGGGGGTGGACTAGATGACCTATAATGGTCTCCAATTCTACGATTCTATGAAATGTTACATAAATGTGGATTTTTGGCCTTCCTTTCTTAATGACGTGTATGCATACAGCGTCAGAAACTGTGAGCTGTTGCACACTCTGTGAGTATGCTATGACACAACTTAGCTTTCCTTCCTGGATACCTACATGGAAGTGAATGTATCTTGCCAACTCAGTGGAATAGTCATAAAGCCACAGAATCAGTCATGAATCATAGAATCACAGAGAGGCTTGAGTTGGAAGATGCCTTGAAGATCATCCAGTTCCAATCCCCCTTCTGTAGGCAGGGTTGCCATCCACTAGATTAATTTGCCCAAAGCCCCATGCAATCTGGACTTGGATACTGTGCTTGCGTAGAGCTAAGTGACTAACAATTTTTCTTCCTTTATGAAATATCATCTTACAACTGCTTTTAAAATCTGAAAAGTAAAAATGAGGTCTATATTGCACTGTTAATCTTGTGCACGCTTTTCTAAGGCTTCTAGTCTTATAAGTGTATTCAAAGAAGTATCTGGATTTTCAAAATTTTGTAGTAATCATATCTTACCGTTTCCAGACATAGTACATAATTTTGAAATATAGGGCTTTTCACAAATTCCATTTCCTACAGAAAGGCTGCCTTGGGTCCTCAATGTTTTTTGCAGATAATGACAGTAGTTCCTGCAGAACTCTCTCATGATAGTTCCTTGTGAAATTCTGTTTCACACTAAATCTTCTTAGTGTACCACTTTTCTGCAGTGAGTAAAGTAGAACTTGGCTTGGGAACGTGTCAGGAAATAAGTCAGATGAGCAAAGAAGACCATTCCAAATCCCTTAAAACAAATACTCAGCACCACCAAGACTCCTGCATGAGACAAGCCTGGGGTTTCTGCAGAGTGGTTTGTGTTTCTCATCCTGTGCCATCCTCTGCAGCTCAGGAAGAACCTCTGGGCTTTGCATGCTACGGTGTTCTGTGAGAAAGGGTCATGGTGACAAAACTGCATTCACACATCCCGAGGTGCATAATGGAAGATGAAGTCAAAGGATTACTGTATAGAGAGGATAGGAGGAGAAACAATAAACTGTAATTCCTGGATGGCCTGAAGTATTTCTGATTTTATCTAAAATATTTTTCTTTTTACTGCTTGTTGAGAAAAAATACACTTTTCTGAGTAGAAGTTTATTTTTTCCTGTTTTTTTTTTTTTTTTTTACATTTTCATCACAGAAAGTTATATTTTCATAGCAGCTAGTAGCAGTCTTCTGAAAATCCAACCAAAACCATCCAGCAATATCAAAAGAAAGATAATGGAAAGCTGCACCACATCTGACACAATGGAAGGTATTACTGTTCTTTCAGCTTAGAAGAGACCTGAGTGAAGAATTCATTAAAAAATGAGAGAAAATGATACACACAGAAATATGCTGAAATGAGACATTTCAAAGGAGGTGCCAGAAGGGAAATGCCAAGGGAGATGTTTTTTGTCATACTGTGAGACGAGGTATAGAAAAAATGAGCCATGACTGATGACGGCAGCCTGCATTCAGTGGTCAGTTGTCTGTCTGGTCACATGTTTCTGGTGTAACTTGTAGAACCAGATACTTAAAAGATTTCAGTATTTGGTGCTTAATACTATTTCAAAGACTTTTAATTTTCCTCTTTCTTTTTAAAAATCCTCATCATTTTTCATTGGACTGGGATGAGGGGAGATAAGGAAATTCATTTTTAACTCTCTTTCCTTGGTGGGAAAAAATGTGAGGGGAATAAGAAGGTCTTTCACCTCCTCTTCTCTCACTTTGGCTAACAGAATTGTTCCACTTGTAAACTCCAGTGACTACAAACACACCCAGTATTTCTCAGATCATCTGACACATTCATTAGGAAATCAAAGGTCTTTTCTTGTTGGAATAACGTCTTTGCATTAAGTACTAAAATAGAAGCACTTTGTAACAAATCGTTATGAGATTCCAAGTTCCTGAAACATCTAAATAAGTTCTGCCTTTTCCACAATAAAACTTTTCACATGTTTTAAAGTCATTTGAAGTTTTGTGACTTTTTCTTTTTTTTTCTGCATGTATGTGTGTGTGTGCGTGTGTGTAATGTGATACAAGGTGCCAGATTGTTTCTTTTTTTGGCCAAATTTATCAGATCTCTCTTCTTTTTTGATTCCCCACAAGTCACCAAGTCAATGTAGCTGGGCATATTTTGTCCATTGTGCACAGACCACAGAAAGATTTTCAGGTTCCTCCTTTTTGTATGGAATTATAATGATGTTTTGGTTTTAGCCATTAACATCTCCAAGATAGAGTACAGGCTTACAAATACTTCACAAATATAGCAACCAAATCCAGATATTCACAAGTTACTAAGGAAGTGTAATTCACAGTTCATTATGCATTTATATTGGCCTTGCTTAGCTTCTCCAAGCATAATGGGATGCATTTGTCTTGGATAGTCTAGAGTTTAAATACATGCTGTCAGAAGGTGTTAAATAACACAGAAAAATGTAGACAACATTCATTCAGTAGAGCATATTACCAAGCACTGTTGAGCTACAGCAGCCCCTATGATGATTTTCAATTTGTGACTCCATCTTCACTCAGTCGCACTGAATTGCGACTCTGTGTCCACAGACTTCAACATGCCCTGACCTCACATAGTGACTTACAGTAGGACTAGATAACATGATTTCAATGTTGCTAGCACATAATGTGTCAAGTGCTGCTTTTTTGTGGGACCCCAGTCCGAAGGTATAGCTCTTATGTTTACCACAGTACAACTATACTTAAGCAAAACCAGTCCCACAAGATAGTGAGCACATCAGTAATATTCCGCATACAAGTTGGTGTGATCCACTGAAGGATTGATCTATAACAGAAAACTACGTTTTTGCAATGGAAATTTGAGGGGCAATTTATAGTGTTTCTAGCAAAGCAGAGACACATTCTCATATTGATACCCCTACTTGCTCTCTTGTTCAGTATAAATACGGAAAGGAAAATGCTTTAAACTGCTTGTATATGGATTTGTGACTCCGTCACTGCTTGATTCCATATGAACTGTCCTTCTGATCTCTCAGGCTTATGAGGTTTCAGATTTGTGAAGAATCTCACTTTACCAGCTGCTCCCGTACAATGGCATATACGAGCAAATTAGTAGGGACTTGAATCTTTCCCTGTGTACTCATGAAAATACTGGAGCAAAACCAGGCAGACTGAGATATTGTCATCATCCCAGCTGTTCCTTACCACCACTGTAATAGAGTCAAAGGAATAATGCACAGAGATACCTGTGGGCACTTTAGGGCAAATCTAATAGGATAAACCAATTCCATGTTGCTAAACATTGTGCTGAAGTGGATTTGTGAGTGGATTTATGAGTGGATTTGTGAGTGGATTTCTTCTGTGGTACCAATAACTTCTTTTGAAGTCCCTCTGTAGACCTTTGTGCTGAGCAGCATTTCTGATGCCAACAAATTCCCATAGCCCTGCAGAAGGCTACTGTAGCAAAAAAAAAGCAGCAGCCACAGCCTCCTTCCAGATGTGCCCACATAAGCCATGCAGTGTGAGCAGTGGCTGAACAGAGACTTATTTCTCATCAGAGTCCAAGCATTCAGAAGCTAACACACTGGGAAGGAGCTGTGAGAATTCACAATGCCGATTAATACTGAGTCAAACATTTAGGTTCATAGCCTTTCCACAGTAACCTAATGAGGAGGAGAGCAAACAAAGTGCCTTAGCTCATACTTAACTAGAAAATGTTAAGGAACCACTTAAAATTAGCCCTCTGAATTTCATAGTGAGGACATAACTAGAAAGTGTTAGCAGAAAATGTCTGCCCATGGCCCCAGACTCTGACAGTTTATGGCTTTTTTTTTTTTTTTCCCTAGGTAGCAGCTCCAATCTGCCAGCATCCCTCTTATTTTCTTCCAGGTTCTGACAAAAGGTCTTTCCTTCTAGCTTAAGCTACATTTTTCCCATCAAGTCAGTGCTGGTAAGAAGGTGTCTGACTTCAATATTTCTTAACAGAAACAGCACTTCTAGCTTTACAAGACCCCAAAGGAGAAAAATCAGGCTTATAATAAGGGAAAATCTGCATTTAACCAGGTCAGTCTCTCTTGCAGGCAGTCTATAAGCAGAGCTGTGAAGTATCACACAATAAATGTGGGACTTACCCCACTGGCTTCTCCCTGAGGTCTCTCAGGGTAAAGTCCTATGCAAACTGTGTACTGTCCCCCTTATTCTCCCCTCCCAGATACAACAAGCAGAGCAAAGCCAAAATCTGCTTAAGAACTGAAATTGGCTCAGGGTGATGGAGTGAGAAGTCTGGGAACAGCATGGCTGCCAAGGGCCTCCCACTCACAGGAGCCATGGAGGAGACACATTCCTCAGATCCAGCCATGCACTGCATCCTTTCCTCAGCACCTGTCTGAAGAAAGTCCCTTTCCGTGGTGCTGTTCATAGGTCCATCCTAGCACACAATGTCACACCCTAGAAAGACACTGCTCCTCATCATTTGACTGGAAATAAAATCCATCAGGATTATAGAAACAATGAAAGCCAAGTTAGGGGCTACATATAGTGATTTGTGTCACTGAGACCAACCTGATCTAAAAATGATTTACCATGGTAAGTTAGTATTTCAGGCCCATTGACTAGACAAGCTGAAATCCACTGTTGCTGGGACCAAATTACTGATTGGGACCAAAATACTGCCATACACAGCAACTACATTCTTTAACAAAGCAAGATGATGCTTCACCTTCCATCCCCATGTCTTGCATCATCACTTTCTCCATCTCAGTCCACTGAATAAAGGATTCCAAGGCTTTTATTGTTCAGCATGAGGACTTTTCTCCACTGAAATTATGAAGATCTGTAGTTTTAAAAAGCTATATGTTAAAGCAGAAACTTGAAGCTAATGAATTGCAGAACAGAGGCTGGCAGTAGAGACCTTCCATAAGTTGTAGCATGCCCAATTATACTAACAGGCTGGGTAACAACGAATGAATTATTCCAACATAACATAAACCAGCATAATTGTTTTCCTGCAATTTTTATATCAAATATCACTTGTTTCTAAAAACACATTCTTCTTTCCTTTACCATATTCTCCTGCTGAGGCAAAGCTTGATCTGTATCTGGTCAGTTTGTAGTATATATTGGAAAAAAAGGCACACACTGATTAAAGATGAATCAAGCTGTGTTTGTTTCCTTGCTGGCCTACCTTTAGGATAGAGACTTGCAGAAGGACTTTCTCATGGGTGAAGTCAGCAGTGTTGTCTTTCAGTGCAGGTAGGCTGCTACAAATCCCAAGCTGATATACCTCAGACAAGCTCTGATTTGGGTCTCATCTATGTTATAAAACTAACAGTGGCAACACAGCACATTAGGAGAGAAAAAAGTGTTTCCTGATAGCACAGCACCAGCACTTCTTCACATAGGTAAGGTGTAGCAACACTGCACAGTGTCTGCAAAAGGGATTTTGCATGTAAATTCTGAATTTGTGTTGTTTTTGTTGTTGTTGTGTAGGGTTTTTGTGTGTTGTTGTTGTTGTTTTCTGTGCTGTTAACCCATGATAAACAGCTGAAAAAAAGGATAATTGTATTTGAGACCTGATCTTTCACTGAGGTTCTTTGCCCCAGTTCTGGGCAAGGCTATGTATTCTCTGTATATAAAACAGCTTACAGCAGTTTTGACTTTTTAAAGTAAGGATTTGAACAAGAGCAGCTTTATGGTGCCTTATTTCTAATCACAGATGTCCTCAGCAAAGATAGTTAAGGAAGAAAACTGAGTTCACTCACATTAATTTGTGCTTGAATAACATTTGGGGTGAAATCTTAACTAAAAGTCAAAGAAAAGAGAGGTAAAAGAAGTCTTTCAGTTTGCCCTCTTAAAGGGACATGGGTTAAAAGGATATGACTGTTGTAGTGGAAAGACTTTCCCCATTTCTCACTCCAGCAGCTTGTAAAAGTTGTGGACTGGGGTTTATTTTATTTCATTTTATTTTATTTATTGCCTTATTTTTCACAGGCTTTGCTGAGCACAGAGCCTTCAAGTGTTCCAACAGTATGTGATCACTCACAGAGGCCATGGGCTGTGGCCCTTTAGGAGTCCCAGTGATGCACTTCACATCCACAGATAGCCTCAGCCCAGGGCATCTGGCCATGTCCCCTCTAAGCAGCAAGGCCTGGCCTGGGACAGCACCAAGTCCTGCACTTTGGCCACAACAGCTGCAAGCAGCGCTACAGGTTTGGGGCAGAGTGCCTGGAAGACTGTGTGGAAGAAACAGACCAGGGGGTGTTGGTCCATGCTCAGCTGAACATGAGCCAGCAGTGTGCCCAGGTGGTGAAGAAAGCCAATGGTATCCTGGCTTGTATCAGAAATAGCGTTGCCAGCAGGAGCACGGAAGTGATCATCCCTCTGTACTCAACAGTTGTGAGGCCGCACCTGGAGTATTGTGTTCAATTTTGAGGCCCTCACTACAAGAAAGACACTGAGGCCCTGGAACATATCCAGAGAAGGGCAATAAAGCTGTGAAGGGTCTGGAGCACAGGTCCTATGGGGAGTAGCTGAGGGAACTGGGATTGTTCAGTCTGGAGAAGAGGAGGCTTAGGGCAGACCTTATCGCTCTCTACAATTACCTAAAAGGAGGTTGTGTTGAGGGGGGTGTTGGCCTCTTCTACCACGTAACTAGCAATAGGACTAGACGGTATGGCCTCAAGTTCTTCCAGGGGAGATTCAGATTGGACTTTAGGAAAAATTTATTCTCCAAAAGACTGGTTAGTCACTGGAGCTGGCTGCTCAGGGAGGTGGTTGAGTCATTGTTCCTGGAGGTGTTCAAGAAATGTTTAAATGTTGTACTAGGGGACATGGCTTATTGGAAAAATATTGGTGGTAAGTGGGCAGTAGGATTGGATGATCTTGGATGTCTTTTCCAACCTTGGTGACTTTAAGATTCTATTATTCTAGGAATATATGTTCTTGACTACATCTTAGGACTATGCACTGCTATGACATGAGAAGAACTCTGCAAACCATACAACATCTGAATTTTGGATAATGTTTTCCTCCCTCCTGCATCTTCCCTTAACTCAGTAAATTTGAACGTGTATGCACATGGTTGTGCGTGCACACAAACACACACAGACCCCATTCAGTCCCACTGTGTTGCATTTAGGCTCCCAAGCTATGCATTTTCTATCACCTAGAAGTGTTTAGCCTGAAATATGGGAGCCATCATGAGCTAAAATTAAACTTCTAACTACACCAAAGTTATTTCTAAATAAGACATCATACAGTCATTAAGGTTGGAAGACACCACAGTAAGATTATCTAGTCCAACCATCAACTCATCATCACTGTTTCTTCCATCAAGTGAGAACTGAATTTTTTCTGATTGTTATCCCAGCAGTATTAGGAATGTTTAATATGAAGGGACTTCAGAGATTATTGCAGTGGTCATTAATGCTACCTCCAACACACAGCTGCTTCCAGAAAATCATGATGCCCTCTGTTTTTATGTCTTTATGATTACCAGAGAACTTATAAAATTGTAATTAGCCAAATAATTTTTAAGAGGAAAAAATGTTTGATACTGGGATAAAATTCAATCTATGGATTTTTTTAAAATCCTTTTTATTATGGCAAGACTTTACTGTTTCTCATGTTGTGCCATACTCAAATCTGGGAGATACTGGATCTACCTGACAGATACTTAAATGCTGAAGTTAGGCAACCAAAGTAGGTTATTAAGAAATGTAAGGTTTTTTTATATAATATTATAAACAGTAGAGAAAAAATGTTGTTATGCCTAGAAGAACTAGGAACAGATCAAAAATAATCCATGCATTATTGACTACTATAAATTGTGTGTTATGTATTTCCTTTTTTCCTGCAATGAATTGGTTAAAGCATAATCTGGATTCTTTTTTTTACTGACTTTTCAGCACATGGTACACTATCAAACAAAGACTCACTGTGACTGAGTTGTGTCCTGCAAGCTGTCTATGTATGTCAAGGTTGATCAATGTTGTCTGCTTCACAAACTGAAGCCTAATGGGTCTGAGCCACAACAAATGCAAAATAGGCACAAAGAGATGCAATTCAGGTGTGGACTGAGTGGCCAGTGGTGCAAGGAAACTTGTGAAACTTGTGAAAGAAAGCTCCTTCAAGGATTAGTGTTTCAAGGGTAGAACTTGGCAGGCAGGAGCAGGGAGAAAACCCCAAGAGAAGGAGCAAGCAAGAACAGGTTAAAAAGCCAAGTGTGGGAGAACGAGACATGGGAATCTAATGATGTATGGTCAGAAGGGTATGGCCGCAGAGATTCAGATAAGAGATGGAAAGGCTTTACCAACTTGTTTGCGCAGAAACTGAAAAGAATGTCTGCCATCCTGAGCCAGTGTCACTTTCCATCTGTTGTGTATTCTGGATGGTTTTAAACCCCTTGAAGTTTTCCAGCTTTTCACGGGAAAAGATTCTGGGATTTTCCTTGGGGGTGTTGGAGGGGGAAGGGGTCCTTTTTCATTTAACATTTTTAGTATTCAAATTAGAAGACTTTCAACATCCTGGGGTGAGACTCAAAAGACTTTCCCTAGGAAGCCTGGGAGCATATCAGAAATCAATGGCATGGAGGATGGAAAAAGTTTCAAAAATGTGAGACTGGCAGGAAATACTGGCACATTTCTGTTTGATATTTAGTTTCTTGGCATGCAGTGGCTCTTTTAGCGCCAATGGAAAATCCTTCAGTGCCAAGCCACTCTCAGATAAATCTGCACAAAAAATACACTATGAATTGGCATGTAAATTTTGAGATTAAGGTTTAACCCTTGCCAAATCATGTATTTTTGGATTCCAGTATCTCTCAAGTAAATTAGGCAACACTATAATTCAGAAATGCTGCATGGCTGCTTTGAAGTTGAAGCATCTGAGTTCAGCCACACCAAATGAATGGGGAAGAGTGAGGATACCTGACACAGAGGGGACAAAAAAAATCCATCAAGCCTCTGAATTATATGCCCATTTTTGTGATGTACAGTAAATTGTTGCTTGTCAGCCTCTACAAACTAGATCTAATCTCCAGGGATAATTAAGGGTCCTTCTACAAGAGTGGAGGTGAGCTTCATGTGAATGGGAATGTAGAGGGTAGAAGACACATAAGAACATCTTGCATCTATTTTTGCTAATGTATTTTAAAGCCCCTTAGCTCTCTTTATTATCTATGCTTGCGCTATATCAATCACAGACTTTAAAATCCAGTCTTCCAACTGAAGAGTTTGTACAATCCTTAAAGAAAAAAATACCCCTATGTTGAAAAGAATGACCCTTATGTGAGATTACATGGGTTTCAGTTCAGCCCATAAGCTATTCTCTGACTAAGGGTCTCAGATCAGCAGCACTTCCTGCAGCAACCTGGGGACAGTTCCTGGAGCTCCAGGTCATGTGGACACTGAACTTAACTGTTCAGTATAATAAAGATAAAGAAACTTTTCAAAATAATAAAAATAGTCATCTCTATAATATTTTTGAATTACACAAAAAGATCTCATGGACAGAGGCCTGGTAAGTCTATTGCTATGAGCGGGATCTTAGTTGTTGGAGAAAGAGGTATGGTGGAGATCAGGAGCTAAAGTCGGAAAGCACAAAGAAAGATCTAAAGAGCAAGACAGATTAGGATGCCAACAGAACTGGAGGGATATTAAGCTGTGCTGCTGAGATCAATAAGAGAAGAAACCCTGGAGCTGGATTGTATGCACATTTCCATTTATTTCTTCTTTCTCATTCATTGGCATTATGCAGATCATTTCCCAGAAATAAACTGTTCCTTGCATCCTCTTCCTCACAATTTTCCAAGACTTCACACCTTCTGAAAGAGATCTCTGCTATCAGTGTTCTTACAAGAGCCCACTGCCACCATCAGGAAGGTGATGACTATCTGCCTTTGATGTGTCACTGGGTCAACTGGAATTCTTGAAATGCATGAGGTACTTTTCCCGTGGCTCTATGAAGACAATACTAGCTGTCACAGAGAAATGAAAGGTATGAGAACACAGATTAACCCAAATATTCCTGCTGTTGTTGTTTTCACATGGAGTTTAATTAGTATGTTTTTAAAAGGCTATGATGTACAAACCCAGTTACACGTATTCCATAGTACCAGTATTATGTCTCATCACAAAAAATTACTTTAAAAGTTTCTCTCAAAAACAAGACTTTTTTTTTTTTTTTTTTTTTTTTTTTTTTTAGCAGCAGTATAGCAAGAATTTTAAACCTCAGCTCTGTTCCCTAGGACAATGCCAAGCTTTGCTAAAAGCTGTAGTTGTGCAAGGTCTTCCAGAGGAAAGAAAGAGAGCAGTGTTGACTTATAACCAAACATGTACACAGCCTATGCAATAAGGTGCAACAAGCCTTGCTTATGCCACTTCTTTCTTCTGGTGCTATTTCTTTGACATAAAAAAATTTATTTCAGAGTTGTAATGAGAACTCAACACAAAGTCTCTATCCCAATATTTGTAGGTCTAACTCACCCACTGACAGTGTCAGATTCTAGATTATTCTTACTGCCCAGATGTAAAATGGCTTGAAATCATGGGCCAGTGAAAAGAGGAACATCAGCTGTCATCTCAGCTTTCCAGCATTTGTCTAACTCCCTTGCATCCTGTCAATAGAAATAGGTTGTTGTTAGCTCAAAGGAATTGCTTGAAGCCTGTTTCTTAGATACACAATTCATGGTATTCAGACAAATTTACCAAAAATGTATTGGAGGAGAAGGTTGTTTTATATATTTTCAGATCAAAGATCTCGTTAGTTAAAGTACTGTCAGGTTGCCTTTTATCTCACAGCTGGCAAGCCCAGGAATACATGCTGCAAATAAAAGCAGCCTTCCAAAAAGTCATATTGATTATGCATTCAAAACTCAGCTACTTGACTCAGCTAGATGACAAATATTGCAAGTCCACTACACGGTATAACTGCTGTCACTCGAGATGCTGGGCAGAAGCCTTTCCTACATATATTGCAGAAATAGCCATATTGTAAAATACGTATCCAGTGACAGTATTTCCTAACCTATTAACTATGCTAATCTATTTTGGTGGTTGATAAAATGTGGTGAAGACTGGCATCCAGCTGATAGCTTTTTACTGCATCATTTATTTCACAGGTCAGAAGTTGACATGTTCTGTAACTTACTCCATTATTTTTTTCCCGTACTTCAATAATGATGGCAGCCTATGACTGCCCAGATCTAGGAACCTAGAAAAAAAAATGGCAGTAGATGATTAAACACATTTTGTGTGCACAGGAACTTCTTCTGTATTGTGAGATGCTCCTCAGTGTGTACCACTCCAACGTTAATGAGGAGCTGAGCCATAAGAGGAATGCATGTCAAACTGTAACTGATAATGGGAGGAGATTTATTTCCACTGACTTCACTAGATTTTCTCTCTCAGGAAAATATTTAGTGTATATTTTTGTTAGTATTCTATTCTCAGAAGAACAGGGAAATTGAGACTAGTTAATGTCTCTTGAAAGAATGCTTTCAACTGTGGAGAATGGAGGGGAAAAGCCATGGAAGTAATTTGCTACTGAATTTCTTCATAATTACAGGGTTACGACACATGCAAAAACAATGAGTCTCCTTTTGAAATTTTACATGGGTGAAAGGTGAAAACCAAGCTGAATTGGGTCACTTGTTTATTCTTCTGATGATGACAAGCTCGAATATATAACAATCAAGAGAAGCCAAGAGCCACACTGACATAGATGTCAACTAACACAACCAAATCACAGAAAAGTCAAAAATGATTCAGTCTTTCTTGTTCAGAAATAGTTTCTGCAGATATTGGTAGATCTAGTAAAAACTTACAAAAAATAAATACATATTTAATCATGATTGCTTATGTTCATCTAGCTGGTGTCTATATCATCACTCATAATTATCCCTTATCATGTATCTTGTCTACTTAAATACATATGACTTGGAAAGATGGTGATAAGTTAAAGTTTGGTAATACAAGAAGAAATGATGACTTCTGATATAAGAATAAGGTTTTTGAGGAAGTTATTACAAGGTATACAACTGACTTCTTGATTCACTCATGTTCTTTACGACATACGGATAGGAAAATTTCAGTTTAAATTAGAATATCTGTCAAAGAATTGGTGAAGGAGCTGTTATGCTAACTCTGATGTTTTGCACAGACCAAAGAGTATCACAAAAATCTCCCACGTTTGTGTTTCTTCACCAGTGTAAGTATGCTATGGATAGGATATCCACTTCTGAAGAAATAGAATCATAAAATTTTGAGACAAAAAGACACACCATTGTTTCTAAGACTTCATACATTATCTCTTGTTCAGGCACCACAGCCAGGCAGACTTTATACTTTAGCCTCCAAATAAACATGAAAGAAGTGAGAACACATTTTCTTCAGCAGATGAACACATCACTAAAGCATTGATTCAAAGGACTATTTCTATGCTGCCTAATAAAACTGGGCCAGGAATAAAAATCAAGCATTAGACTACTGGTTGTCCATGTCACTTAATTATCAACATGCTCTCTAGTATCACTCTGCCAGCTAGCCCTCCCAGGAAAAAGTGTGAGGGATAAACAAGGCTCTTCCTTATTAGATGTTGTGGACAAAACACATCAGATTCCCTCCACCCCTTCAGGTACCCAGGGCTATCCCAGAAGACTTTGCTTTTTAACCACTCTTAACACACTTGGGCACACAACACATGTAATTTATCTTCGTGCTTTGGAAGTACTTATCTAACAGTAGCAGCATATCATTTCAGACACAGCAAATTTTTAAAGTCAGTATTTGCTTCACTAGAAAATGAAATATCTGAACTTGCACGGCCTATAATCATTTAAATATACCTTTAAGGAATGTTCAAGTAAATGACAACTATACTGAGTACTCACATCTTTTGACTCCAGATTCCATTACTTTGAAAAGCACTAGGTATGAAACTTTAAAAATAATGAGGAATAATAAACTCTTCTTCCACTGGGGAGGTGGTTTGGACATACAGTGCCACAAAGAAGAACAAAGCCTGGCTGCCCAGGTCTAAAGTGAATGCAAGCTTCTTACAATAAAATGTTTAGGTCACAAGTGGGTTAAGTGCCTTCTTTGTTTTCCCTTTGGTAAAAAATACTGAAGTGTGATAAGGCAGAAAAGAAACTTAGCTAGGCTCAGAAAGATTTCAACTGTAGGTGTCTCTTGAATATGAAAATGCAGCTTTTACCAGCTTTTATTCAGTGAAGACTCCATATAGCCACTGGGAGAGATCTCTGAAGGCCTCTGTGGAAATTCTCTACACATGAATTAGTCTCGTTGATTCTTCAGTGAAAGTTAGTGAAGATTTATTAGTTACACTGCAGAACAGAGAAAATCAACAAAATTCAGACATATTCAGCATTACATTAAGAGCCTGGAAGCAAAGCTAGTATTATCCAAACTTCTGGAAGCCAAAAATGTAAGAACTTCCTTTTTCATCAGCCCAAAGACCATCAACTTGATAAAAAGGTAATATAGGTAGCCCTATAATAATAATTAGGGGTAAGACTTCTTCATGAGAGCAATTTACAGGTGATCAACTCAAAGAACTCATTCAGTATTACTAAATAGAAAAGAACACTGAAACGTGGTATCTATTATGAATCAGTGAATTAGCATTTCCTTCTAGATAAAATATAATATCAGCTTGCCAAGTTTGTCACGGTTTACAAAATGATCTTGCAGGTTTCTTTCACCTCTAATTTAAAAAAGTCAATTACCTGCTTTCACAAGATGCTTTCTTTGCAAGAGCTAGTAATTACAATGATGAACATACACTTTTTACTTACAGTGTTTGTATTTTTTTGTAATTTACATATATAACATTTTTCACAGTATTAATAGTATTCAGAGCTATGCTGAAAAGGTAATTGAAGCATGTCCAGATTTGTCTGTAAGCATATGGAGTGCCAATACACATAGGATGATTATCAGTAGCTTAATTAGTTCTTATAATAATGGCATTTAAGCCCAGTTTCATGTGCTATCGGGTTATTTTAAAAATTCCTTGCCTAAGATGACAAATCACTTCTTGGGAGTTTTTCAGCCATTCGATTAAGAGCTACTCATCTTGCCCAAAAGCCCTGCAGCTGTTCTAAAAGAAAACTTAAAGGCCAGAGTATTATAAATATCAGGACTAATCTTGTAATGATTAGATTTAAGATGTATTTGTTTACTTGTTGGGATTTGCTACACTCCCTAAAATATAGTTCTTACAAACTATAATAGGAACTCATTTAAATAGCAGCTCAAAAGGAAAAGAACACAATTCTCTTCTTTCGTATGTTTGTTTTTCATTTTGCAATATGAAATATGAAATGAGGCCTGAAGCACAAAGATTAAAACATCTAACAATAACAAAGCATTACTTTTGTCGGTATCATTTCTTGTTTCTTCTGATTCCACTGTTATTTTCTCACGGCAGTATCTCTGTTTCTGTGCACAGACACCTATACCAGTAGGTTGATTTTTCCAGCTATGGAAAAAACAGTGATATAGAGTTTAAGTACATTCCTGTTACAATTTGCTTTATTTTCCAATACACACATATACACACTGGTTTGGCAATAAGATGACCAAAACAGCATGCAAAGAAATCCCTTTTTCCAGAAAAGATGTGTAACAGTAATTGTGGGTTTGCAAGCCAAACATGTCCCAAGAATTGACCTAATCAGAGCCTAAAAGAAAGAGCAAACATTCTTTTTGCATACACAGCTCCCTGTTCTGCAGCTATTCTAGACATACCCTTGCACATCTCAGAACAATAACACATCCTCCTCGAGGCAAATGTTATTTATCTACTAAAAAAGAAAACTGGGAGCCCAGGGCTGTGCTTACTCACAACTGTTAACTGTTGAGTTGACAACACAGTTGATGATATGGAACCAGAATTAGTTCCCAGAAAGTGTGTTAAGAGACTGAGAATAAAATTTCTTGAACAGAAAATTGTTGTAAGGTTTCATGTTCACAATTACATCAAAGATGTTGAAATATGGAAGCAAAGATAGTACCTAAACTGGTAATGCCATGAGGCAATACTGACAGCAAGTTTTACAATGTGACCTCAGTTATTTAAGACAAGAGATATATACTTTCAAAGATGTAAATCACAGGATGAAAACAGAAGATAAAATTCATTTTTCCACATGGATCTGTTTATGATTTTTCAGAACAGACTTTCTACTAAGTCTGCCATTTGTCTAGTTAGATGTGAATAACAAGATTAAAACTTCAAGAACTCTGTCCTCGGCCAGAACGTATTTGAGTACAAGAGTTGAGGCTTGGGCCTAAACTATTCAAAAGCCCATTTGTGTTTTAAAAATTCAAACAATTTTAATATTTTAATATTCCCCCTCGGGTTATTGAGAAAAATCAGATTTAATACTTACCAACCATCTGATTTATATAAATATCTTATAAACTTTAATACTGGTGCCTTTGCACACTTAGGAGCCACATGGGATATGAGAACAGGGAAAAGTTGCATGGAAAGTCAGTGAGAAAAGATCTGGTTTCTTAGTTATAATGCAATAAAGGGCATGCATTTACAATTACATATTTTAATATTTCACATAACCTATACTGGATGCTGCAGAAAATGAGTAGGTTGGTTCTGAGCTTTGCATATGCTTGATGATTGTAACAAATCCAGGTGGGGGGCCCAAGCTGTGTGCTCAGGCGCTGTGTGGTCAAGTGTGCAAGCTGGAGATGGAGGAAAGCTTACCTTTCTGAACTCTGACTCTGTGACCATTCCTGCTTTGCATATTATTAATCTCTCCCACCTGTAGGATTTGCCATCAGGGAAGGTGAGAGGGACACACCTCAGATTAATGGCGATGATTTGCTCTATGGCACTGGAAAGACAGAGGTCCCTCAGGTAAAGGTGGGCTGCTACCTGTCCAAGCTGCATTGCACCTATTGGGAGAGATGTTTATAAAGTATAGAACAGGAAATGTTCTATCACAAACATATAAACCTCATTTATTAACTATGTTGATGGTTTGGGATTAATTTATGAAAAAACATTGTATTTCTATTTTGAAATGACTGTTACATAAAAGGTTTCATCTTTAAATGAATTCATTCTCTCCCCAAGTCACAGCTGTAAAGGTTGTTTTGTTTGGAAGTAATCCTCAGGTTTCAGGTTGATATGGTTTTTTCAGATCTCTGGATAAGTTTAAAGGTGAGTTAGTAGTGGAGCTTTAAACATATTTGTTAGACTAAGTGAAAGCAGTGGTGAGCAGTGATGTATATTTAGGTTTTGCCGAGAACCTATTGATCAGCACAGAATTCCTGACACAGAGTCCCCAAAATGCTTTCCCCTGGTGTGCATACAACTATTCTGACCAGGAGCCCTTTGGGCTGGGTCAACTCCCCATCGCTTGTGCAGCCTTGTTCCATATGAAGGACGTATGACAGTGGCAGTGCTACTATGCTGAGGACTCCGGTCTTTCAACCTAGCACAGACTGCAGCCTGCAGTATAAGCCTTATTGCTGTTTTTCATCCTGAGGCATAAAGTGATCTCAACTTTCATTAGGAAATGGATCACTTCAGGCTAGGAATTGTTTCTCAAGACTGAATCACAGAATCACAGAATCACAGAATCATAGGGGTTGGAAGGGACCTCCAGAGATCATCAAGTCCAACCCCCTGCCAAAGCAGGTTCCCTACACCAGGTCGCACAAGTGGGCATCCAGGCGGGTCTTGAATATCTCCAGAGAAGGAGACTCCACAACCTCCCTGGGCAGCCTGTTCCAGTGCTCCATCACCCTCACCGTAAAGAAGTTCTTGTGCACATTGGTGCAGAATATCCTATGCTCCAGGTTCTGGCCGTTTCCCCTTGTCCTGTCTCCACACACTGCTGAAAAGAGTCTGGCCTTGCCACTTTGCCCCTTATACCTTAGATATTTATACACCTGGATCAGGTCCCCTCTCAGTCTTCTTTTCTCAAGGCTAAACAGACCCAGTTCACTTAGCCTTTCTTCACAGGGGAGATGCTCCAGGCCCTTCACCATTTTTGTGGCCCTCCGCTGGACTCCCTCCAAGAGATCCCTGTCTTTTTTGTACTGGGGAGCCCAGAACTGGGCACAGTACTCCAGATGAGGCCTTACCAGGACAGAGTAGAGGGGGAGGATCACCTTCTTCGACCTGCTGGCCACGCTCTTTTTAATGCACCCCAGAATGCCATTGGCCTTTTTGGCCACAAGGGCACACTGCTGGCTCATGGCCAACCTGTTGTCCACCAGGACACCCAGGTCCCTCTCTGCAGAGCTTCTCTCCAGCAGGTCATCCCCCAACCTGTACCGCTGCATGCAATTATTCCTCCCTAGGCGCAAGACTCTTTTTGCTTGCTTTTGTTAAACCTCACCTGGTTTCTTACCGCCCAGCTCTCCAGCCTGTCCAGGTCTCGCTGAATGGCAGCACAGCCTTCAGGTGTGTCAGCCAATCCTCCCAACTTCGTATCATCAGCAAACTTGCTGAGGGTGGCCACTATCCCCTCATCAAGGTCATTGATGAAGACGTTGAACAAGACTGGACCCAGCACCAACCCCTGAGGAACACCGCTAGTTACAGGTCTCCAACCAGACTCTGCACCGCCAATGACGACCCTCTGTGCTCTGCCAGTCAGCCAGTTCTCAACCCACCTCACTGTCCACTCATCTATCCCACACTTCCTCAGCTTTGTTATAAGGATGTCGTGGGAGACAGTATCAAACACCTTGCTGAAATCAAGGTAGACTACATCCACTGCTCTCCCCCCATCCACCCAGACAGTGACGACATCATAGAAGGCTACCAGGTTGGTCGAGCATGACCTCCCCCTAGTGAACCCATGCTGGCTACTCCTGATAACCTCCTTTTCTTCCAATTGTCTGGAGATGGCATCCAGCACAAGCTGTTCCATCACCTTTCCAGGGACAGAGGTGAGGCTGACTGGCCTGTAATTACCTGGATCTTCCTTCTTGCCCTTTTTGAAGACCGGAGTGACATTGGCTATCCTCCAGTCTTCAGGCACCTCCCCCATTCTCCAAGACCTCTCTCAAAGATGATAGAGAGCGATTCAGCAGTCACCTCTGCCAGCTCCCTCAGCACCCGTGGATGCACTGAACATGGTTAGTGAACAATCATAAAGGATAACTGGTTCCAAGTCCCATTAACTTCACCTGAATTCTTTGCCTGACCTGAATAAAATTCATCCCTGCATAGCGAGCTAATGTGAGTTTAATGTGCTGGGTTAGTTCCAGTTAAATCTACAAAATAAGCTGCTGGCTGGGGAACGTAGAAGAGATGCCATCAGGATGGAGGCAAGTGGAAGCAAAGAACAGGACAAGGTGAAAGTATACAGGGCAGACCTCCCCAGCAACCATCCTACATGAATTCCTAAGGAGCACATGATGGTGATCACTCCTTGTGCTGCTCTGGAGTTGTAGAGGAGGGTGGGAAGCTGTCTGAGAGGCTTTGGGCCTTCCAGCAGACAGGGCATGCAGAAGTCAGGCAGTGATGAGATACAGGTAGAGCTTGAGCTGAGGAATGAACTCAAATACTGTTATCTGATGTGACCATTTGCTGTATTATATCATTTTTTTTGTGTGTGTAAGGATCTTATTTCCAGAGTTATCCTTGTTATCCATGTTATTTTATGCTTTGTGAGCTGAGGGCTTAGTTCAGGGCCCAGTGCTGAAAGCTGCCATTGACCAAGAATAAAAAGGCAAATCAGCCGCAAAATGCCGAAGGCCACAAAATGTGATGGGAGTCAAATCCCATGGCGGCAGTCAGACCCTGGCTATGTTCAGGCCAACACGGGGCCCTTTGTCACTTTGGAAACTAAATGCATTTAAAGTAAGCCAAAAGAAACCATCTCTTATCATGGAAAATGAGTATCCCCAGATAGTGCCATAGTGATACAGCTTCACTGGAGCCTCAACACAGGGATAACTTGCAAAGCCTTCTCGTGCTGACAAGCCCCCAGCTTGGCTCTCCCTCTGGAGCAATTCTGGCTGGAGGGACATGGAGAGCTGGAGAAAAGGCAGCTGTGTTTGCAATCGCTGAGTTCTTCCAGTTATCTGAAACATGGTCCTGGTCAGGCTGCCTGGCTCCATGGGATTTGGTAGGTGACCAGGGGAAAAGTCTTGCCGGAGTCACAGATAAAAGAAAAATAATCATAGAATCATGGAAAATGAAAAAAGATCTTCAAACAACATTTAATTTGCTCTCCTTTTCCACTTAAAAAGGCAGGATAGGATTATAGTCTACTCATGATAGATGTTTCTCAGTGTTCCTAAAGAATTTCTCATTACAGACACTGCACAGCTTCCTTAGTCATTTTTTTCTGTCTTTCTGCGGTATTTACCATTAGACATTTTTTCCCAATATCCCACTTACATGTCTCTTGGACAGTTACAGCTCATCATTTCTGATCTTACACATGGCAAGCAGAAAAACACTTTTTTCCTTCCTTGCTGAAGAATCTTTGACATATTTGAGGCCTGTAGCGTGTCTTCCAGCAGCCTTCTCTACTCAGGATGGGGTAGGCAGATGGCAAATGTCTTACACAGAAAGATTATGCATGAGTCCATCGCACCCAGGTCTGCAAATATAACATAGATATAATATCAGGATAATCCATCAGGCAGAAAACCATCTGTTAATACTTGTACTTGGAACAATGGCTTAAGTAGTAAAATTGACTAAATGGTGAAAAAATGAGAAGAATTCAATTGTTTTGTCAAATAATGTGCCACAGAATTGACCTTAATCTCCTACAGAGAGTTTGTCTGTCATTGGTGGAATAGTGTCATATGACCTTTAATTTTCTAACTCAAGTAGTGACGTTTATTTTCCAGAGATGTGTTTATCAATTTCACCTTTGAAATTAGTGTGCACTGAATCAAGAGAAAATGATTCAGTACAAAAAGCATACGTCAGTATTGCTTTAATTGACCTTATGATCATTATCCATCTCCCAAGCTCCTCATTAAACAGTATGGAAATTACTTAGCCACAGTTATTATAACAAAATTTATGAATAGGCATTTCCAAAGAAAGATGCAGTAAAACTTCTGTATAACTTTCCATTTTCTCTTCCTCACTTCTAAAATGTTTCTTCATGCTCCAAACATATGAAGAAATAACACAGAAAACCTAAAATATGTACAATTTGTCCTGTGGGTACTTTCCTGGATCAATAGCTAAAGCAAGTGAGACTGGAAATACTTAATTCTGATAAACTCTCTCTCCACATTCAGTTTTTTGTATGCTATTCACGCTAGAACCAGACTTGAAGATAGAAGAGAGAAGAGGTGATTAGCACAGTGGCCAAGACAAATTATGTCCCATAATAATAAGTATTTTATTAGTAGAAAATGTCTAGATTATTCTCAAAAGTGGACAAGAATATTGATTTGCTATAGCTTCTTAGGATCTCATATGTGTCTATCTTGGTACATACCAAGACCTAGATTCATCTCCACTGAGTCATCAAACTAAGGTTTCCTATGCAGGCAGTGCAATATATCGGATTCCTCAGGGAGCAGCATGAAAATCACTCACTAATTGCCTATTGGTTTAGTCAGGAAATTAAAGAAAATTTTATTCCCAACTTTACCACTTCAGCCAACCAAAAACTCTAATTATGTAGCCCTTAAGAGTTGGAAAGAGTTGGCCCTGCCTGCGGTGGGGGGGTTGGAGCCTGATGATCCTTGAGGTCCCTTCCAACCCAAGCCATTCTATGATTCTATGATTCTATGATTAAGAGAGGAATTTAAAGGCTATGATCCCCTTTTGAGACCTTTAGTCTACATATAGTGATACCAACATTTTTCCTGTAAATCTTGTTTCAGCTCTTGGCCATAACTTTTCTATGCTAATTCAAACTGCATTCATGTCCCACTACCTTGTATTTATAATACAACTTGACAATCCAATAATTTTCTTCTATAATATTTTTGCCATTTTGAGCATCATGAGTGGAAAACTAGTTCTGAAACAAAAGAAAGCAGAAGCTATTCTAAAGACGATTTCCCTCTTTCTAGAAAACAAAATGGAGAGAAAAAATGCAGATAATATCAACATTTTAAAAAGACTGTCAACAGGTATATTTGTGCCTGACAATCTACATTCAAAACCTGAAATTAATTCAGTACACACTAGAAATCTGTAAGAGAGTATAGAGCTTCTACAGTGAGGTTACTTCAGAAGTGGTCCAGGTGACAGTAGCCCAAAGTCATTACCCCTCTTCAATCAATTCAGTGGCCTGTGTAAAATAAGTGGATGATCTCAGGTCAGTTTCTAATTATAAAGCAACCTTAGTGTGGAAACGTCCTTTATAAATAATACTAATTGGAAGCTACACCAGTAAAGCCTCAGATGTTTCCCTAAGAGCAGGACAGGGATGGGAAGAGTGTCATCCATGGGCAGTCACAGATAGCTTGCACCCAGCTGATGTGCCATGCTGCTCTTGGAGTAGAGCTAACCAGTAGCGTGTAGCGAATTACTTGCAAAGGCAAAGTTTGAAGCATTACTATTCATTTCCACTGACAGCATGTATTTCTTTGACTACCTGAGTGACATTTCACCAAAAAAGGAAAACATTAACTTCATGAGGAAATCCTCACTTTGCACTTTCCTTCTGTGTAAGGATAAAAATGATTGAATTCAATTAAATGTCCTAAAGAAAAACAATGCAGACTCACAAATCTGACAGAGAATTTTGTTTGTAAAAACATTAGCACAATAATACAACTCACAATATTTCTGTAGCTAGGATATTACATTCTGCTGTTGAGGCAGCTGCAGTCGGACTCTGCTTGGACAGCAGATGGTGTCCTACTGTAACACTACACAACAGTGCTCAAAGACGAATCTTAAACAAACCTTTAGGATACACTTCAATTTTTATTTAATGCACTTTGTTGACTCTGTTGATTGTAGAATAGAAATGACAGATCTGTTTAAACAACTAGGCTAAATTAGAAAGGTAAGTCTGCCAAAAACAGTGACTATGAAGCGTAGTTCTCATTTCTGAGAGTATTTTCCAGCATTTAAAGGCACTTTCAAAAAATGTGATTTTATCACTTAGGTGCCTAAGTGGCCCTTTTCAAAGTCACCAAAGATAAATAAACATTATATGTCCCACTGAAGGTCAGAGAGAGTCAGGTGTCTAACAACAAGCTGTGCTGCTGAAAACTTTCTCCTTAAATTATACATTATCTGCATATAGTATAGAGAAATCTGAACTTCACAGAATCACAGAATCACAGAATCACAAAATCACAGAATCACAGAATCACAGAATCACAGAACTATAGGGGTTGAAAGGGACCTCTGGAGATCATAGAGTCCAATCACCTTCTAATGCAGTTCCGTACAGTATGTTGCAAAGGAAGGCATCCAGGTGGGTCTTGAGTATCTCCAAGAAGGAGACTCCACAACCAATCTGGGCAGCCTGCTCCAGTGTTCTGTCACTCTCACTGTAGAGTAAAAAACTTAGATATGTCGTGGTAAAGTCAGTGCAGAGACTTGACAAGGACCATTTGTTTCTTCTCTGATATATAATATCTTGTACAGAGGGCACCTGGGCCATGCTGGAGCTCCCAGACACCAACATAATTCAGTTAAATATCCATAGGTATTAAATTTATCCCTGTTAAATGGCATACTGTCACTGTGTTACTAATGTAAAGGGAAGAATTTAATGCATTTAGCGTGTGTCCAAAGCCATCTTTTCCTTGTATGATTGCTTTTTCCCTGTAAGAGTTGCAGAAGCTCAGAGTACCTTGTGAATAATGAGGTGAATCAGATGGTGAGCAGAAAACTGTTCTACTAAGAAGCTACAAGTCTGCTGGAGACATTGGACTTGTTGCCTTGGTAAGCACACAGATAAAGGCAAGCAATCTCTCCAGGACTGGAGCTTGTGAAGAAGATTAACAGAACCTGACTCATGATGAAGCCTGCTCTAAAAGCCTTCCTCCAATAGTTCCCAGTTCACAACAATTGCTGAATCACAGCTGTGGCCACTGCTAGGTCTGATGCATCACTGAGCAGGCTGGTGTGACTCATCCCAGGGTTATCTGGAGTTTGCAAGCCGTGATTGAATTTACTGTCACTAGGAGGGCAAAGTTTCTTGGGAACAGTTTTGTCATTCATACTCCAGTGTGGTGAAATCTTTGCCTGCTGCAGCAGATAATCATCATTTTTGTATGGCTAAACAGGGGCTGGGGCAGAGGAGTTGTAAATGGTGTTATTTATATGATCATCATTGAGTCTCGTTTTTCCTTTTCACAGAAACCCTTGTAAAATCCTACACTGTTTCTGCTGCTTTCATAAGAAAATAATTCTTCCTGTAGCCTCAAGTTATGGGAATAGTCTCACTGATTTGGTATGAATCTTCATTTGGAAAAGCACTCTTGCCCCGAATCCTTACAGAGACAATGTTCTATTAGTCACACAAAAGAGATACCTAGTCTTCAGAAAATGTTTTCATTTTCTTTTTCATCCCACAACATGACAGAAGATGCAGAAGTAAATATTCTCCAAAAACATTAACATAACCTCTCCAAAAGCAATAAAATGATGAAACTCAGAATCTGTAAATCGTGGTGATTTGTAGCTCTTTGATTTATAGCCCTGTTGGGTTCAGAGTGAATGATTTCTACAGAGACCAGTCCCTCTAATCGGAATTTTACAAGAAACGGATGTGCTAAAAGAAACAGAAAGCTAACAGGGCTTCTGGTTACTTTTTCAGCCTGATTTATAGAGCTGTAAAACTCTCTGTATCAGGGAGCTGACACCAATTTCTAGAGAGCTGTGAACAGTTGTTTTCGTCTGATTTTCCTGTGGGGCTTCTAGGCCCACTTCATTCACAAAAGACCTCATTGAAATCCATGTCAGGTGTTAAAGAGTGTGAGACACTGGTGTCACAAGCAAGCTGCTGGCAAAGGAGGCTGAGCTTTGTAGTTCAGCAAAAAAGAATCTCGTCCTGTGAGTGTCTGTTTTAGGGGCAGATGTGTACATTTAAGGAGTGGGCAGTGGAAATGGAGCAGGTGTTACTGGGGCTGAAATGGCTCAAGGTAGTCTGGTCCATTGTGGGGATGGAGGCTGTAGGACTGAGCAGTCCTAGAGCAGAAGTTGAGCAGGTGAAGGCAGAAAGCCAAGTCCGTTGCATCTACTGACAGACGCAAATGTCACCTGCATGGAGACAGGCAACAGAACAATCATCCAACCAAACAACATGGCCACCAAGCCAAGCACAATGCTGAAGACAGAGCAAATATAAAGGATATAAGGTTTATGTCAGGCACAGGGATGAGTAGAATCACAGGCTGGGAGTGCGTACATCACCAGAAGCTGTCCTCCTGGAGCTGGGCTGTGATTCACAGTGAAATCTTGTTTTACCGCTGTGAGGATGCTACCAGACCTACAGCCAGTCATATGGCTCACATCTTTCCAGTTCTGCTTTCTCATGTAGAAATGTTTGGCTTGCATTTTCATGCCCAAGATGATGTTGACGTAAATGTTAAAATAACCTCAAGCCTCTGTCAGAGGATAAGTTGTATCCTTCCAGAAAACAAATCGTGCATCAATTACAGCTTATTGAGGGTGCTTGAGCCAGCATCTCATTCAAAGAGAACTGCAACAGATTCTAATGGAAAGGAAAATAGATAATTATTCTAAATGAGCACTTATAAGCCTAGGAGATCTTCAGATCTAAGGCTCTGATCCAACTACTTGTTGCATTCCAGGATACTTAGTGGGTTGTGAGCAGGCACAACCGTGTCCAACTGGCAAAGGTTTTAGAATCAAAGCCTGACGCATTTATGTGCTGGCCGAGAGGCGAGCATACAATGGCACCTTCTGTGAACACAGCATTCAAGAAAATGTTCTCAACTTGTTATGCTGTTTAAGCTCTGATGGTTATTTTAATATATTAAATTATTAAATATTAAATATTTTACAAAATGGTTTGCTAACATGTTGGTGTTATTTCATTTTTAGTGCGTCAAATTAGTAAACCAAGGTGCGTTTTATTGCACTAAAAATTGCAACCCTAAAAATTTACTGCCACTTTCCAAGGATTTGGTTCCTTTATTTAAAAAAAAAAAAAAAAAGTATTTAGATCTTAAATTAATTATAAAGATCTAACTTACAAGGAGAGGCCCTGATCAAGAAAACACGTATGCTTACAGGTAATTTAACTGCATGAGTAACTTCACAGAATTCAGTGGGTGAGAGAGAAGCTGTGATCCATGGAGCTCCTAATGTGGGTAAAGTTATTCATGGGCACAAATGTTTGCGGGACTGGAGCCAAATATAACACATATACAAATTCCCATGTAGAAGAAAAGGCAAATTTATACTTAATAAAGAGCAATTACATGTTACTGGATGTTCTAACAGCTACATATTCAGGTCAAGGGACATTATCCTCCCCCTTTACTCTGCCCTGATGAGGCCACATCAGGAGAATTGTGCCCAGTTCTGGGTCCCCAGTTCAATAACTTCGATATCAAATACCTAAAGGTTGGGAGTCAGGGGGGTTGGGCCAGGCTCTTTTCAGTGGTGCCTAGCAACAGAACAAGGGACAACGGGAACAAACTGGAACAATGAAGTTCCATACGAACATGAAAAAAAACATCTTTACTGTGGGGGTCACAGAGCACTATAACAGGCTGCCCAGAGAGGCTGTGGGGTCTCATTCTAGGTGATATTCAAGATCTGTCTGGACACATCCTGTGCAACCAACCTACTGTAAGGAACCTGCTTTAGCAGATGGTTGGACTTGATGATCTCCAGAGGTGCCTTCCAATCCCTACAGTTCTGTGATTCTGTGAATAAGTGTTTGAGCACAAACATGAATTTAAAGACATACAGTGGGACAGGAGTGTAATTGAAGGAGAGTAAATAGAGAAGCAGAATAAAAAGGAGAGATGAAGTGAACACACTATAATCCTCTTCATGTCTGAGCTCCTCACTGAGTTGTTTCTTAGGTTCAATAAATATACACTGGAAATATTGAAACAAACAAACAAAAAAACCAACATGGTCACAACCAATGACGATCTTTGGACATTAAATACAGGTGCTGTTCTGTCCAAAGAACACTTGGTTATGTCTCTTAATATATGCCATTATGCTTCTAGAAAAGTGTGCAGCCTGCCAGAGGAGCACCAGCTCCTTCCAGACAGATCCTGGAAGCAGAGAGCACACAGATTTTCTCTCAGAAATTTGGACACCTCCTGTTTACCTGTGCTCCAGGACAAGCAGAATCCAAGTGGCTGGCAGCTATCCCATAGTACTCAACCCCTGCAGCTGGAAAGTCTGGGTAATCCTTTTTCTGGCCTGTCCTCCTCATTAAAATGAGCATGAACACCTCAGCCCCCCTGGCTACGGTTGCGTTAAGCAGTCTAAAACTTCTCCTTATGAATTGCCAGTAAAGTAGCTTGTTTGCTAACGTTTATGTTCATGCAGTTATTTTGCCCATACTGAGTAAATGGTGCTGCCAGGCACAGTACAATGCATTCAGTGTCCTTTGCACAGATCTTGCTGCTGTTCACTATATGCTGCATCCTTAGGGATGTATCTTTTATGAGATCTCTTCACCTCCCTCCTGAACTTTGGCAGACTCTGCATGGAAGACATTGTGACCACATTGTTCCTTTCAGCTCCATGGAGTGTCAGCTGGCTATTTTTCCTTTTTTCCTTTTTTTCCTGCAAATGTCTAGCCACCGTTCTTGGAGTCACCTCTCAGAGAACATTCTCCCCTCTGGCTGTGGAGAGGAGAGGAGAGGAGTGGAGAGGAGAGGAGAGGAGAGGAGAGGAGAGGAGAGGAGAGGAGAGATGCTAAATAATCACTTGTCTCATTATGTGGGGGTCATTCAATTTTCTACAAAAGCACAGANGAGGGGAGGGGAGGGGAGGAGATCCTGCTCGAGTAAACAAAGTTGTGTGAAAGTGCTGCTATCCTTTTGGTGGTGTGGTCACCTTACAGACTTCAGTCACCTGTGGCTTTCTAACAATCCCTCCTTTTGCCATCACAGCCATTAAATACTTCATAGCTCTAAATGTCATCAGGCACCCGATCCAGCTTTAAAAATGTGGTAAGATCTTTTGTCACACATAGACAAGAGGACCTTATATCACCTAAGAGAAGAAATGAGGATCAGGGATTTGAGGCCAAGCAGATAAGTCAATACCAACCCTAAATGCCTCAAAGTATGAAGCCACCTCATCAGGCACAATACAACCATGTCACAGTTAATCAGGTTCTTCCCACAGGCCCAGACATGCAATCCCTGTGTAAGCAGTGGTTCTTCTGTCACTCAGTTTATATTCAGGCCAAACTCTCCTCGGGCATACAGGGAGTTCTGTGAGGGTACAGCCAGGAGAGATACAGGCTAATCACAAAAGCTGTATGACTTCCTACAAGATCATCCAAAATAGAGCCCCTTTTGGTTTTCTCTCCTTTGTACAAGGACTGTGTTACTGTTTGGGGTTTTTCTCTGGGAGGAGTGGTGTTTTTTTGAATGTGAGTTAACTTCAGTTATCAGTACCCAAAAGCAAGTCCCTGCAGGGTCCCCCTGACAAATGCTGCCTGGCAGTCATGCCCTTCCCTCTGTACTGAATGCGGTAATTAGAGAGATGCAATTTTCCAGTAGTGCTTGACAGCCTACATCAAAGGCACAGAAACTGTTTCTGGACATTGAAAAGATAAAACTCTAATATTAACTGATGCCTCTTTCAGTTTTTATTGCAGTTCAATGTAAACAGATGCTGCTGTTTTTGAAACTATACTTTCAGATCTGTCAGAGTATATACATTGCAGCGGTGAGATCTGCTATAGTAAAAGCTGATATTTAACACTGTGTGTATGTACTTGATTCAATCATCTCCATGCCATTAGCTGTATGTGTGCACATTCACAGATGTCTGTCTTTATATGTACATGCCTACAAATACAAACATATGCATATGAATTAAATGGAAACTGTAACCCAATCTTAACTAGGGTTTTAAGTTAGTGGTAATACATACGCACTCTTACAAACACTGGGCTATATTTAACTTTCACATAAGCAGTGTAGAACTATTATCTCCTGTGGAACTCTGCAGTTTATGAGTCAGACCCAAAGTCTCTTAGTTTGCCTGTGGAAAGACGCCGCTGACTTTATTGGGCTTTGGACCAGACCCGAAGCCAATGCTTAATTGTCTCATATAATATAACTTTCCCTTCCAGCAAACTTAAGATAAACTTAGATTCTAATTCCAATAACTCTCTATAATTTTTTTCCAAACAGATTCCTTATGGAATGGAAATGCCCATTCTTGTTCTGGGCATTTTTCAATACTTTTGCATTTCTTAGTGCTGAAAATTGGTTTTGTCACGTTAAACATTATATAAGCTTGAAAAAGATCACAGCCTCCAACTCTCCAAAATGAAATTCTCGAGCATGAATACACAGCTCAGAAATAAATGTCATTATAAACTTCAAACTTGGCTGGTATTAAAGCCATCTTTGAGGAAGGGAAAACAATTCATGTTTGAAGAAATTCAGCCTGGTATTTTAAAAAGTAAGAATAGTTTAGGATTACAAGTCCAGCTCAGCTTTCTCATTTTATTTTATGCCCTATGCGGCTTTCCATTTTCTCTCCATTTTTATTTACTTGGAATGATGTTAAGTATGTACTTGAAGATGTGATTATTTAGAGGGTAAATTAACATCTGCACCAAAATTCTTGAGTTAGAGCTGATTGAAGATCCTCATTTGAACTCTGAGATAATAAGGATGTTAGGATCATCCTAATTCAGGTATCATTCCTGGATGCATTCAAGGCCAGGCTGGATGTGGCTCTGGGCAGCCTGGTCTAGTGGTTGGCGACCCTGCCCATGGCAGGGGGGTTGAAACTAGATGATCATTGTGGTCCTTTTCAACCCAGGCCATTCTATGATTCTATGATTCTATGATCAGTGCTGACAAAATGCAGTTAAAGACATTTAATTTAAGAAATGACTCCCAGAGAGTCTTTCAACTAAAGATATTGTCAATCCTCTGAACAATGGCTACAGTAAAATTCTGAAATAAAAGCTCACGTCTGATCTTTTTGAATGTAGATACTGGACAGGCAGTTAATACTTATAGAAAGGCTGTGGCTAAAGTTTTTTAGCTGCATTAATCACTGAAGAAAGTTTTCATGTGAATTACAATTTGCGCCTATATGGTTGTGACCCATCACCACCATGCTGCCCTCTGGCTCCACAGCCTCTCAGCTGATGGGGGTCTCACAGGGAACTCACGTTGTGGTTCACATGGGAACACCTCTGCTCTGCAACTGGCAGTGTTTGAACAGTCAGATCACCTACGGGGGAGATGAGTAATTCAGGGCAACTCATGCTTAAAGTGTTGATGCATGTCCAACCCACATCTGTGGGCTGCATGTGGCCTGGCACAGCCCAGTGCGGCCTCCCCCTGCCCCACACCATCATGGCGGCAGCTCTGTCCTGGCACAGCCCCTCAGCACCAACAGAGTATCAGTGCACTATGAACCCCATCTGGGCTGGAACCAGGGCACAGGGCACAGTGCAGTGCCAGCTCAAGTTATAGCAGACAAGCTGACAAGCTTATGGATTTTGATACTGTTGGCTAAGCATAGCCCTGTGAACAGCAAAAATGTGCAGCCATACTTTCTATTTTGATAAAGGAATTTGAGAATGGGTTTCAAGACTGCCAAAAAAAATTAATATTTTTGCTTGTTTGTGACTATTTTTAGTCAACATTAATATATTATCTACAAATTTTCTAATGGAATGTATAGAGTTGCAATCAAAAACTTGATCATGTCTCCTTACCAGACTTTCATAATCCCCCTCTTGCCAGAGAGACACATCCATCACTTCACAGTCACGTTTTATTCATGCCACCACTTTTTGGCAGTATGTACATTTGGGAACAACTCTTGTCAAGGATGAAGTACAGGAAGAGTCAAATTTCATCAAAAATCTCCACTGAACACCCTGAGAGCTCACTAAGAATTGCAATCACTGCCATCAAACCAGACTGATGCATTAGTTTCACACACACACACACACACAAAAAAAAGTCAGATATCCCGCTACTTTCATGGTTTTGTTGCTCTCTTTTTTATATGTTCTAATAAAAAATATTAAAAATTAAAATAAGTTTTGTTATTTATATACATTAATGATAGTATATGGCTGCTCCAAAAGTAATGCCTCCTGTTTTATTCTGTTGGTCCACGATGTCAGAGGCAGATGTCAGTGGTATGGCAGTAGAAAATGAACCTTCCACCAATATTCTGCTACATTTTGTTGCTGTAACAGATGGCAGCAGAGGGGCAATCTGACAAAATGATGTCTAACATGCCAGTGCAGATGAAGCAAAGGTGTGCCACTGAATTCCTCCATGCAGAAAAAATGGCAGCCCTTGACATTCACTGACGCTTGCTGAATATAGAGACCAAATAGTTTACGTGAGCACAGTGGATAGTGCATTTCAGAAGTGGCGACAGTGACAGCGAGTCACCTCGCGCGGTAGATGGGACCATGTAGATGGTTATGAACATGGAACGCAGGCTCTTATTCATTGCAGGCAAAAAAACTTAGCTAATGGTGGTGATTGTGTTGAAAAAAAAAAAAAAGAGTGTTTTGTAGCTGAGAATTTGCTCTATCAAATAGATATCAATTATTGTGCTTTTTATATTTATAATTTCCATGGAAATAAATTGGAGGCATTTTGGAGCAACCTTTGTAGACATGGCCCACTTACAATTCCTCCTCACGCAGTGTGGACCAGGTAAGCCAAAAGGCTGGACACATTTTGGCATGCTGACTGTCACTGACTCCTGTTTCTCTCCATCTCTTCCAGCCCCACAGCACACATATCGCATTTTGCAACCCTGCTGTCTGTTTTATAAACAGAATGTAATTCATACTGTTTATGTAACCTCTTACCCAAAGAGAGGGTTGACAGAAAGAAAATTCTCCAGCCAGACTGACAACATCCATGACATCCCACTGTCTCTTCTTGTGGTTTACCATGGATGCGGTTTCACTGTAAGTCCAAAGCTCATTCCAGGGTTTTGAAAAGGAGTTATGGCTTTTAGTGAGCTAAGTGTGAGGAGCAGATGCTCCCCAGGACTAAAGCACATGCGGTATTATGATGGCAGGTGTCAGAACCCCAGAAAGTCCCTTCCAGTCCTTTGCTGATGTAAATGGCAGCAGGTCCATTGGCTCACATGTAAATACGTTTATGGTGTAAGACAATTGCCCCTTAATTTTTAAAGCATCCCAGCATTTCTTCTGTATTTGTTAGCTGATATTTGCATAATAATGCCCAATGCACACAAAACAGTGGATCAAAAGAAAGTTGTTCCTTCCCTTCAGCTTGCCTTTGGGAAACCATTCTCTTTCCTCCCTTCCTGGGACCTTCCCTTGCACTGCTTGCAGTCTCCCTGATCACATAATTTTGTCATTCTCTGCTAACAGTCCTCCCACTGCCGTTTCCTTTCTCTCTCGCATGCAGAGTGAGCCTGAGTAATTGTGAAACCTGCAAATTGCCTGCCTGGGTGCTCTTTCTCTTTCTGCATTGATGGTGGCAGTCAGAGAGATTTGCCATCATAGGGTACCTGTCCGAAGCACATCAGGTGCGCATCCCACTCTACCTGCTGCTGTGTGTCCGACACAGAACACCTACAACAAATATCATTATGCAATTGGGCTGAAAGAACATCCATTTTGGAATTAATCTTTTTCTGCCTCTGTCCCCAGAGCTTGGTCCTGCCCTGTGCTCATCACCCTGACCCTATCATCCCGCTGTATGCCCCAGAACAGTGCTTAAGGACACTGAATCATTCACAAATTTTGAACATTGCTTCTACAGAACTCCTTCCCAAGGCTTCCCTTGCTAGCAAGGCCTGAGCCTGTGTTGTTTGACTGAGCAGCTTTGTATGTCCTATAGAGGTTTGTTTCTTTTCCAAGCAAGAAGAAATGCTGAGAGCATTTATATCCCCATGAGAGCCAGCTGGTTGCTGCGAGCACTGCCGCACTGGGAGCACAGGGGTGAGCACATGACCTGTGCTGGGAGAGGTTTGCTCTGTGCTGCGGTGCAGTCCTCAGCTGTCCTAAGATAAAACGAGTGGGTTCGCATGGTGGATTTAATGCACATTCCTGGCCAGCTGAGAGGGACTGTCCCCAGGTATCTCCCACTCTTGTTCTCCCTGCTGTTCAACAGCAGGACAAGGGAAAATAGTTTTAAGTTGAGGGAAGGAAGATTTAGGTTGGATGTCGGGGAAGTTCTTTACTATGAGAGTGGTGAGGTGCTGGAACAGGCTGCCCAGAGAGGTTGTGGATGTGCCATCCCTGGAGGTGCTCAAGGCCAGGTTGGATGGGGCCCTGGGCAGCCTGGTCTAGTATTAAATGGGGAGGTTGGTGGCCCTGCCTGTGGCAGGGGGTTTGGAGATTTGTGATCCATGAGGTCCCTTCCAACCTGGGCCATTCTGTGATTCTGTGATTCAGCCTGGAGCAAAAAAAGATATCTGCCATGAAGAAGTACTATAAAGTGGAGTTAATATCAGCTGATTTACTGTTGGAAGCAAATCACTGCCACATCTCTCTGTGCAGCATGTTAGGATTTACTCATAGTTCAGCGAGTCAGAGCTCTCGATTCTGGTGGTGCCTGCAGCCTTCTGGGACAATGGGTCCGTGTTGCAGAGGCCTGGGGCCAGCCCTGAGGGCTGTGTGCTGCAATGCCCTTTATCGCAGAGCCTCATTTTTTGGCTCCCTGCTGCGGAACAGATTGCTCCGGCCGGGGACAGGCACCACAAGGGATGTGGAGAGAACTAAAAGCTGATGGAAGGGAACATATAGAAATATACATAAATATATATACACACACACGTATACATATATATATGCATATTTGGGCCCCCACTCAGTGATGGAAAAGGTGTCTTTGCCACAGATTCCCTTGCAGCTAAGTACTACTGCTTTTGTGGAGAACCAGGGAGGGAGAGACATCTCCCTCTACATCCAACAGCTCACTGGGTGCAGTGTGTAGGATCCCGAGCAATGGGAACCATACTTTTCATTCCCTCACTGCTGGATTTTATTTGGATTTCCCCTCTGGCTCTGAGGAGTTTCCTGACCACGAATCTCTTTAGGTGGCCTGTTTCTTCATCTTTCTGGCCACCTCAGTGTCTAGTATAAAATCAAACGTGCCATTGGGAGAGATGAAGGACAATAATCTCTGAGCCAGGAATGAAGAGGTGACTGGGATTTTCGTTTCGCTTACAAAATACCTTCATGCAGAAGTTTACCTGCAATCGGGCAGCCCCTGGGGAACCGGTGCTAAATCTCCTATTTCTGAATGCAGACGTCCAGCCGGCGTTGCCCAGTAGACCTCTCACTTTAGGAGGAAAGCTGATGTAAGGGGGGACCCCGCTCACAGCGAATGATGAGCGTCCCAGTGGCAGTGAGGAGCAGGTTCACCCCCTCCCCTCCAGCCCTGACAATGGGCACAGGCGGCAGCTCTGCTCTGCGGCAGTTTCGGAGCGCTGTGTTCCCAGGCACAATCCCGAGCAGCGGGAGGGGAGGCTCTGCCCGACTCAGTCGCTGAATGCATCCTGACCTCACTTCGGAGAACGGGCTTTTAGCTCCTGATTCACTTGAGCACTATGGAAAACGAGAGATAAAGCACTCAAGGAGAACAAGGGTACGCATTTGTGCTTTGCGTTAAATCGCGGTTTACGCGAGAAAACCTGAAACGGGCAGAAATTCGGAGCGGACAATAAATTCATGGTTTCTCCGAAGATTTGTGCAGCAGTTCTCCGTTCTCTCTGAAAGCAATAAGAGTTTCCCCTCTGCCCGAGCCCCGCAGCCGGGCTGCGCTGTTAGGGGAGCAAGGGTGCAAAGAGCTGATTCGGGGCAGAAGCGCGCGGCCAAACACTTTCTGGAGGAAATAACCGTATAAAAATGGCTTCCCTGTTTGTGTCCGTGTGTTTGCTCACCCGCCGGGCTCTGGCCACTGCGCGCTTCATTTCCTTCCCCCCGTGGAAAGTGTGGCATCAGTGTGTGTGCGCACCACGTAGGCGCTCGGGGCCCCTCTGTTTTCTCGCGTCTGTCCGCCGGGGCTCTCTGAGAGCGTGTGTGCAGATATGCACGGGGAGGGGGGACCGGAGCGGCTAGGGGCGGCGGGCGGAGGGGAGTTATTAGGAAACTTTGCTTTGGCTGCTCTCTATCCTTGGGGCTGCGTGGCGCCAGCACCCTCAAGTTGAAAGGAAAACAGCCATTCTCACTTCCAACTGCCCACTGAGATCCTTAAGGCGACAAAGACACAAAAGTGAGTTTTATTTGCTGGTAAGCCAGAGGCAAGAAAAAAGAAAAGCCAATTCCCCCTTAAAAAGAGCCGACAAATCCTTTTTGCTCTTTTGTGTGAGCTTTTCCTATTCACATAGAGCGTTCATCCGTGTGATTCCCAACTTATTGTCATTACTTAGTTATTAATTGTTCTCATCTGGGTTTAATTGAGCAACCAAGGACTTTAGCCCAAGGGTCAGGGGGAAATCTTAAAGCAAAGACACGTTCAATAGGAATCCTGCGCTTCGAATATCCATCCCGAGTTGACATAATGTAAAAAAAAAAAAAAAAAAAAAAAAAAAAAAAATACAGACAAAGCGGAGAGATGAAAGGGTCCCGGATCGCCCGGAGCCCCGCGTTGCTGTGCCGCAGCCCGAAGGTGCGGGCGGAGAGGGCTTGCGGGGCCGGCTCCAGCGGTGCTCGCTGCTTCAAATCTCTCTATTTTTTTTCTTTCTTTCTTTTTTAAAGAGTGTCTTTTCTGGATAAACGCGGCCCCCTGCGCGATTAGATCTTCCCCCCCAAAGCCGCGGTCTAATCGCGCAGAGGCGAAGTTTATCTCCAGCCCTTTTCTGTCGGAGACGCAACGTGGGAAAAAGCCGGCAGTGCGCTGCGGCCGTGCGG